>JAPFUP010000095.1:0-46618 GCA_030780425.1 Beauveria varroae | reverse complement strand
CGACTGCCCCCCCTCCGTGATCGACTGCCCCGCCCGCGTCGTCACGAAGACCATTGCCCTCTACACCACTGTCTGCCCTGTCACCAAGACCGACGAGGCTCCCAAGCCTACCGCCACCCCCAGCCAGCCCGCCCAGGAGATGACTACGAGCACCGTGTACACCACCCAGACGTACACTTTTACCAAGTGCCCGCCCAGCGTCCCCAACTGCTCCATTGGCCAGGTGACGACCGAGACCAAGTTCGTGTCGACGACTGTCCGCCCCGTCACTGATGTTGCTCAGCCGACTCAGCCAGCTGGTAAGCCTCCTGGTGGTCAGCAGCCCTCTGGCCAGCAGCCTTCCGGCCAGCAGCCTTCCGGCCAGCAACCCTCTGGCCAACAGCCCGCTGGTAAGCCCGCTGGTGGTCAGCAGCCCTCTGGCAACAAGCCCGCCGAGTCCCCTGCCACGACTACCACCATGAACAAGACCCTCGTCAAGACCGTGTCCGTGATCCCCGAGACCACCCTCACCGTCGTTCCTGTGCGTCCCAGTGGCAGCCAGTGCCCCGGCGGTCCCGACTGCCCTGCTCCTTCCCCCGAGCACAACAAGTGCTCCGGCGCCGACTGCCCTCCTAGCGGCACCAGCGTCCCCTCGGCTTCCGTTGTCAAGCCCTCCACGCCCGTCGTGACTGGTGGTGCCTCGTCCGTCGCCGCCGGTCTGGTTGCGCTCGTCGCTGCCCAGATCTTCCTTTTGTAAAGAAACGCAGCAACAAGGGTAAGGAAAAATTGGGTTTAATAGTCATTTTTAATTTGTGTCTGATCTCATGATAGAAAGCATCTCTTTTGGTATTTTGGATTTACTCTGGGGTGGCCCCCGTCTCTTCTTCTTCTTCATAGGTTTACTGGACTCGCGTCTTTGAATGCCGTCTGTTGTCCCTAGCTTGTATAATACTTGCCTCGATAAGAGGCACGTTTAGGGAAAGTCTTGCCTAGGCGCTAGTAGACCAAATCTATCTGTTTTCCTATATCGGCATTCCGTGTGCATTAATGCGTGTCTGTGATTACCACGTCTATATCTTTATCTCACGCATCGTTTATCCATGTGGTATGTTTGTTGGTTCATGTCCGTGATTACCATGTCTATATTCCGATAAAATGACTTGCCGCCACAGTTACTTATGACTCCTGGATGAGCGCAGGTCGAGCTTGTAATTGATGTCCTCGAGCGCATCCTGCAGCAACTCAACTACCTGCGGTTCGCTCTCGCCTACCCGCTGCAATCTCTTCACCAAGGCATCGCGCTCACTCCGCAGTAGATCCGGCGGCACCCGCATCAAGTCGCACTGATCTCGGAGCAGCCGGTAGGCAACCTCGTTTGGCGTCTCGGTGCGCACGACGGCATTGCGTAGGAAATCGAGGTGGTACTCCCACGGGAGGCTGCGTGTTGCGCTATCCCGCGCCTCGAGGTTGACGCCCCCGAGGACGAGCCAGAACAGGCGCTTGGTGCGCTCCGCGTCCCACGGACCAGTAACGAGCAGCAGCGGCAGGCGAACGTTGGGATGCACATTGCGCACGACGGTGCGCTGCGGGCCGTTGGGGGTTCGGCAAAAATGACGCCAGACGCAATTGAAGGAAGAGGCGGCGTCAAAGGCGCCGTACTTGCCGTGATAGACGCGAAACGGCGGCTCGTACCAGCGGTGCCGGGCGTAGGTGTCTGCCCACGTCTGCTGAGCGTGGAGGATAAAGTCAGTGTCGACCCAAGGGAGCTCAAGAAGAGCGCTCTGCGGGAAAGATGATCAGTGACTCACGAGCGAAACGGAGAGATGAGGGAAATCAGAGAAAAAGACAAACACCGTACCTGTAGCTCTGGGTCGCCATCGCAAGGAAAGTATTTCGCTTCCTGCGGCGTCCGACACCCTTTCCCCTCGTCCTCTGCGCGCGGGCCTTCGAGGACCTTGTCAAAGGGGATCCCGAACCACTGATCCCACGTGTCATGGAAGCCCCAGATGAAGAAGCGCAGCAGCGTCACGCGCGACGACAGCTTGGCGCCGATGACGGGGCTGGCGCGGGGCAGTGCCACGCTCCCGCTGTAGAGTAGGATGCTCTCGAGGATCTCGGCGGGTAGCCGGTCGAGGCTGCTACGCGGCTGCAGCTGCCGCGTATGCTTGACGTCCTGGATGGAGCGCAGCATCTTTGAGGGTCGCATCGTCATCGTCGTCGTCGTCGTGGACGGGCCGCTAATGGCAGCGGAGGATGCCTTGCGTTTGCCCCTAATGCGGATGGGCGTGGGCGGCATGGCTAGAAGACCCCCGGGACGAGGCTGACGTAGAACAAAGGTGCAGAAAAAACCGAGGTGGTCATGCATGCATCTGCGACAAAGTGACCTCGAGTTGGTCGATGCTATGTGGCGATGTGTTAAGGAAGCATCGTCGCCGACTTAAGAGTATTTGCACTCGAATGTTAAAAATCTTCGATACACAAGCAGGCAAATTGTAGTTAATATCCTAAATTGGATGGATGAAAAGATTTTCCATCATCAGTCTTACAAAAAAGAAGTCGCTGAGAGTTGCAAGCTCAAGAAGCTGCAGTGGCGGACTGGAGATCAGGGTGGCCCGTGCACGCGCCATAATTTTTGGTTGCCAAAAAAGTTAATGAGCATTCGAACGCCGACGACATCTCCATCCGCCTCGCGTCGTTTGGTCAACCAGGCGAGCAATCTCGAGCTTCCTTTCCGTTGCCTATCGGCAGTCTCTATGAAGTCAATCTCATTACATTGCGCGGCCGCTGCAGCACAGTAGCGTACCAACTGACCGCGCCATGCGATCCCCTGTGCCGTCGCGCACCCTCCTGCGCTTCCTGCGCACGCAGTCCGAGACGGCCTTTTTCACCCCGAGCCATGTCCGATGCACCAAGGCGAGCGGCGTCCGCGTCTGCAACCGCGTTCGACTATATAATACAGACACACAGTTGTGCGCAGCATCGTCCGAGCTGACGATGTCACAGCCCGTCGCGCTCCAAGCGTCACTGTGGCCTTTTGGCGAGTCCCCGCGCCCACAACCACAGCAGCAGCAGCAGCGTCGGCAGACCAACTCAACGACTAAATCGAGCGCACGAAAGACTCCCGGCAAGGATGGTCGCGCCGCCAGCGACCCTACCAGCTCGTGGCAGGAGAGGCTCTGGGGCATGGCGGCGCGGCGCGGCTTCAAGCCGCTCAAGCCCGACGACCTCCCTGGCCACGAGGAGCTCGAGCACGGATCCATGTTCAACAGCCGTCGGGTTATGACGGCCAAGGCGGCGGCGGAGCCACGGCTGCGATGCACAGAGGTGGACGAGCACGGGCAAGTGATTCTCGTTGACGGCGAGTTCAAAAAGTCGGAGCTCATTGCCAAGGTACGCATGACGTCGCGTCGAGAGAATCTCTGTCGTAGACAAAGCTAACGGAAATCAGTACGGTTTGCTGCCGCGAGACTTGCGAAAGATTGACTCGTCGAATTTGCCGCATATACTCATCCGCCCTGAAGCGATCCTGCTCAACCTGCTGCATCTCAAGGTGCTCATCAAGAGCGACCGCGTGCTGCTGTTTGACATTTACGGCTCCAAGACGTCGTATCCGCAGTCGGCGTTCATGTACGACCTGCAAGGCAAGCTGCAGCAAAAGAACCCTACCGGCTCGCCTGGCCTGCCGTACGAGTTCCGCGCGCTGGAAGCGGTGCTGACGTCGGTCACGTCGGAGATGGAGGCCGACTTTGAGGCGGTGCGCGAGCCTGTCATGCATATCCTCAGCGAGCTCGAAGATGACATTGATCGGCAAAAGCTACGTGTTCTGCTGATTTTGTCCAAGCGCATCAGCACGTTTGAGCAAAAAGCCAAGTTGGTCCGAGATGCGATCGAGGAGCTGTTGGAAGCGGACGATGATTTGGGAGACATGTACTTGTCGGAAAAGAAGGCCGAGTCGGCGAGAGCGGCCGATGACCATACTGAAGTGGAGATGCTTCTGGAATCATATCATAAAATTGCGGACGAAATTGTCCAAGAGGCGGGTAATCTCGTCTCTGGCATTCGAAACACGGAAGAAATGTACGTTTCTCGCGATCAAGACTTGCAAGAACAACCATGCTGACCAGACGCAGCGTCCGCGCCATCCTCGACGCCAACCGCAACTCGCTCATGCTGCTCGAACTCAAATTCAGCGTCGGCACGCTCGGTCTCGCGATGGGCACCTTTCTCGCGGGCCTGTACGGCATGAACCTGGAGAACTTTATCGAGGACACGAACTGGGGCTTCTCGGCCGTGACGGTGACATCGACTGTCGCCTCGCTCATCGTGTGCTGGTACGGGCTGGTCAAGCTGCGGCGCGTGCAGCGCATCAAGATGATGAGCAACGAGCGGCTGCCGGGCCTGCCGCGCGGCTACCCGCACTACCAGGACGAGGGCGCCATGGGCTTGCTGGACTCGAGGAACCGCGAGATGTTGCGCAGATTGCACTCGCAGAAAGCGGCGCCGAAGAAGAGGTCTTGGTTCTGGTGAAACCAATTGATCACTACGAACAATTTGTACTATCATCATGTTGATTTGGGAGAAGGGGGGGCAATCTCTGTACGGCATATAGATGGCGTTTGGAATTTCTGGACACAAAGAGACGAATCATGGGTTACTATTAATTTGGGGAGGAATGTCTCTTTACATACACTCAGCTCCGAGTTGTTGACATATGGACTCTGTATAATAGTTTGGCTGCCCTCGTATACACATGTATAAACATTCAGCTCTGACATGTTGACATAAATAAATGTATAATATTCGGCCATGCACAATGTATAAAAAATTTCGCCACCATACTAACAAAGAGAAGCACGTGTTCTGAATGCCGTTCATCGAAGGGCCATTGGGCCGTGCCGATCATTTGGGCACCCCCTGGTCAAATTTCTCGTGTATCATGAGACGAGGCGTTTGCGAATCGTGACGTCAGGATATCGACACTCGCAGCTACCTTTTTTTTCCCAATATTAAAATCATAACAACACCGCTTTCTCGTGTTTGTCGCGACCTTTTCCCTCTTCCAACCCCCAAATCCCTCTTCACAACCGATTTGCCCACAAAACAACCAAACTTTACCAAAACCGTCACCATGGGAGCCGTTATTTCATGTGTAAGTGGCTCTCCCGCTCTAAAGCTAAATTCCTAGCTGGGCTGGCGCGTACGCTTTTTGGTGTTTTCCCCTTGGTGCTAATAAAGTTTCTTTTTGGTTTTTGCCTGTTTAGATCCAATCGATATTTAATGCCATTGCTGGCTGCATCATGGCCATTGTGCACGGCGTCATTTCCATCTGCAAGGCCATTCTCGATGCTATCCTCGCCTTTTTCGCCATCATCATCAGCTGCCTGACCTGCGGAAAATGCGGCGGGCGGCGGAAAGTAGGGACGAGTCATGTATAGCGAGACACTTTACTTGATTGTCGCTTTTGAACTTTGGTGTCGCTCTCGACTTTTGTCGCCCTTGATTCTATCGCCACCCCAATCTCGCGCGTCATCCTCTGTTGTCTACTCTTCCTCGGCGTTGACGGCTATTCTTCTTGTCGACTGACCGCTATTTCCCGTCGACGTTTCGATTTGATACCTCTTCCACGTGCTCATGAGCTTTCTCTATGATACCTCTGCATGCAAGGCGGAATTGAACATGTAATATAGCCATACCGAAGCTCTCAGAATTCTAGGTAGTAGGCTTTGCATGCTTTACTTTTTAATTCTACACATTATTGGTTTTGCCACTACTCGCAATGCCGTCTACCCTGGTCTTGACTCGACCCCAGTATCTGTGTGCCTAAAATAGCTACGCCTGCCAAGTCATCCGATCTTCTCTTATAATCTGTCATCACTGATCTGAAACTGTCACTTTAACTTGGCGTGACCTCCAGGTACCCCTCAACCCCTCAAGCGCACTCTTGGTGCCACAGCTGATCATGCAAAATGCATGCGCAGGCTTGGCCCATGGCGGATATGCCGGTTATACAAGACGTGGCGCGGGGCTCGGCAACTACCAAAATTCATCAATAACTGATGTTTAATATTGATCGAGCGGAGATCAATAATGCTGTAGATTACTTTTCAGACGTCACTATAGCACCATAATCGGCGACATGACCAATATGCGTTATCCCCGTGTTCCCGCCTTTCTCATCGCCGCCAGCATCGTCGACGGCTGAGCAAGCAGTGTTTCTGGCGCATCAAACTCCATCAATCCCCCCCTTTGCAGGACAGCAACCTTGTCATACCGCTCAATATACCCCAGCCTATGCACCACTGAAAGCACGGTTTTGCCTGCAAATTCAGTCTCTAGTACTTCTTGCATGATTTCCTCCGTCTTGTGGTCGACGCTGCCATCTTGTGAGCAAGGTTTTATCGCTACAATAAATCAACAAGGCGCACAACATACCTGCTTGTCGCTTCGTCGAGGATGAGGATCGGACTCTTCCTCACCATGGCTCTAGCCATGCAAATCAACTGCCGTTCACCGACGGACCAGGAAGCAAGGGGCATGTCGGCACCGATACCGCCAGCTGCTTCGATGCGATCCCAAAGGCCGAGACGCTTGAGAGCCGCCATGATGGCGACATCTTCTGCGACTTCGAATGGGTCGACGTTCTGGCGTACTGAGCCGGGCATTAAGAAAGGCTCTTGGGGCACAATATTGATGAGAGCACGCAGCTCATTTGGCACCAAGTTGTGGATATCGACATCGTCTATTATGACCTCACCATTAATGTGAATCATGTGCAGCAGACTTAGGATGAGCGAGGTCTTGCCACTGCCAGAGTGGCCGCAGATGGCGACCTTTTCGCCAGCCTTGATAGACAGCGTTAGACCTTTGAGAACGGGCGGCCCCACTTCTCTATACACATGTCAGCCGGTTAAGCTGTCTCAATCCAAGGTGTTTCTTACTTGTACGAGGCGACCACGTTTCGAAACTCGATATTGCCTTTGACGGGCCAGTTTGGCGGAGGTCTCTGTGGCTGCAATATGCCCAGCTCTTCCTCTTCGGGCACAGTATTGTCTTTGAACTCCTTGATGCGGCCAACGGCGCCGATCGAGGTTTCGAGTGAAGTCCACATTTTAATCAGCTGCGTCAATGAAGAGTTAAAAGTCATCACGGTGACCAGAGACACACCAACGCTCCCCTGGGAAAACTTGTCTCGCCAAGTGACCACAATAGCAATCAATATCAGGACCAAAGCAGACACAAGAGCATCCAAGACCAGTGCGAGCCATTGCTGTATGCAGTAGAGAAGATAGACTGGCCTCTGGGAGCGATTGAGCAGTCTCTGCAGGGCCAACTGGCACGAATGCTGCCATCCAAACGCACGCAGTGTGGCCGCCCCATTCTTGGACTCGAGAAACTGCAGATAGACGGGTGCCTTGGCTTCAATGTCGAGCAGCCGGACCTGGCGCGACGTGCGGAGGTAAATGCGCTGGATTATGTAAATGGCGGCGAGGAAAATAGGCAGCGATGCCGTCAGGTAGCGTCCAAATACGGCCAAGAGGAGCATTTTGGCGATGCACTCGAAGAAAGCAGCCAGATAATTGACGATGATGACGGGAAGCTCGATGCCGATGAGCTCCATGTCCTGACTGAACCGGTTCGTAATGTTGCCGGCGTCGGTCTCCTGGAAAAAGAGCAGCGGAGCGCGGATGACGGCGTTCAAGAGATCCGTGTGCAGGTTCTGTGAGGACACGGAAATGATGTTGATGAACACCAGCCAGCAGAGAAAGAAGAGGAGAGCGCTGGAAATGGCTCCCAACGCAGCGTAGACGCCAAGGTACATGCCGTTTTCGGCGTGGCCGGGATGGTTGGCGTTGGCGGATGACCAGAGGTCAATCCAGACGATGCCAAACTCGTTGCAAAATATGTACAAGGCGGCGCCGGAAAGCATGAGAATCACCTTGATGTATCCGGACGAGTGCATGTAGTAGCGGTAGACAGAAGGCACTCCGTGTGTGCGTTTGAGGTCTGCAGCCTCCTCGTTGAGTGCAGAAATCTCGGCCGTTTCCTGTGAGCTGTCTTTTTGGATCTTCTTGCTGGGCCCATCTTCCCGACTTTCCGCATCAGTATCAACAGTAGACTCTTCAATCTGGAACCCAGATGAGAAGCCGTTGCTGGATTGCAGCGATGCCACGCTCCGCGATTCCGCAATGGTACCCTGGTCAACAACCAACACGTCGTCGGCCATCATCATGACGTACTTGGAGTGAGTGACGAGGATGATGGTCGATTGATCCCTGCGCAAGAGCCCCTCTGAGCCGAAGAGCTTCTCCGAGATGTGGGCAATGTTGGCATTGTCCAGGCCGCTAAAGACGTCGTCGAGCAAGATGACCTGCTGTCGTGAATAGACGGCGCGTGCGAGGCTAACTCGCTGCTTCTGGCCGCCGCTCAGCTTGCTGCCGCTGTCACCAATTTCTGTCAGGTCACCAGCTGCTAGGTTTTGGATGTCATTCTCGAGTCCGCAGGCTGCCAGGATGGTCTGATACCATTCCTCGTCAGCTGGGGCCGAGGAGCCATATGTGATGTTGCTCTTGAGGGTGCCGTTTACCAGCCACGGAACCTGAGAACAATAGGCCGCAGAGGTAAACCTACGTTCCGTAAATCCACCAAGGTCGGCTGTCTCTGCGAGTATGCTCTCAAGCAAGGTCGATTTGCCGCTGCCAGTACGGCCCACGATGGCTGTGAAGCGTCCTTTGCGAATAGAGGCATTGAGATTCTTGAGCACGGCCGGACTAGTATCAGTCCAGGCAAAATCCTGGTCCACAAATCTTACAACAGGCTGCCGAGAAATATCAGATTCTTTGTCCTCTGTACTAGATGCATCGCCGGCTTTGGGTAGCAGCCCGGGATGTATGGGCTGTCGATAGAATTCTTGCATTCGGTCGAAGCTACTGAGACACTCATATACGCTGGGAATAGCTTGGATCAACAGAAAGGTAGGCTCTGTTAAAAGTGAAATGAGTGACAAGGACGTGAATGCCTTGCCAGCTAGAAACGAGTTGTCGTGACGGGCGTTGGCTATGGCGACAAATACGATGAATGTGACGACGGGTGCAAACATCAATGGCGCATTAGCTATAGAGATTAGTAAAGAGAGCAAAAAAGTCAAATATGCAGCTGATGTACTCACAGAAGAATATCTGTCCTATCAATGTCCATCGATAGCGCGTGGAAGTCTCAATTTCCACGTCTCGCGCTTTGTAGAGGACGGAAAACATTCTTGGACTGAGGCCGAGCATCTTGACAGTCCTCATGTTGGCAAGCATGTTTGTGGTGAGGCGTAGTCGCTCTTCGACCTTTTCGATCCATGCTCTTTGGTACTTTTTGGCGAGGGAAGCAACAACAAAGGTTAACAAGACAAAGGCTACAAAATGGTGTTAGAAGACTGTTCTAAAATCATTGATAGGACAATCTATGCCCTAAACTTACCAAGAACGAGAAGACCTGGCACAAGACAGGCAACAGAAATCTGTCTTCGAAGCAGATAAAAGGCAATGATGATCTCAATGGGTGACGCCCATATTTCGTGAATTGTACGAAAGCCAGTCGAGATGCGCTCTACATCAGCGCCCATGAGGGTCAGGCCGTCGATATCACCAAGGTCGAGGCCACGCGCCTCAACCGTGTGCTGGTAAATGACAGAAATCAAGCCGCCACGAAGTGCGATGATGAACCTGTTTGAGTAGTAGCGATACAACGCCATGGAAATCTGAAGAAATTAGTTGACACGAACAAAAGCGGTGACGTTGGTGCTTACAGTCATGCCGGCGTACACGAGAGCATATGCGCCAATCAGCCCGTTGCCAATGTTTTGCGGTGCGCTTCTGTCGCCGATGAATTCCAGCATGTTGGTGATCATGAAGGGCTGGGCAAATCTGAATCCGACCAAGAAGAGGCGGGGAATAACGGCCAATATGAAGGAGGAGGCAAAAGCGCGAGCGCACGCTGCGACAAACGCATTTTTCTTGAATAAATTGGCTGCTACAGATTAGCAAATTGTTTTCCATAGATTGACACATGGTCAAGACGACAAACCATTCTTCAAGTGACTTTGCAGCTTGTGGTGTAGCTTGTCTGCCGAAATGCGATAGTCGAGCTCGGGCAGGTCCTCGACGGAGAGAAAATTGCGGTAGCCACGAGTGAGGGTTCCCAATACCCAGACATATCCAGTTATGCTCCAGAACCCGATGAAAGGTTCCGGGCCAGAATGCGCGAGCTTTTCCGGCTGACGCAGACTGGCTCTCTTGCCAGTCGACTCAAGAACCAGAGTCGCAGCCGTGAGTAGCAAAGCAACCGTTTTTACAGAAGATGCAGCCGAGCTGTGGGGGATTAACCAAAAAGTACGAACTCGAGCAATGTCTAGCAGTACAAGTGCAGACAAGTAAAGGGTCAGAGTCGTGGACGGCTGCTCGGACCGATGGTGCTGCAGCCATGACAGGGCGATTGCGGCGCCTGTGGCTACCAATGACAAGACGTCGGCGGCAATTGAAGCACTGGTATGCAAGCTCTCGGTTCTGACTCGCAGTCCTAGAAAAACGGCTTGAAAGACGATCAGGATGGTAAAAACGACCTGATGCGGTGTAAGCCACTGTAGTAGAGTGGGTAAGCGCGGTACAGTACCAATTTCAAGCCAAGCAGGTAAGAGCTTTTGACAAGACTTGGCTGGCGTAAAAGTCTGATCAATGGGACCATGGCAATCAAGATGAAGATGGCACTCGGGACTGCGCTTAAGACGGCATCTTCGAAATATAGTGTAAAGTCGAATGACCGACAGACTGTGTCGACTCGAGGGCCAAACTGAGTATCGCAAGACTCCATGTTTGCGTTTGCAATTGGCGTTTCAGTGCAGTAATCTTGTAGCAACTCGGGAATCAAAAGCCAAGCGGAGGGAAAAGCTGGGCTTGGCTTTGGCTATTTGATTACTCCGTACTGGGCCGGGCTCCGGACCACGAAGACGGGCTCCGCACCGCAGCCTGATGGCCACGACATTATTTGCAACGCTTTTCCTGATTCGATGGCAATTCGTCTGCTGTATTCGCGTCCCCAGCCTTACGTGGTGGAGTCTAATGGTGAAGTTGTAAGGCGTCTACGGAGTAGTTATTGACGATATTTCGAGACGAGCGGATACCGCAGATGCGGCTGAGATGGCGGAGGAGCCTGATTGGCCGGCCCTACGGCCGCGCGTTCAATATTGGCTCATTTTGCGCAAGTTGTGCGTGGATGCGCGTGCATGTGCGTGTCGAGTGAGTCAGCTGTGAATCTGTGATGCGTAATTGTCTGCAGCTGGACATTATGGAAGCGATTTCGCTCCGGAGCCCTGGCCTAGTCGACACGCATGAGAATCGACGACATGTTCAAGTAAACGCTGGTCGCAGTCTGACCACCACGATCGGTCAGATAAGATTTCCATCACCCATACTGAGCACGCTCAAGGAACGCCTTGAACAGCAGCGACTCCTCCGTTTGAATCCATCAGCCCTACTGCAGTAGCGTAGCGAGGAGCCAATTGGCGCAGGTTGGGTTGCATGGTGACGCCATAGGGAGACGACGCAGCCCTATCAACAGTCAAGCATCACTTGAAAGTGGGAGACGTGAATTCAAATCTCAAGCGATAACCTAGGTTTGCCTTTTGTGCAAAGACGACTGATGTGCGCGGTTGAGTGACGGGCTGCGGCACTCGCAGGAGAGGGAACAATGGAAGGCGACCTGGGAATACCCGTTTAGGGAAACCACTATGCAGCTGCAAGTCATGCCCATTATCATGCCGGCAGCCCAGGGCAGCACAAATGACATCAGAAGGTTGCCCGCAGATAGACTGTCCTCTGAGCGAACCAGATCCAACAAGACGATTGGCCGTGTGGTAGCTGACGCAACTGGCCAGCTGGTGGTGGCACTCGTTGACTCCATTGAACAAAAGCTTGCTCAGTGGAGACGATTAGCTTGATTCTGGGGCAAAAGTCAACGTCATCTTGGCCATCTCAAACGTTGCTGCCATGCCCCTCTAAATGTAGCAGTCTATTTAGACTCTACACAGACACGTCGCTCAACTTCATCTCTACAACACACGTCGCATATCAACTCAACTCTGAAACCCATCCCATCACACATTATGGACTCTTCCAATGACCAAAAGAAGAACGAGGTACGACGACTCCCCTCGTCGTCTCTGCATCGTCGTCACTAATAACAAGGCCAGGGCGAGAAGCAATTCTCCATCCAGCCCATCAAGGACAAGGTTGAGCCCGAACTCGCCGCCCACAAGGCCCACGGCCCTGCCATTGTGAAAAACGTCCCCGAGCAAGAGGGCAGCAGGGAGGATCGCGACGCGCGCAAGACCGAACTCAACAAGTAGATCCCTCATGTCCTGCGACGGCGATGATGTCACGATACGGCACAACGATTGACGAGACACGACGATGCCGGCGCGTCGCTGAACATGGCCAACGCGTCACTATATAAATATGAGCTTTAATAAAGACGAATCTTACACTTCTTTGACTTTGAATGCCATTTTTACTGCTTCTGAGATGCACGCATTATACTAAAATGTCCCTCGTCGGATCGTGAAGTGCGGGGTGTTGCTTGCGCCTCTGAATTCACGGCGGGGTAGCATTCAGTCAAATTATAGCGTCTCATACACTGAAGCGTCCACTAAAACATCCACCAACACCGCCAACTTGGCCCCCAGGATGCACTAAACATGCTGAAGCATTCGCTAAAAAATTTCCCAAAGCCTCCGTCTCTCAGATCGTCATCAAGCTTCGACATGCCATCACTCCAAACGCACCGCGCCGAATGTCGACAAACAATGCGCCCCAACCAGTGAAGCTCTCACTGCCCCTGGTATGTTAATCTTCAGCCTGCTCCCCAGCTCCGCCTCCGCTGATTGGTCCCAGGAATACCAGCAGGCACTCTTCCAGGAGCTCCGTTCTGAAGATGAGCTCGTCGTGCTCGCCCGCGGCCTCGGCCTCATGCGCCTCGTCACCAACCTTCTACACTCGTACGACGCGGCCGGAAACAACCTCATTGTCATTGTAGGTGCAGAGGACCGCGAGAATGGCTGGATTGGCGAGGCTCTGGCCGAGCACGCCGCCATCAGCGCGTCGCCCAAGGCCCGCGGTCTCACGGTTGTGAACACCGACTTTCAGAGCGTCGGCGCTCGCGAAAAGATGTATGCCGCCGGTGGCATTTTCAGCATCACGTCACGAATCCTAGTGGTTGACTTGTTGACGGCGCTGCTGAGCCCAGATACCATCACCGGCTTGATCGTGTTGCACGCAGATCGCATCGTCGCCACGTCTCTCGAGGCCTTTATCCTGCGAGTCTATCGACAAAAAAATAAAGTCGGCTTCCTAAAGGCATTTGCCGATAATCCCGACCCATTCACGATTGGCTTCTCTCCGCTGGCCACGATGATGCGAAACCTCTTTCTCAAAAAGGCGTCGCTGTGGCCGCGCTTTCACGTCACCGTCGCGCAGTCGCTTGAGGGCAAGAAAAAGGCAGAAGTCATTGAGCTCGAGGTGCCAATGACTGAATACATGACGGATATCCAAAACGCCATCATGGAGTGTGTTGAGATTAGCATTCATGAGCTGAAGAAGGGCAACCCTGGCCTAGAAATGGACGATTGGAATCTCGACAGCGCGCTGCTCAAAAACTTCGATGTCATCGTCCGCCGCCAGCTTGACCCCAACTGGCATCGTGTAAGCTGGAAGACGAAACAGATTGTCAATGATTTGACAGTTCTACGAGGGCTGCTAGCCTATGTAGTCAGCTATGATGCCGTCTCATTTCTTCAGCATCTTGACACCATTCATGCTGCCCATTCCCCGCCTCCAGGATCGACACGACAGACGCAATCGCCGTGGTTATTCCTAGACGCGGCACAGACCCTGTTCGAGACGGCACGGAAACGTGTTTACTCTGCCAGTATAAAGCAGATTTCGCAAGAAGAAAACATTGACTCTCTACGGCCCGTCTTGGAAGAGCTCCCGAAATGGAGCCTGCTTGCGGAAGTCCTCGAGGAAATTGACCGCGATCTTCACTTTGAGCCACATGCCAGGGACGACTCCAACGGTACAATTCTGATCATGTGCTCCAATATCGATACCTGTCGTCAATTACGAAACTATCTGCAAACAATGCACGTCAAACCCAAACTCGCCACCAAAACTTCCGACGACGAAGATGATCCTCACAAGCCATCAGCCATCTTCATGATGCGCCGCCGCTTGCGCAATTACTTGCGCTGGAAAAGGCAGTTTGCCGTTGTCAATGCCTCGCTGTTCACGGAAAACAACAAGGCGCTCAACAGCGCCACAGACTCTCGACCCGGACACGGCGGCATGCGCGGCGGGAGAGCACCATCGAATAAGCGTCGTCGACAGCGAGGCGGCGGTAATATGGCTGTCGGCATGTCCCGGGCGGAAAACGGCAGCATTTCCCAATTCTTTGAAAAACCGAACGAAGTGGCCGAATTAATGGCCGAGGTGCAGATTACAGAAGAAGAGGCTAAGCAAAAGGACGAGGTAATTGCCGATCCACTAGACAATATGGAGGATTATTACCAGCTCTACGACATGCAGGACTTGGTCGTCATTCACGCCTACGACGGCGACCAGGATGAACACGTGCTCGAGGAAGTCAGGCCTCGCTACATCATCATGTACGAGCCAGATGCGTCGTTTATCCGCCGCGTTGAAGTCTACCGCTCGTCGCACAATGATCGCAACGTCCGCGTCTACTTTTTGTACTATGGCGGCTCCGTCGAGGAGCAGCGCTACCTCGCCTCTGTTCGTCGCGAAAAGGACGCCTTTACCAGGCTCATCAAGGAGCGCGCGAGCATGTCGCTCGTCATGACGGTCGAACCGCACGGCATCCAAGATCCGCAGGAAGCTTTCCTCCGCACCGTCAACACGCGCATCGCCGGCGGCGGCCGTCTCGCCGCCACAGCCGAGCCGCCACGCGTCGTCGTCGACGTGCGCGAGTTCCGCTCCTCGCTGCCATCGCTGCTCCACGGCCGCGCCATGGTTATTGTGCCCTGCATGCTAACCGTCGGCGACTACGTCCTCTCGCCAACCATTTGCGTCGAGCGCAAGAGCATCAGCGATCTCGTGTCGTCGTTTAAAGACGGGCGCCTGTTTACGCAAGCCGAGACCATGTTCCAGCACTACCGGAACCCGATGCTGCTGATTGAGTTTGACCAGAACAAGTCGTTTACCCTCGAGCCCTTTGCGGACCTGTCGGGCAGCATGAGCAGCGTGTCGGCGACCAATGTCTCGTCGGACCTGCAGTCCAAGCTGGTGCTGCTGACACTTGCGTTTCCGAAGCTGCGCATCATTTGGTCGTCGTCGCCGTACCAGACGGCCGAGATTTTTGAGAGCCTCAAGACGCAGGAGGCGGAACCGGACCCGATTGCGGCGGTGCGGGCGGGCCTGGACAAGGACGCCCGGGCGGAAGATCAGGTGTTTAACCAGGAGCCGCAGGATATGCTGACGGTGGTGCCAGGCGTGACGCCGCAGAATATTAAAAACATCATCATAAAGACGGAAAATATAAAGGAGGTGGCTAATATGACGCCGGAAGAGCTGGCGCCGCTGGTGGGCAAGGCGGCGGGGAGGGCGATACATGCATTTTTTGATAGAAATGTCATGGACGAAGAAGATTACTGATTGGCAGACTACTGATTGCAAGAATGTACCAAGCCACCACATCGAAGTCTTCTGTCATTACCTTATGGCTTGTCGCATATGCTTGCTCAAGCCACTTACGATCGACATTTACGCAGCCGTCGACTCATTCTCCCGACTGGACTGCACAAAGTTTCTCGACGCCCAGCACGCCACGAGAAGATCCCTTACGCTCGCCTCCACGGCCTCGGCCCCTCCCATCACCAGCTGCCCATCACTCTCCCTCGCCACCACGACGCCCCTTTCGTCCGTCCACTCCGTCGTCGCCGCGGCGCCGCCAGCCCTGCCCTGCTGCGCCCTGTACACCAGTTCCTTTCTCCAGTCGTCGCTCGTCCTGTACCCCCTCTTGTGCATGAGCGCCTGCATCCGCTCCTCCTCCGCCTTGTTGAGCGGGCGCCGGATCGGCGTCATGCGCCAGAATTTATACGTGCGGCTGCGGCCGAGCGTCTTTTCGGCAATGATGGTGCTGCTATTGCTGCTGCCGGCGCGGCCGCGAATACACAGCAGCGGCTTCTGGCCGATGCTGATGGGGACGGCGAGCTTCTCGCCGGTGTAGAGGGTGAGGTCGTCGTCGTACTTGATAAAGGGACGGGGCGAGGTGGAGGTGGAGGAGAGGAGACGGGTCTCGCTCGGGAGGAGTCGGCTGAGGGCGAGTTGCCAGGGCTTGCCGCTGCGCGTGTTGCGCGTGGATATGTGGTAGACGGCGGTGGCGGGCGTGCGAGAGGTAGCGTAGATGAAGTTTTCGCACAGGAGAAAGGATTCGTGAGTTGTGGTGATGGCGGCGCCGCCGAGGAGGCGGATGTTGGGCGTGCGCGACAAGGGAATCGTCTCGGTGAGGTCGAGGGCCGGACGGCCGCCGCTGTTGCTGCTGGCAATGGTGGCTGTTTCACTCATGGTGTATTTCTAGTATACGTATAAGAGGCAGGATAAAAGGCGAGTGAATGGAGGAATGCAACTGTGATGTTGAGCTGTCCGTCGACTTATAGCTGTAGCCAGCAGCTCTGGCTTTAGCACCACACCCAGCCTTTTTCCAGCTTGGCAGGGACGCCACATCGCAACATAAACCTGATGCATTTTATGGGAAACCTAATCTCAGCATGCGGGATTAAAGTACGGGTTCGTTGCGGCATTGTCAGGCTATCTTGGCCAAGCATGTAGCTGTGGTTCTTTCGCGTTTCCTATTCCGGCATCTGCGTCCTGGGGCAACCAAACGAAGCGCCGCCCGAGCAGACTGAGGTATTTTCCATGTAATATGATTGAAGCGCGCATTAGGCAAAAAAGGTGGACAGATGTACGCCCGGCCAATATGGTACATATTGAGACTACGATTTGTGGCTGCTAATTACGCGTCCAAGTTCTATTGTGCTTTTGATCTGCTCTCGACGGGTAAAAGTGCGCGCTTACACGTCTCCTTGTAGAATTATGGCTTTGAGTATTGTATCTTACCAGAACTGTCCTGTTTGTCCTTTTCACTCATGAGCTTTCACTCGAGCGTTAGCATTCCATAACAGTATTATGGTCCATTGACTAAAGTTTTTGGCCTTGCATTTTTTCATTTCCAAATTTTCCATGTTCAGCTTTTCTTTAGCCCTTTCCCCCCTTTGTCCCAACAATTTCCCTCTTACACATAACATTGTACCAAAGAAACCAAATATCATGACCGCGAAAAATAACCGACTGTGCTCAAAAATATTCATCCGCTTTGTGGGCGCTTCCTGTCCTGCGTAGTGCTGGCAGCGACAGATTCAACCCCGTCCGTTTCCACTTTCTTCCACAGCAGCTATGATGCAGAAGCTGCAGATGGCAACGTGGACAAGCGACAGCGCCGCAAAGAATGTGAAACTCACAATGACGAATTGCCGACGAGCGCCCGCCCACTGGCGACGCAGTTGAAAAGCGGGAAGTGCTATCCAGGCCCGGCATCCGCGCCTCCGCAACACCCGCTCGCACACGTCCGCACAGATGGCGTCCACCGCGACGGAGACTGCCGTGACTATTGGGGCGTGCTTGAGCCATGTAAACGAAACGCCGCTGAGCGGCCGCACGATGATTATTGCCGGCGGGGCTGCAAAGGAGTGCCCTCGCCAGGGCCCGGAGCGCTGCGCAGAGGACGGCCGCGGCTAGGACGGCGAAGCAATCGCAGACCAGCATGTATAAGACGAGCGGGGCGCTGTACTCGGCGTGCTCGCGCCCGGTGAGCCACCAGCGGAAAGAGATGGCGCACCGTACGAGTTTGTCTTGCTGGCCTGCGAGCAGGGAGACGACGACGACGGCGGCGGCAGCGGACCGGGGCGCGTTGTTGTGAACGTCGAGATGGGAAACGTCAATCACGAAGCCCTCGTACGAAGAACGGACGTTTGAGTGGCGAGAGACGCCGTTGACGGGGTTGGTGCGGGCAGCTTTGCGGGCTTCATACTTGTCAAGCTCAAGCCGGAGGAGGTCGAGCTTTTCAATTAACCGGACAAGGTTTTTAATTGACCGGTCAAGGTTTTCAATCAGCCGATCGAGCGCTCTGAGGTATTCTCTGCCAGACTCTGAGTCTTGGTCTTCTTCCTCAGAATCATCATCGGCTTCTTCGTCATCAGACTCGAACTCTGCTTCAGCCTCATAGCCAGAGTCGTATCTATTATATTCAGATACGAAAACGTCGTGTTGGTCATGAGACCTGTCTTCAACGTCTCCATCGTATCCATCGTCTTCATCGTCTTCACCGTCTTCATCGTAAGTCTCGGGACCTTCATCAAAGTTAGTCTTGGGCTCAGACTCAGAGATGGTAGACAGATCAGAGTCGAGCTCGGGAACGTCGTCTGACATGGTGTCATTCCTCCCGTAGGCTTGCATTTCCACGTTGTCGCTGGGACTGGCAATCCGTTTTATTTTTGGAAGAAGTGATTCGTTCTTTGTAAAAGAAATGATTTGAGAATATAGTAGGGAAAACATTTCTTCTCTCTTGAATCTTTTGCAGTGGCAGAATAAGATTCTCGGTGGCTGTAAAAAGATTTCAAGGCGTCAGCCACGTTGAAGCATTGTGATGATTATTTCCTACTCTCATGCTTTGAGTTCCTCTGGTCCCTCCATCTCAGCTAGCTTCGGGTGCATTCATGTTCATTGAGCAGAAAAATAAAAAGATGTTCAGGAAATGAAGCCGCTGTCTCTCTGTCACGCTGCGTAAACGAGGTCGGAGCCTAGCATATTCAAGGCCGGCTATGACCAATGTTCATCAAGCAAAAAGAAGAGAAAAGATATTCAGGAAATAAAGCCACTGCCTCTCTGTCATGCTGCGTAAACCAGGTCGGAACCTAGCATATTCAAGGCCGGCTACGGCCAATGTTCATTGAGCAAAAAAAGGAGAAAAGATATTTAGGAAATAAAGCCGCTGTCTATCTCTCACGCTGCATAAACCAGGTCGGAACCTGGCATATTCAAGGCCGGCGACGGCCACCGTTCATTGAGCAAAAAAGGAGAAAAGATATTGAAGGGAAAAGCCGCTGTATATCTGTCACGCTGCGTAAACCAGGTCGGAACCCAGCATCTTCGAGGCCGACTACGACCACTGTCAAGACTACGACAACCCGTGGCTACAACAAACAGTGAGTATCCTACCATGCCTACGATAAACAGTGAGTATCCTGCCACGCCTACGACAACCAGTGAGTATCCTGCCATCGCCAGTTCCTTGATGCTATACATGAGCAGGATACTCGCCAGCGCCCAGGTAATATAAAGTAGTATACTCGCTAGCGCCCTAGGTGGTAAGGAGGATACTCGATTTCCAGTGTGGGCGAAGGAGGATACTCGATTTGTAACGTGGGTGAAGGAGGATACTCGATTTTTAGTGTGGGTGAAGGAGGATACTCGATTTTTAGTGTGGGTGAAGGAGGATACTCGATTTTTAGTGTGGGCAAAGGAGGATACTCAGAATTTAACGTGGGCAAAGGAGGATACTCAGAATTTAACGTGGGCAAAGGAGGATACTCAGAATTTAACGTGGGCAAAGGAGGATACTCAGAATTTAACGTGGGCGAAGGAGGATACTCGCCCATTTTTGGTGTAATTTAAGGAGGATACTCGCTAGTACTACTTACGCTAGGGGGCCCTCTAGTGTGTGAAACTGCAGGGTGCGCTGCCAGGCCTCAAAAAGCGCTGCTAGGCAAAAAAAAGCCCTGACAGCCAACAAGAAGCCTAACAGGCAACAGGCTCCTTGACAGGCAATTTTCTAGCTAGCGAAATAGCTGCTGTTTTCCCCCGTGGTTTTTTGCTTCTTTACCCCCCTCTTCCACTTCTTCTTCCTCCCTTCTCTACACACACACACACACACACACACACAGCCCTTCAACGCACACATAAACAGCCCTCCAACGAACCTTCTATCTAGCTACGTAGGCACGTATATGAAGGCTAGACAGAAGCTGCGTTAGAGGGCTGTTTGTGTGTGCGTTACAGGCTATGTGTGTAATATAGCTAAAGCCAGCAGCTAACGCTATCGTTATCGCCATCGCCATCAAAGACAGCCGAACTTTAACACACACATAAGAAGCCTTCTAACGGCCCTTCTATCCGTGGCTTTTATGTGTGTGTTAAAGGCTTCTTGCGGCTGCCTTTGTTAGACCTATAATAGGTCATCCAGTCCCAACCACCTGACGGTCGGAATTGACTGGTGGCTTGTCGGATTTGACAAGTCCTCTGTTCTAGACTAAACCAATAGTCAACAGGATCGCTGTGCCTACTCGTTCTATTACTAGATAAGGTGCAGATAGAATTGGTGAATAGATTGTTGATTCTGTTCTATGCTAGGGGACTGAATACTGCTCTATATAAGTGTTCCTTGTTGCACGTGCGTGGCGTCTATTCCGACGTGTCTGTTGCCAGGATCAAGTGTAACAGCCTTGATAGCAGCGATGGTGTTGGCGTTGTCTGGCTGCTGGGAGGGGATGTAGATGGAAGATTAAAAGAAAAGAAAATAGTAAGAATCTACTCTAACAGAATTTTGTTCCTAATATGATGTCCTTTTTGACATCTGTTAGTCATGAACGTAGATTTTAGATTTATGTAGACAGACTGTTGGCTACGTCAGGCTGGCAGCCACTGTATGGCCAGAGGGCATGTCCAGAAGGCCCCTCCCACGTAGGTAGTGGTAAGGAGGATACTCGCCAGGATTACTAGTGGTAAGGAGGATACTCGTAGAATTACTAGTGGTAAGGAGGATACTCAAAATTTAGTGTGGGCAAAGGAGGATACTCGCTAGAATTACTAGAGGCAAGGAGGATACTCGCAGAATTACTAGGGGCAAGGAGGATACTCGCTAGAATTACTAGAGGCAAAGAGGATACTCGCTAGAATTACTAGAGGCAAGGAGGATACTCGCAGAATTACTAGGGGCAAGGAGGATACTCATTATTTAGTGTGGGCTAAGGAGGATACTCGCCCTTTTTTGGTGTGATTTAAGGAGGATACTCGCCAGCGCCCCTAGATACTAAGGAAGATACTCACTACCACCAACACCTAAAGTAAGGAGGATACTCGCCAGTCATCCGTACCCTCGTTGATATGTAGGATGCTCGCCAGCGCCTAGGTGCTATACCTCACCGACTAGGACCAACACACAAACAACAGTTACTCATTAGTTATTTACATGTGCGAATTCTTCAACTTTCAGCTTTTCAGCACGTGCTGTCCCGAGAATGATATTGGAATAGACGCGTTTTGTCTAATTACCCAAGCCGATCACATACCAGCTCAGTGAGGCTGACTACGACCAGTGGTGACATTTTTTAAACATGTCAGTATATACATATAAATTTGGCTGTTTCTTTCAAGAGATGGTATTGAACTGTGCACATCTTGGCCCATCCAAGATGCTGCCTGGGGCAGCCGCCCGGTGGGTGGACACCACAACGGGTAACTCACGTCAGTCCAGTCGTCAGTGCTGGCCACCACACCTCCATAGCCTCGTTCTTTCGTCACTCCTTCAACACGCTTCAACTCTGCTCGTCATCTTTGCACACCCCTGAGCGACACTGCTCTAGACGACTCTCAACCGACAAATTGCAAACTCGCTGCCTCAATTGCACAGCTGTCGCAATCGCTCGACTGTCCCGTCTCTTGAGGCGTCCCAGCCCCGCACAGCAACTGTCGCGCGAGCAGGCTGCAGCAGCCTCCTAAGCGCCCGCAGCATGCCGTCCATCCTCAACGACGAGGACAAGGAAATAGTCAAGCGCTTCATCCCGAAGCAGTTCAATAAGATCCAGGCCGTCGCCGTCGCGAAACTATACATTGCCTATCCGGACCCGACGAAATGGACGTACACGGGCCTTCAAGGGGCCGTCGTCTTGGCCAATGACTTGGTCGGCAACACATACTGGCTCAAGATGGTCGATATCTCGGTAGGTCTTTTAGTCTGCAGCTTCTCCCTGATGGACTACTAACGCAGACAGCCGACCGCCCGTGGCGTCATCTGGGATCAGGAAATCTTTGAAAGCTGGAGCTACAATCAGGACCGCACCTTTTTCCACACCTTTGGGCTCGAAGACTGCCTCGCTGGCCTCAGCTTCGTCGACGAAAAGGAAGCCAGACAATTCAAGAAGAAAATGGACGATCGAGAAAAGAACGCGAGTCGCGCTACAAAATCTACACCCTTTGGCGGAGGGGGAGGCCAGGTCAAGGAGAAGCACAGCCTACTCGGCGGCCTGTTCCACCGCCACTCCTCCGCGCCGACTCCTGAGCCCCCCCGTGTGAGCAGCCTCCCGCCGCCGCCGCCCGGCCCGCAGCACTCGTCTTCGACTCTCGTCAACGGCGGCAGCTTCGGGCTGCTGCCGACGGCCTCCGAGTTTGCGCTGCTCGACGCCTTTGATCCGCTGTGGCGCGAGCACTTTGGCAAGGATCTCAGCGACAAGGGCTTGACCGATGACTTTATCAAGGAGAACCAAGAGTTTATCGTCGACTTTTTGCGCGAGGAGCAGGAAAAGATGAATGGAGAAGGAGGTGTCCATGTTGCGTCACCGACGGCACCACCACCTCCGCCTGCACCTCGCACCAACGGCGGCGGTCGTGCTCCTCCACCTCCACCACCACCAGCAGCGGCCAGCTCGACAAAGAGGAATGGGCCTCCTCCGCCGCCGGCGCCCCGAAGATCGACGAGAGCCGAAACGTCAACACCAGAGCCGCGCTCGCCGTCGCCAGCGGCGTCTCCTCCCGAACCCGAACGACCCAAATTCCGCGCGCCGCCGCCGCTGGCCGATGCTGGCAAGTTTGCCAACGTGCCCGAGCCTGTCAAGCGACGACCGATACCCACGACACCCACAGCACCATCCCACGCCCCCAGTGCTGGACCGCCTCCTCCTCCACGACCTGCCAAGACGCCATTGGAGCCCGAGTCCCCCCAGCGAGCCCATGCCGTTCCTCCTGCCTTTAAAGGACAGCGCGTGCCATCTGGACCACCCGCACCCGCGCTGCCCAGTCGCGGCGGTCCTCCTCCACCTCCCCCTCGAAACGACTCACACGCAGCTCCGGCACCTCCTCCTTTGCCACCAAAAGTTGCACCCGCCCTCGCACCACCACCTCTTCCTCCACTCAGCAGCCGACCGATCCCTCCCCCTCCTTCTGCCGCCGTTCCTCCTCCTCCGCCTCCTCTCCCTCCTTCCAGCAGTGTTCCTCCTCCTCCGCCGCCTCTCCCTCCTTCAGGCGGTGTTCCTCCTCCTCCGCCTCCTCCCCCTCCTGCTGGAGCCGGTGGACCACCTCCCCCTCCACCGCTACCTCCTACCGGCGGCGGTGCTCCCCCTCCGCCGCCTCCGATGCCGTCGCGCGACAACGGCCCTCCCGCGCCAGCCTTGCCCCAGGCCGAGGGCGGCAGAGCAGCCATGCTGGGCGACATTCAAAAAGCGGGCGGTATCGGTGCGCTGAAAAAGGTGGACAGGAGCGCGATTCGCGATCGAAGCTCTGCGCAGGTCGGCGGCGACTCTGGTGGTGGTGGTGGTAGCGCGGCAGCGGCGGCGGCTGTTGGAGCAGGCGCGGGTGCTGGCGGTGGCATGGCGGATGCGTTGGCAGCGGCGCTGCAGAAGCGCAAAGACAAGGTGGCCAAGAGTGGTAAGTCAAAATAAATCTGGTATACTTTTTTCATGCATCGAAGCTAACATTAGTGCTATAGATGATGAAGATGATGATGACGACTGGTAGAGTCTGTGGAGTTGGTCGTGGCATAGAATTGCAGGCATGGGTCATATCTTTCCAAGTTGGAAGCAAAAGCTGTTGGCTGAATCTAGGCTGTGGTGATTTTTTAATTCATTCTTCTTTTGTATATTCACCACGCCGGTCTAGAAGATGCAAATCAGCGAAAAAGTGACACTTCAACGTTGGTTCATGGGCTTCGCCAGAATTCAAATCTAGGCAAGACTGTCGTGATGTGGCGTTTCAGTCCAAGATGATATGTTGCGGGATTGTATTATTTGTTGTCATGGTGGGACAATTGCCAAAATAGTTGCAAGTATGCATCTCGGTCTATGAAGCGGTCAAGACCGCCCAACGGCGGTTCGTTCTAAAAAAGCGACACACAAGTTGACAATGTCGAAAACACACACACACACACACACACACACAAACACACATGAGACACTGGGAAAGTTCAAGACAAGAGTCTTAAAATGAAAACATTTGATTTGATTCGACAGCCATGACGTCTCTCCCACCATGGCCGTCCCGAGACGGGAAACGTGATCCTCTCCAGATACTGTCGTGGGACCCTCCGCTGATAGATATACTAGCAATAGAGGGTTTGAGAGAGAAGACAGTGTATACAATAAACCTAATAACGCTTGGTTTGATGATGCGGACAAAAGTGGAACCGAGAAGAAATGTCGGAAAATTCGGTGTAGGAGGGATCACAAGACGGGAATGTGCATTGACAAATGTCAACGCACAGAGGCGCACAATTTGATGCGTTCCCTTGACGGACGGACAAAGTGCGAACAGTCTTAGATGTCGTCAATGTCGACCTCCTTCTTCTTGTCATCCTCATCCGAGTCCGAGTCCGAGGCGTCGTCGCCAAACTCGAAGAAGGCCTCGCCGTCCTCGCCCTGGTTAAAGTTGTCGTGCTCGTTGATCTTGGCGTTTTCGGGCAGCTCGCCGTACGACTTGAGTGTGCGGGCCTCGTCGGCGGTGTACTTGAGGATAACGTCGCCCTTGTTGTCTTGGAAATCACGCAGGGATAGGAGGATAATGTCGCCCTGGTTGATCCAGACCTTCTTTCGCATTTTACCGCGAATCTGCACGAGTTAGCATATACGTCAAGAAAGTACCCGAGTCAGAGGAACGTGTTTGCAGACTCTGCGTTTTGCCCTCAGATTTGGCGTCGGCACTACGATATCAAAGGGCAAGGCATGTCTTGCAGACGGTGCGTCCATCCGGCACCCGGGATATGGGAAAACGTACGTTGGCTAAACGCTTGCTTCCATCGAAGCAAAGGGCTTCAAGACGGCCGTTGCCCAGCATTTTCAAGACTTGGGCATATTCCTGACCGTCCTCCTTGAAGGTGAGTTCTCGACGTTGATCGTCGTTTTCCTTGGTACCGCGACGGCGGTTCTTGCCACCCTGTGAGGAGAAAGAGACGTATTAGCACGATTCCTTGTTCTGTATTGTGTTTGATGGGGGGGTCGTAGGTGAAGAATGGACAGCGCGACTAGGGAGACACATCGCGAACCATGGCGGGGGCGGGGAAGAGACGATGGAGGGGTTTGCGCGCGCAGGGTACAGCGGGCGTGGGCGGAAGAAATGCTGCTGATGGAGGAATCTGGTTACTCACTTTTCCCTTATTCTTAGGCATAATGAAGTATGCGTGCCACGCTGTTTTTCTTGTGTAAAGAAATCGAGGGTTGCGACAGGCGTCTTTGTGATGATGTTTTTTGTGTGAAGGAGAGTGGGCAGGCGGGCTGCCATTTTATCTACTACCCTCCCTCACTGGTTCGCCTGCAGTGGCCTGTCAGTGGCCACACGCATTGGCCGCCCCTAGGTGCCTAGGTAGGTATGCGTCCTCAGTGGCACCTCACAACCACAAGCCAGCGAATCCTAATGACTACGATTTAAGAGGGGCACAGCATGCTAGCCGCCCATTCAGAAATATATTTTGTTCCCTCCAGGCGCACCAGAAAAATTCGCCCACAAAGCCTTTTTTGGCCCTGTGCAGCCCCAGTATGACTCAATCGTCGGGCACCAAAGCATGAGATGGCGCAGCCGTGGACAATAGAGCAGTACTTCCTGACAGCATACTGCTACCATACTGAGAAAAGTACTCGACTAACTCTGACCCGCTCACTGTGCGTCACAGCGCCAGGCACATCCACAATGAAGAGTGTCTGATTTCGGTTTAGCGCGACGCCAAGTTTCTCGATGGTCCGATAGCCTTCAAGCCTCTCAGATGAAGCTCTCTTTTTTGAAAACACAGTCAACTTTGAGGTTTGTTTGGGTGGCGAGATATTACAGCAAGAGTCACAGCCAAGCCGGCCTTGCCACCATGATATGACCATGCACTACGCCAAGCTGAATCACACAGCTCTTTCGGTGCTCACCATACGACGAGCTGTCCTGGAAGCTTCCCACGCAAAGCTCCTCGGCACGGCGGCGACACGATGTGCCTCGACATCCCCCACGAAACCTCCTCGCCAGCAGTCTGAAGGTGGCAGCAGACCCTTTGACCGCCACCAGAAACTAGCCAAGGCGCCTCAGCAGAGCTTCGTCTCGCGGGTGCTCTCCGCCGACGTTGCCAAGTTTATGAACCCCCGTAACGGCCACCTGACGACGACGCCGGCCTTTGCGCGCTTCTTCCGCGAGAACCCGACCGTCGAGCACGACCACGGCGTCATGGCGCGCCTCGATGCCACCGCAGAAGTCCGCCGGCTGGACAAGGCGTACGGCGCGCGGCTCGCGTGGTCGCCGCGGCACGTCCTCCACCCGCACCGGCTGCGCTTCCTCGACCCTCACGGGCACCCCCTCGCGCCCAAGATCCGCAGCGACTACGCGAAAAAGACGCGCGAGCAGGCCCTCTGGGCATTTGCCACGTCCGTCGGCGGCGTCTCCGCCGTCGTCTGGCAGCTGACCAAGCGGGAGCTGCTGCGCGCCGTCTTTTGCAGCCTCGCGGCCCGCGGCTACGACAAGTACGGACGGAAAGAGGACGGGACGGAGCTGCACGGCACGCTGTGGCTCACCGTCTGGCGGCCGCAGCATGCGCGGCGCGCGTCGGCCAAGGCGTTTGGCGAGGTGGTGGCGGACACGCTGGACAAGCACTACGCGATACGGCCGGAGGAGCGACGGGCTGCGGCCATGGTCAACGGTGGCGACGCGAAAGGGCAAGGCACGGCGAAAGGGGGGTCGGGAGACGATGGTGAGAGGTCCTCAGCGAGCAAAACAAAGCAGTGGGAGCCGCGATTACGATATGACAGGGACCGGCCTTCACAAAGACCTGCGGCTGACAAATCTGTGCGGTCAACTTGGCAGCCACGAAAAAGAAGCTGATTGACTTGCGAAGTTGCGAGTGTGCAAGGTTGATTCCACCAGGACATCTTTTGTAAATTACTTGTCCTCATGTATATATCTGTACAATAGTGTAAGTATCGCATGTGCCTGCAGATTTCGGCGCGAATGATGCATCTTTCAGCAAAGAGCTTCTCATGCCCCATGACATCTTCTATTGTTGATAACAGTAAATCAAGTCCAATTCCCGAACAATAGAGGGTTCGAAGTCAAAGGCGTTGCGAATTCTCACTCAAGCTTGGGCCAGTCGAGCGTCATTGTGGGCTTTTTAGACTTGACTCCGTGGTCGAGCGAGTGCAGATGGCACAATTGCCCTGCAGACTTTCAAATAGCTCGAGGCAAGCCCCGATCGGATTACTCGTAATTTCACCTTGGAGCTGGTCGAGCTCGTACTTGACAACACGTCATACACGGTGCTGTACCCGAGAGTGACTTTGTTTCTAGAATAGTCTTTGACTCTGTTCGATCCGCATAAAGCCATTCCATGAGCTTTCCCGTCCAAATGCTAGAGCAGACAAAAGCACTGGAGATTTCTGTGTACAGAAAAGTGAGAGACGTCGGCAAGTTTGATTACAAAAGACCAATATATCATTTTCAAAGAAAAAAAGAGTGCCAAAGTAGAGCCTCCACCAAAGATCACTCAGCTTCTCCGCTCCGCCCCTCCGCGTCTGATGAAGCTAGCCAAGTAACAAATCAAGTAGTGACGCCATCCACACACCTCGGACCCGATTTCTAATCGAGCTCGTCCGTTTCCAGCATTACCAATCGTGGACGCTTCGCTGTAGCTTCCCCCTCGTTGGTCATTGGTCGAGAAAGTCCGCCTTTTCATGGAAGATTCGGCAAAGAGCAATGCAACATTATACTCCACATCTTGTAGCTATCTTGTGCGTAAACCCAGAAACAGCTATAAACTCAATCACCCCGCACCTCACTAGCCTCGAATCTGAATTTATTTTCATCTATACCTTGATCATCTCTCCATCATACCTCTTGTTCAATCGCAACAAGATCTTGCCAGTTTCAAAGTTTCATGACACTACGCCTTGCCGGAATCGCAAAGCACTTGTTCAAAATGGGAGCCACAAAGACGGACATTACCCTCTACACGGTCAACACGCCCAATGGCATCAAGGCCAGCATCCTGCTCGAGGAGCTCAATCTCGACTACAAGGTATGTTTTGAACTTTTGCGAAAGCCGGACATGACGGACACGGGCGGGCGCTAACACGGCAGCTCTGAATTAGGTCCATGCCATCAAGATGGGCGAAAACGAGCAAAAGGAGAAATGGTATCTCGACATTAACCCCAACGGCCGTATTCCCGCCATCACAGACAAGTGGACCGACGGCAAGGACATTCGCATCTTTGAGTCGGGTGCCATTCTGCAGTACCTGACGGAGCGCTACGACAAGGACCACAAGGTGTCTTACCCGCGCAACACGCCCGAGTACTGGGAAATGACTAGCTGGGTATGTTTTTCTTTTACATTTAGTCGACAATGGAGGTAAATAGGCAAGTATGATGCTAATCATGTGCGCAGCTCATGTGGCAGATGGGCGGTCTTGGTCCCATGCAGGGCCAGGCCAACCACTTTAAGCGTAAGTCGAGATTGATCTACCGCCTGCTATCCTCCATTGCATTCGTCTGACAAAGGGTGGATTCGGAAAACAGGTTACGCTCCTGAGCAGATTCAGTACGGCATTGACCGCTACACCAATGAGACGCGCCGTTTGTACCGCACAATGGACGATGCCCTCAAAAAGAGCCCCCACGGCGTCTTGGTCGGTGACAGAGTCACCATTGCCGACATTTCCGCCTGGGGCTGGGTCGCCAGCGCAAGTGAGTTTTTTTTCTCTTCTTTTCTTTTCAGATTTTTGACATTTCCTCACATACTTGAAATTCTTTGCTAATTTTGTCACAGAGTGGGCTGGTGTCGACATTGACGAGTTCCCCGCGCTCAAAAAGTGGCTGTTTGAGCTGCTTAAGCGTCCCGGCTTCGAGGCTGGCCGCCACGTCCCGACGCCGCATAATGCCTTTGAGTTGGCCAAGCTCAGCGAGGAGGAGCTGGAGGAAAAGGCGCACGGGTCGCGGGCCTGGGTGCAGGCTGGCATGAAGGCTGATGCCAAAAAGTAAGGAGACTTGAGCTCAAAAGCCTGTAGTTGCACAGCATGTATGCTATATTCATGTATGCTAGTAATCATGAAATCATTGCAGGATTCTGTATGATTCTTCTCGGCGAAACACGACCGTATCTATAACCGCTTCGCTAAATCACCTTTGCTTTTCCTGCCTCTAACAAACTCCTTCCATCGTCTCGTCATTCGTTATAAAATCTATCGCTGCGCAATCGCCAGCCACTGATCAATCACCTTTGTCGCCAACCTCGGCAGGCCCTTGAACCGCTTCTCATCATACGTATCATCCAGCGCCTTTCGCAACCTCTTTGCCTTTGTCAATGCAACAATGCGAGCGCCATTCGGGTTATTGCTCTGCGCAAACTCCTCCGCCTCCTTCATCAACTCCCGCCTCTTCACCCTAACCTCGTCGCCGTCTTGCACCTCAGCCGCGCACAGCTTGCACCGACACGCAAACCCCCACGTCGTCTGCAGCAAAGCCTGACGGGCGTCGTAGTCGCCATTGTCCTGGTACGCGTGCGTAATCTCGTCGCCGGTGCGGATATGCTGCACGGCGCGCACCACAATCAGGTCGCCGGCGAAATCCTTGACCGAGTTGGGCATGCACGAGTGGTTGAGGTACGAGGCGCGCGCCCACAGACCGGTCGTGGCGTTGGAAACGTCCTCGTCGGGGGACTGCGGGCCGAGGCCAAAGGCGTTGCGCTGCACAATGTTGTGCACCTGAAAGGTATCGACGACCGGTCCCTCGGCGGTGGAGGCGCCGGTCTCGCCGATGCCCCGGTAATCGCCGCTGTCGAGGCCAAGGACTTTGGGGGCCTGGGAGGGATTGTTGAGCAGCTTCTGCACGACGGCACGGTGCAGACCGGCGGGAAATACGCGAATGCTGTAGTCTTGGCCAATATCCACCGTCAGCGCCGTGACCGCCGGGCTGGCCTTGTCCTTGCTCGACACTGTGCAAAACGCCTTTTCGCACATGATGAGCTCGCCGGCCATAAAGTCGCGCGCGGCAAACAACCCTCGTCCCGCTCCCGGACTGCTCTTGACCGTCGTCTTGCCGTCAAAGCTCGCCACGTCGGGCTTCCACTGCACCTTGGGCAAGCTCGCGACGACCTTTTTCATGTCGTGGCTGCCCTTTTCCTGCTCTTCCACGCGCTTGGTCGTTCGCCGAATGTTGACTTGCGTCGTCTTGTTGTCCGGCTGCAGCCGGTCCTGCTCGATAAAGTAACGTTTGGCCTCGGCAAACTCGCCCAGCGCGTAGGCGGCGCTGCCGGCGCGAAAGTACGCCTTGGCGTCGAGCGCCTGCTGCTCCTCGGAGGCGCCGTTAGTGAGTGACGCCAGCGCGTCAGCCTTGGCCTCGTCGTAGCGCTGCAGAAGGAGGTTGACGTGCGCGCGGTTGCGGCGAATGTCCTGGGTCAAGGTGCTCGCGTGGTCGGCGGCGGCGTCGGCGGCGGCGATGCCCCGCGTGTAGTAGGCGTGCGCGAGAGCGTACTGCTGCTTGCCGAGCGCCGCATTCCCCTTTTCCTTGCACTGCGCCGGGGTGACGGCCGGGTCCTCGACCTTGTAGTTGTCGCGCCAGGATTCGGGATCCTCACTAAACGCAGTAACGACCAAGTCCGAGGGATGATTGACGCGAATCACGGCCTCGTTATCGCCATTGAGCGTGTAATAGGGCTCCTTGATGACAAACTCGGAGCCGAAATCGAGCAGCTCCCTGCCCATGCGCTGCTTGTGCAGAAACATCTCCAGCACCACGACCTGGTCCGGCTCGGCGCCGACACCCTCCACCACCGCCCACGACGACGTCTTGAGCTCTGCCACGGGGGAGACGCGGCGCACCGTGAGCTTCTTGCCGCGGTGGTGGCTCTCGAGCTGCAGCTCCGCGACCGCCATCGGCGCAAGGTCCGCGGCATCGACAGTGCACGGCGGGTACGGGGCGCCAACGGCATAGGTCATCATGGTCTCGTCGCCCTTTTTCGGGGCCGCGCCGCCAAAGCCCAGCGACGCCAGGGACAGCTCCTGCATGAGAGACGTGGACGTCGCATGCTGGATGAGGCCCTTGCGGTCCTCGGCCTTCCAGGCCTCGCCGGCGCGGGTCTTGCGCTGCTCGACGCCATGCTCAAACTTTTGGGTGACGCGCTTGGTCTCCTCGGGGGTGAGGAAGACGGTGGTTCGTCCGGCCATGGCTGCTTCTTAAGGATGGGTTTGCGGATGTATTTTAGCAATAAGACACCATGGCCTGGGTTTGTCGTCGAGTTGGAACTTGGTGGTGAACGAATGTGGTGGTTAAAGATTTTTTATGGAGACTTGGCGATCCGCGATGATGCTTTAGTCAGGCCGCCATAGCAAGACACCAGTGCAGACAAAATCACGGAAATTCTTCATCTAATCATTCGATGCGAATTTTTAAATGAGACAATTATCGATACTGCAATTCTTGAATGGCTGTAATTGAGTGCCTATGGGCGCCAGACACTGTCTTGCACCGTGTTGCTCTTCCAAGCTCCGCCATGTAGCTTCTGACTTTGGGGCTTTCTATACTCTTTTTGTGCTATTGCCTTTGTTCAATCTTCTTTTGGCCAATTATATCCTTCTCATACTCTGTGTCCCATGTAGCGTGATATATCTTTTTGGCTTATGTCGACATATATAACCAGCATACCAGCAGAAAAGCATAGATTCCTTGTCTCGCGCTCTCTTACCTGTCTCACCAATATCATTGGCCTCGAAGCACCGAGCCTCGTGTGGAGAGGGAACAAACTAATGTATAGTCGGACATGCTTCGAAAAACGACGATTCACAAAGCGAATTGCTCTTGTCTTCGATCGAGCATCAGGCCGTTACTCAATAACCGGTCAGTTTACGACAGGCGACAGACCTACTTCACAAAAGTCTGATGCATGCGGTATAGAATGATTAGCTTTGTAATTGGACCGGGTTGAGGGAAAGCGCAAAGTTCCTTGATCCGTTCCGTAAAAGTTGGGCTTGACACAATGTGCCTTGCCTGGCCGCCGTTCTGATCTATTGTGGCGCCAAACTAGCAAGTTGCGCCAATATTGCTCCCAATTTGGACATGCATCTCGGTAACCATCGGCAAGCAGCGCGACAATAAAGTTGTTTAATTGGACAATATCACCGCATCGTGATCCTTTGCTTGGAATCAGGTGGTCGAGTCTGTACAAGTGGTGTGACGCTGCACGGGCAGGTTGCTCGGAAGATGAGACGGGCTGTCAAGTCTACTATAAAGGGAGCTCTTCCCTCCTTTGCAACATCGAATCAGTAAAGACACATTTTTCAACGAAACAACTGATCAAGATGCAGCTTGTCACCAAAACTCTTGTTGTTCTTGCTGTCGCAACGGTAGGCAGTAGCCTACCCCGCGACCGTGGCAGTTTTGCCATTGGATCAGCCACGCTATGCAAGTACATGGTACCATGGCAGGTGGAAAAGCCCGGCTACAAATGGATCTGGGCGTGCAAAGAAGACTGTATACATTGGCAGTTGTCTGATCCATCACATCCGGAGTGCCTACTCCAAGTGCCCGTCGAGAAGGCTGAGAGCAGGTATGTCGCTAGTGGAGTGACGAGTATGGGTTGATGAGAAATCTGATTGCTGACTGCGGAATTCTAGCAGTCACTAATCAACATTATATCTGGACTTCGAGCGAGACAATTGCGGCAACCGAGAGGACAAGTCGTTTCTGAGCGAGTCTGACTGACAGCAGACCAAAATAATTAAAATACCAAAAGTTCTTGTTGCCTAAATCAAATTAATTTCACCTTAAAAATAGCCCCAAACTCTATTGCTTACATTGTGGCAAAGGGGGAAATTTGCCCTATAGGGCCGCGCGGATAGCATACGCGTCCGCTTCAAGCTCTAGCAACTAGCCTAATGTGACATGTCGCCGATCCAAGGGCACACGTAAGGCTGAACGTGGACACTCGCATGAACCATATCCAACACAAAATCGAACACAAAATATGATGGCCTCAACTCGGTCCTTTATCCTCCTCGTGAATCGAATCACGTAGTTTTGACCGTACGCAGCGCACAATGGTAGTCAATCGCCGGCTCACAGCCGAGTCGCTCATCGAATGTCCCAAGCGAAGCCCTGTAGTGCCAAACTACAACGGCGAATATGGCTTATACACGGTTTCGACGCATAAAATCGGCAGCGGCACTATCAAAAAAGTCTGCGTGATGCACTTTGCAGATAATCAGTCTGTCCAACTGACCGACGACGCCAACGTGCACGACGCCTGCTGGATCCCGCTCACCAACGATGTCCTCTACCTCAGGTCGACGGAGCATGGATCGACAGAAGTGTGTTACACAAGAAGTTTTGGCAAGAGTCATTTCAAGATTGCCGAGTTTGATGCAGCCTTGACAAGCCTCAAACTAAAGGCGCTTGGGGATGGGACGGTAGTCTTCATGGTGGCTGGCCTGTCTGACGGCGACGGCATGCTGTACAATGAAACGACGGACAAGAAGCCAGACTCTGGCCGGCTCTTTAAAACCTGGCACGTTCGCATTGTGAGTATATTTGATCGCGTCATAGGGGCAGAATTCGCTGACCTTTGTACCCTGCAAGTGGAACGAACTGTACCGTGAGCAGCGATACAGTTTGTGGTACAATGTCTTGCGACAGACTAGCAACCGAAAGTGGGAGCTTCCCCAGCTTCTTCACAACCTTGTCCTGGAAAACTCCATTGAGGCTCCGTATGGCATGTACATGGCCGGATTCACCCCGGCCGTGGACAATTTCGACATTTCCAGCTGCGGCGTGGCCTTTGTCGGCAGAGACTTGACTAAAAAGTCGCCGCAGCAGAGCGACAACTCGTATCCGTATCATGTCACCATTGACTCGTACACGCTCCCGCCGGCGCAGAAGCCACTGCCCATCTCGGTACCGCCCAATCTCGAGGGTCAGGCTACGTGCATCCGAACGTCTCCCGACGGCACGACTATAGGCTTTTTGTTTTCCAGGGAGGGCGGCGATGTCGAAAACCGGCACCTTTACCTGTGCTCGACAAGCACCCTCAAGTCATTCAACTTTTTCCAGATTGTCAGCCGCACGGTGCCAGACGACGATTACAATCCGCCTACTCGTTTTGACTTTGCGGGAGACTCTTTTTCGTGCGTTTTCATGAGTGAATACTGCGGTCGGGTCGTCATTTCGTACCTCAAGCTAGGCGAGCACAGAAAGCCCGTCGTTATCTTTGATCAAGGCACCGCGGCAGCCTACCATCCAGTGCTGGAAGGCGACTGGAGCAGGCTACTCGTCTCTAGCAGCACCTTTGTTGACAACAGCATCTGGCAGGTTGTCGATGTGGCCGAGCAAAAGATTGTCCGCACGATTTCGTCTCTGACGCACAATGGCAAAAAGTTTGGTCTGCATACCGGTATGATCTCTGAGTTCTGGTTCGAGGGCTCCGAGGATACGCTCATGCATGCCTTCATGGTGCGTCCTGCAGACTTTGACGATGAAAAGACGTACCCATGGATTCTGGCACTCCATGGCGGCCCCGAGGGCGCGTGGACGGATGGGTGGAAGCAGCAGTTCCACGCAGCGGCGTGGGCTGAACAGGGCTACGTCGTGGTGCTGCCCAACATTACTGGCAGTACTGGGTTTGGCACCAAGTTTCGAGACAGTGAGCTCTCAGTCGATACATTTTCAGCAACTGATCGCAGGCTAACGTTTCTTTTTGTCAGACGTTCGCGGATCGTGGGGCGGGCGACCTGTAGAAGACGTCATTCAGTTGATTAAGCATCTGGAGACTGTACCATATCTCGACCAAAACAAGGCAGTGGTTCAAGGTGCAAGCTTCGGAGCGTACCTGATAAGCTGCCTTTTCAGCCACGAAATCATTACCAAGGTGAGTCTCACGTCTCTGTCCGAGGCAGCGCATGCTGACATGCCACAAAGTTTTGCGGCGCCATCTGGCACGACGGCATCTTTAGCTTGCCGACCTGGCTCATGCAGACGGACCAGATTGTCAACGATGGCAGTTTTGGCAAGAGCACGTTTTCGTGGACACAGCCCGAGAACCTCGAGCGGTTCAACCCGGCCCGGCCGGACCGACTGGTGAAGTTTCGCAACACGCCGCCGACGCTCGTGACCACTGGCGATAGGGATTACCGGTCGCCGACGACCGAGGCGCTGGCCATGTTCAAGACGCTGCAAGCTCAAGGCGTTCCCAGCGCTCTTCTCACGTTTTCGGACGAGGGCCACTGGATTACTGGACGGGATGAGAATTCGCTGCGGTGGTACCGTACCGCTTTTGAATGGGCTAACGATTGGGTTGCTGGGAAGATGAAGCGCGGTGACGTAGATTATTAACTGGATGGGCATTGCTAGAATTGGAGGCAGATTTGTAGGAATGGCGGCACCAGAATTGGGCCAGTGCATTCAGGATATCAGTGCAAACGCAGCCGAGCAGGTCTCTGAGCGGGGGTGTTGTCTAAACATTCGTAATAACTGCTTTCAGAAACGAGAGAAACGAGAACAGAAACAAAAGAACGCATTTATTAGAATAGCAACAAAAGAATGAATTTATTAGCTTTAATGATGCAATTCATAACACATTTTGATGATACCGAGATCGTCCTGTTGGTATCACTACAGTGAGTGTAGTACAGTAATGGCTCAATTATCATACTTGTAAGTGTAATTTGTATTCGAGTTCATGACAATGCTTTTCTATAGCACTCTCTCCATGGCCTCTGGAGAATTGACAGTGATTAATTGATTATTCTAGAACTACTCAAGAATAAAGTCCAAATTTCCACTCGCATGTGCCATCGTCACTGGTGGAATCGGCAAGTAATCGCTCAGTTATTCACCTCACAAGGCAAGACCACCCTTCTTGTCGGCCGCACAAAAGAAATGGCAAAAGCGTAAAATAAAGAGAAAAAAGAGACCCTGCAGGTTGCCATGTTGTACAAGGTGTGACAGCAATGCCACCTCCCAGCCTTGCAAAAGATTAAAAGATTTCAAAAGTACCACCCGGACTTCCGCGGTGCAGAGGCCACTCAAGGTCCCCGGCAACAATGCAACGACCCGGGATTGACATTCAAATCCACGGGTCGCTGCACTGGTTCGTGCACCTGCTACTCACCTTCAAGAGATGGAAACGACCTCGTTAGCAACAATGGCTCGGACATACTCGGCCATTTTACCGTTTGTCCTTTTCAAACAGATCTACAACGCGCACAAAGGGGGCTGCACCTTTTGGTCGATGAAGCTGAGCGCGACAAGGGATAGTCGCCGACTCGCGGCGTTTGAGATTGCGCTGGGAGGGGGGAGGGAGCACAGACACGCGAGCGCAACGACCCCGACCATGACAAGAAAACGAAAGTACTCGGTAGTTATACGTGATTTGACGGGGTCCAGAGGGGCGACGAGACCCATTTTCGACCGCGGATAACTGATACGACACGTTTGGCAAGCAGCTCCGATGCAGAGGCGGCGAGCTGCCGAGGTAGTGTGGTAGTTTGCTTTGCGTTCAAAGCTTGATGGATAAACAGGCACCACAGGGAATGAGAACTGATGACGAGGCATTGCTGTGATTTGCCGGACGCCGGACGTCGCACGCGGCGACTGCCGATAGACAATTAATCTAAATTAATCTCGACCAAAAGGAGTAAGCGATGGAACCAATCAAATAGGCCAACCAAAGATGGGATGGATGGATCATGAGACCCAGTTGCCATGTTTCTTGGTAGTTGGCAGGGGGGAAAAGCAAATCGCCGATCCACGACCATGACTATCGTGTAATGTCTACTCGGCCGGAATAAACCAGGATAAACCAGGATAAACCAGGATAAACCAGAATAAACCAGGATAAATCAGGATAAATCGAAAATTTCTTCCTACAAGATCATTTAGTGAGTCAATTATAATGTCTTATGTTTTACTTTATTTCTGTTACTTTTCTAGACGTAGTTATCAGTATCATTATCTAAGAACTGCCGTGGCCGTTTACCAGCCATGTTCGAGGGTTGCGAGTTGGATGGCGCAATCAATCGGGCGATTGTCAATCGGCTTGCTTTTTTTCGTTTACTCCTTTGTCTTGTACGGGAGAAACCGTCTGAAACATTGGGCCAAAAGCTCCGCTTTCGCATCGAAAACCACATGGCAAAACAAAAAAGGATTTGTTTCCCGACCCTTAGGGCCTGGGGTGTGTCACTAGCTTCCTTGAGCCAGTAGCCTTTCGAGCCTCGTTTACAGATGGTCTGTGGTAATGGCAGGTGCAATCTTGTTTATAAGAGAGCAAAAGCCCATTGTACTTTGTATTAGTTTTTGTTGTTCAAAATCACTACACTTGAAGCAACATTCTTTTACATCTTCAACATGAGAAAGCCAGACACTGCCATGATGGCCGGCGAATCATACTGCCTACACACATTCTTTGCATCTCCGTCCTGTCAACGGATCAGGATAGCCGCCCATCTCAAATCCATCCCCCTCACCATGCTGTACCTCGATCTCCGCGACGACACCAAGCACATCGACAACGACTCGTCCCGCAGCGCCGCCACCCTCATCGTAACCCACAGCGACGGCACATCCACCGCCATCCATCAAGCCGTCGACATTCTCGAATACTTTGAGGAGCGCTTCCCCGACACCTGCCCCCTCCTCCCCTCCGCCAGCCCGCCCCGTGCCCGCACGCTCGTCCGCGACTTTGTCACCATCATCGCCGTCGATGTCGAGCAGCAGCTTCCCTCCAGCAACTCTGTCTTACATCGAGCTAGCATCACGGGCCACGGCTTCGAGGAGCAGCATCAGCGCGCAAACGCGGCCTTTCGCCGCGCGCTCGCCTCGTACCAGCAGCTGCTCGAGTCGGCGCGCGGAGCCGACGCAAAGACTTGTCTGCATACCGTGGGAGACGCCATCACGCTCGCCGACGTCTGTCTCGTGCCGGCCATGGAGCAGGCCATGGCGTACGGCGTCGACGTGGCTGGTCTGCAGCACGTTACAAGGATATACAACCACTTGAAGAAGCTTCCGGCCTTTGCCGATTTCGACTGGCGAAAGAATGCAACGGCGAGTGGGCGGCTATGATTCAGTGGAATAAAATAGATTGTGCAATTTTCGCGTTTTTTTTTGGCGATTGTTTAGTGGCGTTCTTCAGGTGTGATATTAGCAGTCAAGAGCGCGCGCACTGCAATTTTTTGGCAAACAAGATCAAATCAGGTTTTAATACAGACAAAGGCGTAACGAGTGTCGGCGAGCCACTTTGTATCATTTCGCTCCCACACATATACTGGTAACAGGAGATTTTTTGCAAACACAATAAAAGGCCGTTCTTGACAGCTGTAGAAAGCATCCTCCATTCTGTGTCAAGATGAATTAGTTGGATAATGAACTGCCATGAAACGATTTGAATGTGTGGACTCCTCGCTCCCCAGGAATCACAGCCAGTGTCAGCCCGTGCACATTTGCACCGTCTCTCTTTTCGCAACATGCCGCGTACAACAGACAAAGACAGACCGGAGTTCGTTTGACCGGAGCGCGAGTTGCCCTTGAATCATCCATCAATCTGCCGCCTGATTCTGAGTCGGCGAGGTCATCTCACCTTCGGAGGTCGTCGCACCAACATTCGACAGTGCTACTGTCTCTCCAATGTCAGAACCATCTACCGACGACTACACGATCGGCTGGGTGTGTGCCCTGCAAGAAGAGTACCAGGCTGCATGCCGGATGCGCGATGGCAAATCTAGGTTCTGTCAGATCGTGCCTTGCAGCGATATTGCACCCCGCAATGAAGAGGGGGTTGGAAAGACGAGCGGCCAAGCGATGCTGCGTTTGGTGCATTGAGAATCGTTTAAAGAGCATATCAGACATTTGAGGGGGGTTCTGTCCCGAATTTGCGTGAATTATTGCCCGGGTTCTGTTGCGCCTATCCTACAAACAAGTGCCAAACCATCTAGACACGCAGCTGCCCATCCTCAGTAATTAATTCGTCGGGTGTACCTGACTGCACCAGCGCACCCTGATTCAGCAGCACCAGCCTGTCGAACCTGCGCACGCTCTCTAGCCGGTGCGTGACGGCCAGCACCGTGTAAGTGGAAAAGCATGTCTCAATCACATTCACCATGAGGCGCAGTGTCGCATCATCGACTGCACTCGTCGCCTCATCCAATATCAGGACTCCACCTGAGCTCGTACTGCTATTCTTTCGGATGATGGCACGTGCCAGGCAGAGAAGCTGCCTCTGACCATACGAGAGCGGTACCATGGTGATGTTGGCGTCAAGTCCGCCCGGAATGGCGAGGACGGCGTCCTGAAGCGACACTTGGGCCAGCGCCTCCAGCAGCTTTGCGTCATCCACACAAGGCGCCGAGATATCAGGGCAGAGATTGAGGCGAATCGTGCCAGGGAATATAACAGGCTCTTGAGGAACGGTAATGAGGCGGGCACGCAGTGTATCAAGTGGCACCAGGGAGATATCGATACCATCAATTGTGGTCGTACCAGTGTAATGCAGAAGCCGGTAAAGCGTAAGAAGGAGTGACGACTTGCCACTACCAGTGCGGCCACAGATGGCAACCTTTTCGCCAGGCTGAATAGACATGGCGAGCTTTCGGAGCACTGGTTGATCATTCTCGCCGATCGCCATGTCGAGAGGCACAGTGGCAGTCGATTCGGGTGACGCTGTTGGAGCAGGGCTCTTGTAGGAGGCCCAAAGGTCACATATCTCGATGTGACCCCGTGAGGGCCAGTCAGCTGGCGGCTCCCTTGTACCTGGTTTTTCCAGCTCTGACGGTGTCGTTTCCTCAAACGTCCGTACCCTCGCAATTGCGCCTAGCGATGTTTCAAGCTGTGTCCATGATGTTATAAGTTGCGCGAGCACTGTGCCAAACCCCAATACATTAGAAAATGAAATAGCAACACTAGCAGGCCCAGACTGCCGCAACACAACAGCCAGTGTAACTAGTAACACAGCCAACCCGCCAACCATCATATCCAACACAAATGTTAGCCAGCGTTGAATGGCATATAGTAAGTAATGTGGGCGCTGGGAGCGGTCAAGTAAGAACATAGCACGGCACTGTAAGGGTGCCTCCCAGCGAAAGGCGCGGACGGTGGCGAGCCCTTCAGCACATTCAAGAAGATGTGAGAACAAGGGCGTAGAGGCGCCGAGTTGTAAGAGACGTAGTTGGCGTGAGGTTCGCAGGTAGAACTTTTGTAACGCGTAAAGAAGCCCCAGACCCAGGGGAATAGTCGTTGCCAAGTACGCGGAGCCGAGCATGACGAGAGCGCCGGTGCCGATGACGGAGAACAAGCCTGGTGGTTCATTAGCCGGCGAGCTATGACAATCGCAGATCGTGGTACTTGACTGACCTTTGATACAAGTGAAAATGGCAGTAGGGAGGTCTTGATCAATCAGCGTCATGTCTTGACTAAATCGGTTGATGAGATTCCCGATGCTGTTTGATGTAAAGAACGACAGTGGAGCTCTACGAAGTAACTCCATTAGACAGCCAAACGTTCCTCGGATAACGCAAGTACGTACCGTAATGCCGTTTGGAGCAGGTTCTTGTGAAGGTTGCTAGCCGATTTGGGGATAATCATGACAAACATAAACCTATCTTCAATCAGCAGAAGAACATACAGATTATACATGCAGTAACGGCTCCGAATGACTCACCATATATCAATCCCGATCGCGATAATTATTCCCAGGCTGAACACGCAATATATACCGTAGTACATGCCATCGCGAGGCAGGTTGTTCGAGGAGTTGGACTCCGTCCACCATTTTAACCATATTTCTAGCATCTCATATCAGTAATATATTACCACGTCGAGGTAAACTGCTGTTAAAAACATACGCCTCATAATAGCAAGCACCTGTGTGGTTGCCGCAAGAGATAGGGCCACAATACCATATTTCCACCCAACTGACTCGAAATAGTACTTATATAGTGATGTGTCACCCTGCGACTGCACCAGGTCTTCGATTTCCTGCTTAACCTCATTTTGTTTGCTTGCTGTGGCAGCATGGGCGCTTTTAACCGCCGCCGGTGCTTGTTCCGCGGATCCGTGGCCGGCACCCGTTTCGGTTCTCTGCGCAGGAGACCCTTGGCCAGAAACGACTGCGTAAGGGCCTTGGCGCAATACACGGCATTCATCCATGGTAATAATACGGTCTGCTTGCTCCATAATACGTGCTTATCGAGCGTCAGCAGGAGGTTGCGTGCCTATGGGCATAGTAACTTACTCGAGTGGGTAGCAATGACGACGGCGGCCCCAAGCTGGCGGATGAGACCACTAGGGCCGAAAACGTGCCTCCAGACATGGTCATGTGTCTTTTGGTCCAAACTTGCAAAAAGGTCATCAATCACAAATAGGGGTGGTGCGGCGAATAAAGCTCGTGCGAGCGCCTAGGATATATTGCTGTCAACATGTACGTATCAGGATCGAGCACCATATGAGAAGCTTACCACTCTGTGTCTCTGACCACCACTCAAAGAGTTGCCGTTAGTCGTTAGAACAGTCATATCACCTTCCGTCAGTTGAGCAAGATCTGTATCCAGGCCACATGCCTTGACGGCGGTATTGTACCATGTCTCGTCGAAGCCAGACGCCGCCCAGCCAATAATATTATCGCGAATAGTTCCTTCAAAAAGCCAGGGCGATTGAGAGCAGTATCCAATCTGGGCCACATCAAGATCAACTTCGCCCTCTACAACTGAGAGCTCTCCAAGAAGCGCCTGTAAAAGAAGACTCTTACCGGAGCCAACCTGACCACAGACAGTATAGAATTCACCGGGTTTGATAGCCAGATTGATGTCGTGGAGAAGCGCCTCACCGCCAATTTCAGCAGAAAGGGAGGCTTTGCGTAGAGTGATACAATTTCTGGGCATGTGGCTTAGCTCAATGATAGCACTTGAGCTCTCAGAGGCTGCAGTCCTATCAACAGAGACCTGGTTTGAGATCGCCTCCCGAAATTTGGCCTGCTCGAGGAAACTCTCAAAACGCTCGAATATACCTAAGGAGTTGACGAAGCTAGGGAGAGAAGAGAGCAGGTCGTTCAAGGGAGACATCATTAAAGCCATAATAGAGAGCGAGGTGAACACTGTAGAAATGTCCAGACCGCTATTAGTAGCATGGCGTCTAACAGCAAGAGTAATGCCAAAGGTCAAAATTGGGGCCAGAGATGGGCTCAAGTTGCCTAAGTGCGCGGTTAATCCAGGGTTAGGCGTGACTTCAGAACAAGCCGTTCATAGCATACTTAAAACATTCATATACACAATGAGTGTACGGAATTGCTTTGATTCTTCTAGTTCAGAGATTCGTAGAGATTGGATATGACACAGCCAGGTAGGCACGAGGCCCAGCATCATCGTCTCACGAATCGATGAGATGATTTGTGCTGTGCTTGCTACACGTTTCTGGATAGCGACATTCCAGGCCTTGATCGCTGGTGCCATGCGTTTCGGGAGTCGGCTCGTAAGAATGAAACAGACTATACAATTATCAGCAAATGAACAAGTTATGCTAATGCAATTAGCAATCTATACTTACAAACGGCAGAGAGAATAGGCCCAATACATCCAACGCCGAGTTGACGTGTCAAGAGCCAGGTGGCGAGACCGATTTCAATAGGATTTGCCCAGAGGTCATGCAGGCCAGCAAAGGCGTTACAGATGACGCCAACGTCCGGTCCGATGAGCGTCAATGAGGCCATCTCGGAAGCCACGGCTGTAGATAGACCTAGTGAATCAGTACAGACGAGAGACACGAGGATACCGCGAATCATGGTCAGACCGCGGTAGAGGTGGTGGTAATAGAGTCCAGTCGCTACCTATATGCATGTGAGTAAGTACGCTGTCGCCTAGTGCTGCGGTCATAATACGTACCGCTGTGCTAATATATAAAAGCCCCGTGGCAGCAATGAGAGCGTAAGCAATATGCTGGTGATAGTCGCCACCTTGCTGATCATTCTGCACGAATTCAATAATATATTGAAGTAAGAATGGCCTAGCGAACTTCAAGCCAATTAGAAACAGACGTGCAAAGATCGTCTTAGTAAATGTCATTTTATGGCATTTTATAATGACTAGTGGTAGTCTATAATTAGACGACTTTGTTTTGGTTGTATGATGACGAAATTTAGCAAGGAGTCTTGAGGAGTGTAGCGCATTGTCTGTCTCATACAGAGTATCCAGTTCAAGTGATGCGCTGAACCCGCGGCAGAGCATGTCATTCAGCCACCAGAACGTGCCTCGGCTGAAAATACTCGCCACAGCTTCCGGACAACGCCTCAGCGTATGCCAAGAACCCATGATATAGCGCGTTTTGCCGAGAGCCTCAACAAGCAACATGACAACCTTAACGACGAGCTGTGCCGTAAAAAGGGCAGGTAGCAAGACTTGCTGTTGCGTGTGCGGCTGGTCCCACAACAACCAGAGGGTGCGGCATTGTGTAGCATCAAGGAGTGTCGAGAGTAAGAGGTAGACGCAAAGGACGGTAGAAGGCCGAACGGCGCGCTCATGCTCAAGGTAGCTGAGGGCTGCAATGACGAGCCCAGACGTTGAGCGCAGAGCGGATGAGACAATGCCAAGTCTGGAGGCAATAGGGCCATGGTAGAGGGACCATGAAGTGAGTAGAGAGAGCTGAAGAGCAGTAAAGATGAAACAGGTGATCTAGCAGGAAGGATCAGTCGGGAGCATGGTCTAATAAAGTTTGGGAGGATGACTTACGAGTTTGACGAGGTGGAGCAGCCGGCCAGCTACTTTACGATTGTGGGCCCAGAGATAGACGAGCCGGGGAATGGCAACGCTTAGGAAAATGACATCAGGTGTAATCGCAAGGGCAGATTGCTCAAAGGCAAGGGTAAAATCAAACCGCGACTGCGCACCACAGTGGCTTGCAGTCGGGCCCAGCGAGGCGTCGCAATAGGAGGAAGTGCTTGATATATTCATCGCGAAGAACTCGTCAAGAAAATGGCGTGTTTATGCTAACAGAGTGTGGCGGCAGCAGATACAATAATGAATGATCAAACCGTGGGGTTCGCTCGTTCGATTCAGGTCGATGAGATGAGCTGGCCAGTTTGCCAGACAGGTTGGCGACAGCCATTTAACCATTATATCACGTGATATTATGTCTATACCACATTAACTCGAGAGGCTTGTGACACTACTCTCAAAGGAATTACAGCGCTTCATACCCTGTGCTTGGCCGGCATACCTTACCTACTAGACCCGAATCGATTGTTGACGGTTGATTGGAAAGTCTATTTGTTTAGACTAGAGCTCCCACTGCCAGGCAGGGCAGTTACTGGTCATAGAGGTAATTGGTTGATTGAAGGAAACTAGTACTGTGGGGTTCTGCTACGTCTCAATTTCTTCTAGATCCTGATGTCGTCCTGGTTAAAGCCTTTCATCTGGTCCTGACACTGTGGACCTTGTATCATATTAACACGCGGGCCTGCCGGGCTCACAGATCAATATATACTACCTTTTTACCAGGTGCTAATGGATTTTCAGTAATAGCACCTGGAATCACGGGTCCAAGTTTTGGATGCACGAACTTTCCAGGGCTTATAACATCCACCATTTCCTTTTGCGCCCAATCATAGATGCTGTCCCAGTCAAAGCATTGGTGTGTCGTTCGAAAATCGGGCCATGGTCCGGCGTAGCCTTCAATGTATTTGAATGTAAGCAAGGTGGTGTCCGCGTGGCATTGTATGTAGCTCCTAAGCGAGTCAATACAGTGTGCTTTGCGATTGGCGAAATGTGTCAGCATAGGTGCAAATTTATGATCGTGCGGCTGCCTTACCAGTGTGCAGTTTACTAACATAATCATCCTCGTCCATAGCGCCGGCTGATGAGACCAGCTCTCGAAGATGATCCTGGAGATTGTAATAAGTAGACGTCAGGGCTGCGCATCGGGCAACATACTAAGCAATGGAGTTGGTGGAAGACATCAATAGTCGCCAAATACCCAGAGCCGTCCGCGAAAGGTACAGAGGTGTCGTTGATCGCTTCAAGAACAGCCTTCTGAACCTTAATCAAGCCAACTATTCTGGATTAGTACTGTACTTGGGTAGTTTGAGGCTTTTTACCAACTTTTCCCTGGTGGCGCTGTAATGTTTGCCCACGCATCTGCAATTCCTGAATCGGAATTGTTGGTGTATTTTGTCAGTTTGCCGAGTTGTAGATTCCAAGACACCGCCGTTTGCTTGAGTACACCAGCTTTATCGGCCGGACCTGTCATCATTAGCTTCTTGTATCTTTCAACTTCAATAACAAATGATGTCGTACTGTAAGCATGATGATAAAACTCGCGGGAAGAATTCAATGTCGGGGATATGAAAATCAAGAAAGTGAACACTAGAGCCCAGATTGCAACCAAAGAGTTGACAATCCAGAATCTTTGCCGCTTCCACAGGGGTTTTATTGGATTCTGGTCGTCGGAATACCTGCATGTTTCTGTCGACTGCAGCCGCATATAATCCGCCTTTGTCATGACGATCCGAAAGCTGATTTAAGAGCATACACGCAATTGAAGCGAGTTGAAAATATGTAAGATACAAAAGTGTCACCTCCATGTGCGACCGAATCAGGACGATGGTGATGCACAGGCATGATGCGAGCTTGTAAGCGGTCCCCTGGTATACACCATCGGCCGGCCGCCTGTTCTGGGTTGCTCTAGCTTATCTTGGTAGCCCATCTGCAAGGCCGCCCAAATGCCACATTGTCTGCAAGGCCACCCACATTGTCTGCAAGGCCACCCACATTGTCTGCAAGGCCTCCCACATTGTCTGCAAGGCCTCCCACAATGTCTGCAAGGCCTCCCACATTGTCTGCAAGGCCTCTCACCTTGTCTGCAAGGCCACCTGGGAGTTTCATCCGGATTAGTTACGCGGAGACAGGCTTGATATCGCTTACGAACGATCGGAAAGGGGTGTAATAATCACGGAATAGACTTAGCAGGATTAGGAGTAATTAGAGGGTGTGATTATATTTATAGCTAATACTACTATATATTATAATAACTAAGCGTAACCTACTTAGTTACTCTTAGCCTTTTTATAGCCTTTTAGTACCTACCTTAGTTAAGGCCTAGAGTTATTATAGTAATTACTAATAGGTATATAGAAGCTAAAGTGTTAGTAGAAGATATAGAAGAAAGAATTATATTGTTAACCTTATTATTCTATCTTCTATCTAGGGAAAGACTATAGCTTTATAGGTAGAAAGATATACTTTACTAATTTTAAAATATCCTAATAACCTATATTAGTAGGT
>JAPFUP010000093.1:0-83728 GCA_030780425.1 Beauveria varroae | reverse complement strand
ACGTAGCTGAGATCGATGGAAGGGGAAGCGCTATTTGAAACTATAAGCCCCTTACAATATTGTTACCCCTTCTCAGCCCTCAAGAAGAATAAGTGACCAAGCAGCCTTTGCCATGCGTCTCTGCCTGCGCCTGTGAAATGACGAAAACGATGGATAGTATAGTATAGTATGTAACAAATAGAGCGCCGAATCACTTCTTCACCACCTTCACTTTTCCATGTGCCAACTCTAAGATGATGTTGGCCGGTCTGTGCGTAATCATGCAAATGCATCCCGCAGGACTCCCTGAATTTTGGCATCCATCTCCAAATCAAGGTGGCTTGTCGCTTCGTCCATCAAAATGACTCTGCTCTGTGTTTCTCTGCAACGCAAAATTGAACGCGCAATCGACAGCAACTGTAGTTGGCCCTGAGAAAGCCCAACTTTGCTCAACTGTGCATTCAGACCACCCTGCCCATCAATACGGGGTAGTAGACCGACAGTTTCCAATACATGTCTTACTTGATCGTCTGAAGGGGTACCATTTGTAGCTGGCGTATTCATGCTGAATGGGAGCAAGTTGTTTCGAACAGTACCGCCAAGGTCCAAGTAATCTTGCGATATAGTTATAATCCGTGACCGCAGCGTGTCACGTGCGACTTTGGAGATGTCAATTCCGTCAATCTCAATCGTTCCAGAGTATACCAAGAAACCGAGTAGGCTCATAACCAGTGAGCTCTTGCCGCTACCAGATCGACCTGTAATGCCGAGCTTGTTGCCGGGCACAACACTTAGCGATACGTCTACAATCTGGAAGGTGTATTCCTGGCATAGCTCGCGGTGACATTCCTCACTTCAATCCGGCCTTGACTGGGCCAATTTGTCGGAAGATCAATGGGTTCTGGCTCAGGCTCGGTCGGCGCGTTTGTCAGAAAGTCTCGCAGGCGCGACAAGGCACTGATTGAATCTTCCCAATCAGCCCAACTCTCGAAGAAGTTTCGAAGACACAAGCTCAAGGTAATCAAGATTAGGTACGAAAGACCTATTGCTAGAATAGGAGTTGTAGCTCGACGCTCGAGACTTAGAGACGTCAAATGGTAGCAGACACCACAGGCCAGCAGGTCAACTGTCAGGCTCAACCAACACCTCAGGGAGTGGGAATATACACAGTCTTCTGCGAAACACCCAAAATCGTGAGACCGACGAGGAAGTTACTTGACTGCAGGCCCATGGCCCTGATATGGCGTAAGCCGCTGGCTGTCTCGTCGAAATGTTTGTATAACGGTGTCTTGGCGGCTAGCTGGATGGAGCACACCTGACGGGAAGTTTGTAAGAAATAGTATAGGAGAAGACCAGCTACGACTCCGATAGCAGGAAGAATTGCAAGCATATAAGTTGTCCCTGATCCTACGATGGCAACTTGAAGATTGGCATGAAACATGAAATAGAAAAATCGCAGTGCCCGCGTAGGCAGTGGATCAACAATCGAGTTCATATTTTCGGTGTATCGGTTCAAGAGTGAACCTGTGTCGGCGCAAGAGAAGGATGCGAGGGTGGAATGCATTAGTACATGCGTTAACTTTTGATGCAGGTCTGTTGAGGAGCGCGGCACAAGAACGTAGAATAGTACGCTGAGTGCGGTTACAGTGGCGAGGGTAGCGAAGATGGACGCGCCCACGTATCCTGCAAAATAGGCCAGGTTTCGGGAGCAGCTGAAACCCAAACACGGATGAAGATATCTGGTACGCTTTCGCCAAATGACATGAGAAAAACCGGAACGAGCCAAGCAGCAAACGTCCATCTTCCCACGGAGTCAATGATAAATGTGCACATGAACAGGTCCCAGCTACGTCTGGACGCTGGGGTCGCCATGGCAAACAGTTCCGCCATGTCTTGGAATTCTCGTAACCTTTGTATCGCGGCTTTTTCTTGATCCTCAACTTCACGCGCTCTTGTTGGCGACTGATCGCTGAGTGCGCGCAGTAGATTGTCGCGGAAGTATTCATCGTAAAAGTCCCTTTCCTTCGTGATACTACCCTTGCCGTCAACAAGTAGTAATTGGTCAGCGACCACCAGGCTCTCTGGCAGATAAGCTGCAAAGACTACTGTGCATCCTGCTTTGCAAAGTAATCCGTCCTCGCCACACAACTGAAATAGGATAGTCACAGCCGTCTTTCGATCCAAGGCACTTAAGATGTCATCTAGCACCAATATTTGGGATCGACAGTAGAGTGCCCTAGCCAAGCTGATTCTGTGGCGTTGTCCACCACTCAGATTCATCCCGTTGGTACCGGCGACGAATTCATCTCCACCATGGAGATGCTCAAGATCGTCCCAGAGAAGGCAGACACGTAAGATTGTAGAATACCAAACGGCGTCGAATGCGAGCTCTCCTACAATGTTTGCACGAATCGACACATTTCGTATCCATGGTGCCTGGTCTGCATAGCCAATTGTACCGTCATCAACGTAAATAAAGCCATCAGCTATATTGGCATCGTCAATCAAGCTTTGGAGAAGTGCTGTTTTTCCAGATCCGCTCGGACCAAGCACTGCGGTAATGCTGCCACGGTCGAGTGCGAAGCTGGCTTGCCGGAGTATCTCACATTCTGAATCGCGCGATAGAAGCGTTACGTCGACAAACTCGATTACAGCAGAGGGAGCCCTTGCTTTCTCATCGCTGCCACTCCCGTCAATCCTCGGCCAAGGCTCAACGAGGATACGCTGATCCGTTTCTTCTTCAAGTTCGATATATTGCTGAATACGGTCAAGGCACGAAATGACTGCGCTGACTTTGAAGGAGGAAGACAATAGACGATGAAAAGGTCGCTGAATGAGAGCTACAGCAGCCAACGTCGGAAAAACTTCAGTAACACACAATTTGCCCATGAAAGCCCAAAGGAATGCAGCGCCCACGACCAGGACGGGCGTGATGGTACCAACAAATATTTGCGATGCGAGTAGCGCAAATCAGGCTGCCCGATATCTTCGTGAGGACCATAACTCGTCGTCACGCAGGCGCTGCAGATACATCGAGATCGAGGGGCCGAGGCCGACTATTTTGATGGCTCTCATCTGCCATAGGATCCTTGATGTTTCCGACACCCGATGACGGGTCGCCTCGTTCCATAGCGCTAGGGCGGCACCTGAGTATCTGCCCACCAAGGCACCGAAGATGATGGAAAACAGGAGCGGCAGAAATACCACCAAACAAGTCGGCCCAACGAACAAGGCAAGGGAAGCCATTCCCAAAGCAACTTCGAAAAGGTGAAAGGGGATCTCACAGATAGACATCTAACGTGGACACGACATCTTCGACGTCTTTGCTCATAAGAGTAAGAGCCGCTGTTTCCCTAGCTTTACATTGCGATAGAGTACGACTTTTGTCAAGAACCTCTGCAATCAGAATACCTCGAACTTGTATCATCAAGCGGCTGCTCATGTGGTGAAAAGATGCCCTAGAGGCAGCGAGACAAAAAAAGACCAAGAGAAATGCTTGAAGTATCGAGCGCTGTGTATACTCGGCCAGCTCCTTCATCTGTACAGAGACGAGCAGACGCTGCAGTACGAATGGTTGAGCTAGCGAACAAATCGCGAGCGCCAACCGAGGTAAGGCTACAGCAAGAAGTGGCTGCTTGAGAGCCCTGGAGAAGACGATGGCAAGGCTGCGCTTGGGGTCAGTCTCAGCATCACGCCAGTGCATCTTGAAATGGTGAGAAATCATCTCTGATGAGAGTTCCGCGGGGAGCTCGTCTATATCATCCTCAGTCAACTGTGTTCGAAATCCTAGTAGGAGCGTGGAATTGAGCCACAAAAAGAGCGCTCTACCCCAAAATCCGCTCGAGGATTGCCTGCTTGTTGGCTTTCGCAGGTCACCATCAAGTAATGCTGCGGTCCTGGGCACTTCGTTGACGACCAGCAGGAGGAGACGAGCCGCAGCGGGAATGACGGCGACGTAACCAACTGCATGAGTAACGGACATGGCCTAATCCGTCTGCTTCTTGCTGCATGGTCGGAAACTCATGCCGCTGCCCCCCAGTTTCTTTACCCCCAGCCCCCTGCAAAAGTTGACGGGAGGAGGTGGCGTTGATGGGGTCCGTAGCTGCAGAGGTGCAATAAAGGGCGCGAGAAGCGGAAAGTCGAAGGATCCGAGCAGCGTTAGCACTGGGTCTCCTTCATCTGCCAAAGCCTTCCCAGTCGCCACGGACAATGCAGCGCCCTCTCTTTCGCGAGTTTCTGATGCAGAGGCCGTGAGCCTTGCATGATATTACTGGTCACTTGTCGTACGCCTACAGATACTGAGAGGGGAAGTGGGTAGAGCGTTAGCATCGGACTCGGCCGGAGAGGTTGACGAATCGCGGTCTCCAAGACGGTTGTCCCCAAAGAGGCGTTTTGTGCCAATCTCGACATCTAAGTTATCAGGCCAACCAACAAAGCAATTTGCGTCAAGTGCCTAATTAACTCCGCCCAGAAAAGGCTGGCTGGCCCGAGCTGTACAATTTATGAAACCGTAAATAATACCCTGGTCGCTTGAAATCCTTCGAAATTGCTCACCCCCCAATTCCCTCCCAAGATGTATCTTTTCGAGGCGCTTGCACTGTCTGCACTGTGCGTGGGGTTTCCATATTACAGACGCTGCAAGACGCTAGTTTCCTAGCGTCGATGCAGCCCGCAATGGATCCTTTTTTTAGTGCGCCCTGCGCCGACGTTGGTTGAATAAGTTCACATGCTCCCAAATCTCAATACAGAGTGAGACCGCCATTTTCCCCCCGCACATATAAGTCGCTCTTATGCAAGGCCCTTTTGTCCCCCCCCCCCCCCCCCCCCTTCCCGAGTCGAAAATGCGATGCCCAAGGAGCGCGGACGGCCTCGCTTGTTCCAATGTACACCCCCATCGCCCCTCCTTCTCGATACTATGTATCCGTACGAATACTTAGCTGGCTGGCCTTGCATTTGGGGATATCAGTATCCCAGGTTAGTTCCCCGGGCTCTGCAAACAGAGACCTCCGTAGTATTTTCAGATAGTCTGCCATGCTCCCCCACCTGGTCCACATTTGCTACAGTTGTCTGTCAGAAGAGAATAAGGGCGAAGGCGGAGGGAAGCACGGGAAGCACGGAAGAGGCAAGGCACGGGCATGAAGAGATTTGTTGCATTATAGTCATCATGAAGAGGAATTTTAGCTGGAGTACAGGTGCAGGGGCGACGAGGATAGAGAAAGTATCTTCTAACATCTTCTAACATCGTGTGTCGGAAAGTGCGCGTCCTCACAGCATGCGCACAGCCCTCGCTATAGATCGATACAAGAAATACAAACAAGAGCAAACATGTACATTATCTAACAAAATCGTGTTACCGTCGGAAGCGATAGGGCAATCCAGAATCGTCTTGCCTCGATTTTTAACGGCCTACACAGTAAAAGTTTCCTTTCGCATCTCTCATACAGCCAACAATTCCTGCGTGACAAAAGGGGGAATCTTTATGCAGCGCAATAAAAAGTGAAGAATGCAAAACAAGTACAAGAAATAAAGTAAACAAGGCCATTGTTCCAAGCTTGTGACGCCTCAAGAGAAACAGTACTACAAAGGTTTCGAAAGAGGCTTTATCGTCCCGTCGTCCTACTCGTAGTGTCGTGGACCTTCGTAAGAGTTGAGGATGTGCTCCGATGTCCGGATGATCCAGTCAAGCTTGCCTCTGTCGAGGGCCATCAGGAATGGGTCTGTCGGGAAGCCATCCGAAATGTTTGCAATCAATGGGTGAATGTGATTCACGAGCAGCTGCATCGTCTGAGACGCGCTTCTGATCACGTCACGGGCGCCTTGCTTCTCCCAGTCCTAACAAGTCCAGTTAGTGCGAGCTCCGTTTGTTGTTAATCCTCGAATCAAAGCTTACATGAGTGGGCATGCTCTCAGCAAAAGCATTGACCGCCATTTCAATCCATTCGATTTCCTCTTTGAGTCGAGGGTTTGGCTTGAGATCTTTCGAAATAGTCGCAATCACGACCAACAGCATGAGTGGCGGTAGATTGGCAATCTTGGTAGCGGGGTACCTGCTCAGGCTCCGTCTAAAAATGTCGCCTTCCTTGCCGCTCTGCACCCATTGAATGATGGCTTCCTGGACTCGGCCCTCGTTCATGGCTTGCTCAACACGCTGAATACGTTGAGTGAGATCATTGTCAGCTTCAACATCAGTCTTGCTCATTTGATGAGCATAGGCGCCGACCAGGGCGTTGACGTTGGTGGCCGGACCAACGTGGTCAGAAGGGCCGCTCGAGCCATGCGGGCTTCGTACATGCTGCGGTGCACGCATGTACTGTGGGCTGCCCATGTATGGCTGCGTATTGCTCGCAGTCTGGCTCGGTGCAAAACTCGGCGGGTGGCTGCCTGTATTGACCGTGTTGGCGCTGCCATAGCCATGCGACGCAACTGCGCTGGGAATATGGTGATCCTGAATGCCGGAAACGCCGGGCAACTCATGGACGGGTTGCTGCTTGAGTTTATACAGCTCAGACTGCATCAGGGCCTGTGCGGATACCATGTTTGACATTATGTCCGTTAGCTGGCGGACCTGGGTCATGAGCTGGTCAATCTTGCTTGAATCTGAAATGTGCTGAGCCTTGAGTTGTTCAAATTGCTCATGATACTGCTGCTGAAGATCGCTACCGACGCGCTGAGCTGACTGCGTCGCAACAGAAGTCAATGTCGGTGCAAGGCGCTGCGTCAGATTGGCAGCCATGTCGCGTTGCACGGCCGATGACACTGCTGGGCTGACTCGTTCGGCGACCGAGTTAGCGAGCTCTCCGGACCGCAGAACCTGAGTTAGTGCCTGTGGGATGGCAGACTGCACCTCCTTTTGCACAGTCGACACAACGCTCGGCTGCAAACGGTTGCTGAGGAGGTCCGTAACGCTCTTGCTCGTCTTTTCACCAATGGCGGGAATGACCAACTCAGTGAACTGTCTGTGAATGAGAGATTCAAGTACCTTTTGAGTGTTTTCGTTGAGCACTTCGGAGACCATATCAAGGAGCTTCAGCTGATGATGGTTGAAGCTCGCGTCCCTGACGCGAGCGCCTTCGTCAATCTTGCTTTGCAGATTTCTCAGTGAGGATTTCAGCATGTCCGACAACTGAGTAGACAGACGAGCCTCCATGCTGGCAATGGCATTCTCCATGACGTCGGCCGAAATGCCATTAACGCCTTTGCTGCTGTCATTCTTGTCTGGCTGCCCATCGCGATGAGCTGTAGACGACCCATGTGACGAGGATTCCGCTTCCTTGGAGGCAGCGGATTTCTTTTTTCTAGACTTCTTCTCCGACCTCTCTGGCTGACTCTCCTTGGCGGATTGAGCAGCAGCATCATTGTCTTTGCCTTCATTGCGAGCCTTGACCGTGGGGTTTGAGTCGGGCGGCCGTTGGGTAGTTTCGATTTGGCTTGATGACAAAGAGGCATTTCCCTCTTTGGCGGAGCTGCGGTTGCCAGGGCGGCCTTCAGGGGTGTGGTTGTCGGTCGCCTGTGGTGTTTTCAACTTGGAAACGCTGACTACGCCCTCCGCAACGGCATCGATCGCTTGCAGCACTTTGTTGTCCTTGGACCATCCCAGCTCATGCTGCTTGATTAGCATACAAGCCACGCCCTTTGAATGCATAGCATAGAGCTCGAAGAGGGTGGGCTCCTCAGCATCTTGCACCATAGCAGGGTTGCACAGAATATCCAGACTCCTCAAAATGCCACGGTTGGCAAAGGAGTATTCCCGGACTCCAGAGATCACAGCGGTACTATCCGGCTGCGAGATGGAGGTGTCCTGGCTGACCAGTCGCTGAATGTAGTCGGCCTGAGAAACGCTCTTGAGGTTGTACTTCGGAGCCGACAGATGCGCAAAGTAGATTGAATTTCTCGTTGGGTGACCAATGACAATCATGCCACTGGCAGGGTGGTACATGACGCTGCACACAGCATCCGACTCCTTGCTGTGTGGTAGGTTGAATTCCTGGACGGGCTTGCCCAGAGCGAGATCCCAAAGCTGCAGAGTGTGGTTTTGTTTCATACCAACTATCATGTAGCGAAGGGCACACCTCCTCTGATAAGGTCGAAGCTTATCCAGCAATAGGACCGATGTAGGCCAGGCTTTTTCACCTTCCGGCGTGCTAGCGAGAGTCATCAGGGGCTCTTTGACCTCCATAACAGTGTGGGCAGGGAGGGCAGAGCGACCAGTAGATCCTTCCTTGGCTGTGGTGAGGTCACGAACATCCCAGAACTTGACCCGCCCAGACTTATCCAGGGAAACGACTACAGTGTCGTCTTGACTAAAGGTGAAGTCTTTGCCCGCCTTGCCAGTGTTGATCTTGAGAGAGCACTCGTTGAACAGTTTTTCAGTGTCAGCAACGCGGTCATGGCCAGGCTTGAAAAGATTGTTCTGAAGAATGTGCGAGGGCCAGATGAAATTGATGCATTTGCCACGGCCAACAGCGAAAAATTCGGGGTGACTTGTCGACGCTCGAGCGCGCGTTTTGAGGGTTCCGCCGGGAGCATCGCCGTCTTGTGAGGAAAGGGGAGGAAGAGCAAAACCATACTGCTCCAGATGGGCGTCCTCAATATGATCCTTGTCACCCTCTTTGATCTGAACCCAGTAGACGGTGCCACTGATACCTGTACCGAGAATGGCCTCTTTTTGAGGCCCATCGTAGTCGGGGGGCGTGACGGACATACCGATATTAAAGATACGATCCTTGGTATCGGTAAAAACCTTGGTATCCTTTCCGTCGTCCTGTCGAATGACCCGAAGCCCACCTTGCTTGGACATACCATAAGCCATGTAGGTTTGCGAAGCTGTATAGAGATTGCGGTCAATCTGGTCGAATTCTTTCTTGAGTCGAGCGATGTCCATGATCGATTCATCGCGGAACTGTGGCCGGGGTTCGGTTGCATCTTCTTGAAGACTGATTGCTATCCAGGGCTTCATCGGAAAGTTGTAAACCTTGACGGGTGGAATCTCCGGCTCCTCAATGACAACAATCTCATCTTGATCGGCACTCTCCCAGGAGTCGGCAACAGTTTGAGCCTCCTCGGCCAGGATGCGGACGGGGAGGACAGTGGTCATTGACTCTTGGGTCTCGAGAAGATCGTTTTTCAGATCTTTGCCAGTATCGCCATTCGTATCGGCCGTGTGGGCGCCAGCAGAGTCGTCGGGGTTGTCAGAGGGATGCATCTCGGCTAGTGTGAGGGTAGAACCGTTGTCGACGCGTGTTTGCTGCTGCTCAGCGCGAGCGAGAGCTTCACGGGCATCCAAGTCAGCCTTGCTAGCCAATTCGCTCACAGCTGAAGACACGGGCTCTTTCCCAGCTTGACTGTGATGACCAGAGGCTAGATCTGCTGGAGGAGAAGCATGCGTCGGGGGTTGGGAAGAGTGCTGGGACTGGTAAGATGGAGCACGGTCAACACGCTGTCGCGTCTGATCTCTGGGGCTCGCATGGGGACTGTGCTCGTTGCTACGCGTCGCTGATTGCTCGTGCAGGTGACGGGCCGCTGGCGAGCCCTGGTCCCTTTTAAGAATGTGCAACGGGCCGGCGTTTGCAGCTGCACCCGCTTGTGGACTTTGCGCAGACGTTTGTGAAAGACTGCCAATAAGCTGCTGGTACAGAGCTGCTGACACATCTGTTTGAGAATCTTGTGAAGCGTTGTACGAATACGACGAGGCCGCGTTTGAAGCAGTTTGCCTAGTATCCGTGAAGGCCTCGGGCTGCTGTTGCTGAGCCGAGGGGGCGTAAGCATTGTGCGCCGGTATCTGACTGTGCTGCTGCTCATAGTACACATCATTAGGCTTTTCACTGCCTGGTGGTGACTGTGCCGAACCTTGCCCAGGCTCGGTCAGCAGAGGCTGATCCGTCTGGCTAGGCTTGGGACGATTGAGCAGATTCAACAGATATGATCTAGTATCCGCCGGAGGTGAGCCATTACCGAACGGATTCGAAGGCTGGGCCGCAGCTGGCGGTGGCTGGCTCGGGGTCGCTTCCTCATTTTCGGTATTTCCTCTAATCAGGGCGGCGAGCAAGCCACTAGGATCGGCGCCAGCTGGTGCAGGCTGGTGAAGACGAGCGGCTGCCGGGTTCTGGGGTAGACTAGGCTGCTTCTGATGCGGCTGTTCTTTTTCAAGCGGCTTCTGCGAGTTTGTTCCAGAGACGCCGCCGCTGAACTTGAGAAGGTTTAGCAAGCTGGCGGTGCGATCTGACGCATTATTGCCACCAGATGGCGGTGTCGGTGCGGCCGGGAGATCCATGGCCACAGGTGAAGGGGTCAGAGAAAATGAAAGCTACAAGGCAATACAGCGCAAACAAGTTGCGGAGCTGCGCTCAGCGTAGCGAGGAGAGTCGTTAATCAAATTGTTTGGGTAGAGAAGAGGGAAAGAAAAGGATAGCAGAGGGATAAACCTGGGTGGTTAAAGTCTTGAAAATTAGAGAGCTGTCAAATGCGGTGGCGGGTCGCTGGAGCTTTTGGTGCGCCGGTCGTGGCCTAATGGCTGCCAACAATCTTAGTCATCCTCTGTTACGGCCCAATGGTGCAACCTTGTCGGCAGGTAGCGGTGGGAGCACATGAGGACCTGGCCACAACAACTTGTTGCGTTGGGCTTGAAATGCCTTGGTTTGGGCATCTGGTGGCGTCTTGTACGAAAGCAACATCAACAAGTGACTAAATAGCATTGATTGATGTAGTATCACAGGCAGGAGCAAGTAGCCAGATACATACCTAAATAGGTAGCCAATGCACGCAAGTGAAGTTTCTACCTAGTTTGAAAGGTAAATAGCACTTGGCACGCCCATTATTCTGTTTGGCACAACAACGAAACGTCAAGGATGACTACAAGATATCTACTGTTCCAACGTTTAATTTTGTCAGGCTCTAATCTGTTTAGGACGCTCGGGTAAATCTGTTGCCTACCCAAATTTAGGAAGGCTTTTCGTGACGCGGATCATTTTCGCTGTGATGTCTAGGTTACGACGGCCAACCCGCTGTAAAAACATTTCTGCAGCGGCAATGGCCGCTGGCAGCGTCCATGACCACCGTATGGGAGTTGCTGGCCGAGCCAGCCGTGCATTTGTAGCCCCACCTCAGCCTTTGCAGCTATTCGCACCTCTTCTCATGACGACCACATCATACAACCGCCACCCAATAATCTGCACTCATCAACCCAGCGCCTGTCGGCCGTCACATCCAGCCATAGCGAACCCCCAATATTCTCCACTACAACTAAAACGAGTTTCCCTCCAAGCTAAGATACCGAGTCGAGAGCCAAGCAGATCGATACCCGAAGCCAAGCCAGCGACGGCCACAAAGACGACTCCCTAGGCATTGCAACAGATCATTCGCTACGTTCGCTCAATCATATCCAATCCCACCAGGTTACACAGCGACCAGCCGTCATATCGTGTCCACGCGACTTGCGCGCAACTGCTTCCCCTTTGCTTCGCCACCCTGAGCCGCGACTTCTAAACCGTTGGCAGCATCCCAATGTTCTGTTTGCGCAGGTAAGCTGCAGTTCTGCGACATCGTTCTCCTATTGTGCAATAATCTGACCGAACTCTTATAGCTGGCTCCCTCTCCTCTTCATCCCGACCAACGCCTCGCCGGCCTTTATCTTTCTCTTCTTCGTCTGCACATATTTTCTGCATCGCCCGTGCGTGTACTGCAGCATCCTCCTCATTATCCTGTTCCTTACCAGCTGCAACTGGTCCGACCGATGTTTCTTCGACTACGATAGCAACTGGTTTCTACCGCGGTCGAGCGGTCCGCTTGAGGAGGCCTCGTGTACTGGTCTAAATTGCTCTACCGTACCAGTTAATAGCTCGGCCATTTCTAATTCGACTGCATACCACCTGCTTAATTCCACAGCGGCTACACTGGCCAAGGCTGCGGTCGCTAAGCCGGAATGGACGGGCTTGGGGCTAGGCTGGCTCAGAAACCTTCTTGGGCAGCGAGAGTGGCAGATTGGATGTATGGATATCTACGTTCGACTTTAATTCATTAGATAAGAAATCATAGAATAATAAAGCAGCGTTCAACAGCACTGGTGGTTTTGGTTGGCTGCCCGCAGCTGCTTCCGTTACTTTCCAGCCAGACTTTGTCAAGAACTTCCGGGCTCAAAATATGATTGGTATAGGGGTCATGGCTATCGACATTATGGCATTCTTGATTCGTAAAGTTAAATACAAAGGACCCTGCTCTTCGTTTCGTCTCCGACAATGGCATCACAATTCCGTCTTTTCATTAGCGTTGGGCGGCAGATCCGCATCTCCTGTCTCCGCGTCTCCATCATTCACGTTTCCATCCTTAGCCTCCTCATGCTCCGTTTCCTTGGCCTCCGTCTCCTTCTCCTCCACCTCATCTTCCCCCGCCTCCTTCTCGGCCTCTTTCCCCTTCACTTCCTTTCCCTCCGCCCCCTTCTCCTCCGTTCGCTTCTCCTCCGCTTCCTTCTCCTCTACTTTCTTCTCTTCCGCTTTCTTCTTCAAACTCGTTTCATTCACCTTCGTTTCCTGATCATCCACTTTCTCGACCGATGTGTCCACCCGAGGGAGTATTTCTGTCGCATGGTCATCTTTGGCCTCTGACATCAACTTCTCATTCACAGGTGGCTTCACCTCTGCGGCGTGCGTCTCCTGAAGAGCCACAGACACAGTCTCTGTCACTGTGACGGTTGATGCGGCCGCGGGCAGAGCTAAAGATGCCTTTGCAGCTTCGAGAGCAGACGTGCAGGCCGCATAAGACTCATGAACAGAGTTCGGCGCTGAAACCGTAGTGTGTGCAAAGTCAGATCCTTTCGGCGTTATTGCCGTGCCAGAGTCTCCTTGCGATACCGTAGCAGGTACATGTATCGAATTGTCGCTTTCTCTGGGTTCACCTTTTCCTGTTCTGTCAAACCCAATGCCCAGATACTGAAGTAAGAGTACACAGAGGATAAACACAACCAGTTGAACAACATCTCGGAAACCATATCTGAAAGTCTCAGACCATGGGTCGTTCCGCAAGTCTGTCACAGCGGAGCTAGGCCATGGCTGAGAGGATTCTTTTTGACCGTCTGGTGTCTGCGGCTCCAACTCTTCCACAACATTTTCGTGGCTTTCAGCTTGGCCGTATATTTCACGCATTCTCTCCTCATACAATTGCCTTTCATCGCCGTGGGCAGGTGGTGCGTCAAAGGCATCTTCGGTTGCGGCTCGTTCAATATGCGTTGATGCTGCGATTTCAGCTTCGATAGCCTCACGCTCCTGGGTAGCTGCGAGACGTTCGAGCTCATCCACAGTTGAAGGATCGAGAATGGGCTCCAACTCGACGTCGACTCGCTCCATTTCCTTCCAGCAAGCATCCCAAGCTCCAGCCTTCATAAGGCCGTTGCTGGCGTACACCTTGGTCCGAAACACCTTGCCCTCTCCGAGAGAATCGTATCGGATATCAGATTGGCAGGTCGAGCACCAGTGGCGCTTCCCTGACTCAGTGCGCCTTTCTTCGAAATCTTCTTCGTCACTAGTCATCCCATCATCTACCATTGACATCTCATTGGCCGGTCCCAAGTAGTGCCCGCACTCGAGTATGCGGGCGCGACGCTGGAGTGGAAGCTCCATGGCCTCGAGAAGCCGCTCTTCCAGGATTTCGAAATCATTTTGAGGATGTGGAAGCAGAATGCCTCGATCGGAAAGTGTGTCTCCGACTCGAGCTTGCAGCTGCTTCCATGCTTCCCGTAGATTCTTGCCCGCGTCACTGAGCTCGCTCGGCCGAGCGTTGTCCATCAAGTCACCCCATGGCCACCGCAGGGGCAACAACGTAACATGTAGCAGAACCAGGGGAGGGGAGTTCCTTTTAAATCGGGGAGGTGTCTTTTTCGGAGAGAATTGCGCGGAGACAGCAGGAGATCCGATACGTGAAACACTTGATCGAGTAGCTCTGCGATTCGAACGAGCGGAACCCGTGACTGATGGTGGCGGTGAGTTCATTTGCATAGCCTTGACCGAGGACGGCGATCGGAACGGCGGTCGTGGAGCTTCCCTGACAGTCGGTATGAATTCTTCATCTGGATCGAACGGCTGCATGTCGGAAATCTTGGAGCCCCCAGTCAATCGTCGAGAAGCGGTCAGGGACTGCTGCAGGTGGTCTGACTCGAGATTTGAGCCTGCCGAGCTTCTCGGACTATGATCGCTAAATACATCGTCATCTTGCTCATGCCGAGAGCTGCTCTCGCCGGCAGACATCCGACCGGTAGCTTTTTCAGAGCCTCCTGATGACTGTCTGTCGCCGGGGAGGCTGGTGTAGGAATCGCGCCGCGATTCGTCAAAGTCGGACCCTGGCTGACTTGCCGGGCGCCTGTCGCTTTCGTACGAGGCAGAACATAGGCCCGAATTCCGCCTATTAGCAATGTTATCGTCCTCCACCTCGACACCGTTCAGGATCGTTGCATCCGACCCTTCGGAGCCGGCATTGAGGTCGTTCGCGAAGCTTGGGGTCGTCATGTTGGTCTCTGAAGGCAACGTGAGGTCAAATGGGCTATGCCCTTCATGGGCTATGTCGGGCAGGCAAAAATGGTCAACGTGTATCTCGAAATTGAGGTGGTCGTCTTTATTGCGTCGTCTTGGCATCGGCAAAGGAAAGCGAGTCTCGAGAAAACGGTCCAAGTTGTAGTTTCAAGACAGCGTGTGACAAGCTGGTAGGGGCTTGGAGAAAGCCTAGTCCGTGATGACGGACGCAATCAGCCAGGACAATGAAATTGGTCTCACCGGCGTAGCGTTGGTTGTCCTGGCGGTGTTGATAGTGGTGACAGGGTGGTTTTGTTTATCTTGTGTTGCCCCGCCAATGCAGCGGTGACGAACCCTGCTCACGAAACGGATGGGCAGCCGGTGAGCCGCCCAGCGCTAACAACAGCAGGTCGGGTTGAAATGAAGTTTCCCCTATATCTAGAGGCCTTTTGAATATTTGCTTCTCGGAAGCGACTATTTGACAGCCGCTGTCGAGCGATAGTGGACTTTGGCAAAGGCCATTGGAATGCTGGGGCAACTTCCTCGCTAACAACTGGTTGCGGAGCCTCGCATAATTATGGCGCTTGATCGAGTAGCCAAGTATTGCAACGTGTGACCGGTAAAGAAGGATGGAACTTTATTTTTCAGTGGCATTCTACCGGGAGTCTGTCCTGGACGTTTAAAATAACTCCGACTCTTTGAGCTACTAACTCTATGAGCTAACCTCAATAGTCAGTGTGTCGTGGTTTCTTGTTGGTGGGAGCTAGCCGAAGAATGTAGATCGCTGTCTCACAATTCCCTCTGAAACCGATTCAATGAGCGATGGTCGCTGCCAATTGAACATGTCTGATTCGACTGTAAATACCCCAGCTTGCTTATATGATCACTGTGGTTCATCGCATCTTGTTCAGGATATCATACAAAGTCATCATATACATGTAATGTATTGAAATTGGTCATTAGCCCTCATGTATTATATTTACATCGCCAAAGGACGCCAGCACTATTGACTGTTCTCGCTGGTGTTTGGTTGCTTCGTGCTGTTCATGTACCGTCATAGTATAGCATCTGTTCAACATGTGTTTCGTACAGTTCCCAGACCATTTCAGTGGTCGACCTCGAGTACCATTGTGCTTCATTGTTGTCAAGGCTCAATGACCCCAAATATTGGCCTCTGCTACTGCAGCGCTTACAGGTCCTCGCAGTAGTCGCTGGTGACGGTGACAGTGACGGTCTTAGTGGGCTGGGCAGCAGTGGTGGCACTGGCAGTGATGCCCCAGCAAGCGCAAGCAGAGGAGTAGCGAGAGGCACTGTCGCAACCAGAGGCGTAGGCGGGAACGGCGGTAGGGACCTCGGTGGCGGCACGGACCTCGTTGTTCGCACGCTTGGACTTGGGGGCCTCATCGGGGTCAACAGTGACGGTGACGGTGGTGGTGCTATAGATGCGATCAGTAAAGCTACAATAAAAGCATTTGCGGCGAACAATGACAAGGAAGGCTCACGTAGCGTCAGGGACAATGGTGGTGAGCATGAAGCTAGAGCAGTCGTTCTGGCGGGAGGTAACGGCGGAGAGGCCATCGCGGGTACCAGTGACCTGGCGGGCGCAGTTGTCACCACCGCAGCGACCGGCCGCAGCAGCGACGGCGACGAGAGAAGAGACGACAGCCAAGAACTTCATTTTGCAGTATTGAGATTATACGAGAGACAAGAGTCGGGCGATTGCGTCTGAGGTGTGTTGAAGATGGGCTGGATATGGATGGGAAGGAAGCAAAGGAAACGCAGAAAAGGATCCCCGGAGAAGAGGCGGCCGGCTCGCTATACTTATATCATCCGCAGTTGACAATAATACTCAGTGATACGGAGTACAAGCAAACCGGCAAGGTGCATGGAGGGCATGGCCCGAGTCGCTGGGCTGCGGTCAATGGCTTGGTCTGTGGACAGCTGAGCGGGCTAGCCTGTCCCCTGCTGCTCGCCTTTCCGTTTCCTCTCTTTCTCATGGTCCAAGCCCGCTGATTGTTTGTCCAAAACAATGCGTTTTGCATAATACACAGTGCTGCCCACCTATCATAAGTCCAGCTGCCCACATGAGGCAGGTGGATTTGCCATTGTGTGGAAAATCCGGCGGCGGCGTGGCCCGGGGCCTGATTAGGCGGGTCAGCTACAGAAAGCACCAGGCTTTTTGAGCTTAGCTTCGCAAGGGTTTACACCTTGGCTGGGGGGACGGCGCTGCAGGTTTCCCAGGTGGCGCCGAAACATTACCTCTGACTTATTCGCATATTAATTTACGGTACCGTGGGCAGAAGGCTGGGGCAGCACAATCTACTCCGTACTTGCCAATCGAAGGAGGCAAAGGCTTTATAAAGTAAGGATACTGAGTGAGAGGTTCCTCCAAAGACAACAGTGAAGAGCTTGCGAAGCCTAGGCATGAGCAGTGGTAGCGTTACCGAAAGACTATGGCTTGTGTGCAGGCGGCAGGCCTAGACTTCATGCACCTTCCTGGGCAAATGCACGAGTTTCCTCCAAAAGTTCTCCATGCTGTGACTCGCACTTTATCTGTATTGCGGCGCACTTGTCCCACCTGGTCACAGCACGGGGCCTCTCTGTACATTCTTATTGATCTCAGCCCCAATTGCGGGTGGACAATTCCCAAAAGGCTCTCAGATAAACCCCCAAGGCAACTTTGTGTCTTTGATGTCGGCGCTCTATCGGCTCGTCGCGTGGAGGGAGACTTATCCTCAGGCGATTTGTAGGCGCTGCCATCAAGAGACGCCGTCAATGCTGCAAGTCGGGGCGGGGAAGTAAACCGACGTTACAATAGGAATCCGTGCCTCATCTCGCCCCCAGTCGCTGTAACTTGATCGCTTCCGTACTACGTTCGACCACCGAACAAGGTAGCTTCGCTAGCGACAGCGAGGGGAGCTTGACTAAAAGAGGTCCGGGGTGGGGGGTGACTTGTGGAGATGACCCCAACTCTGGCTTGCATGACCAAGCCATAACTATGTACGGATAGACTTGATAAATTGGCAATTCGACAGGGTAGAGGCACGGGCCGGCAGATTCAGTGAGTCGTGGACAACGGCCAGCCCTGCACGAAAAGGAGACCGAACGCGTGCTGAGTCGATTTCCAAGGCTGGCCTGATAAACTAAGTCGAAACACTAACTTTGTTTCTATAACCGGCTGTGGGACAGCCTCGGACCTCACTGAGGTACATATGTGCAGCGCCCGGCGGGGTTGTCAGCGCCGCGTCCGCAATCACCGGGCGACATATGTGCAATTCTTGCTCATCCCCAAGGGTGAAAGTTGCTTGCGTTTGCTATAGTTAATACGAAGTAAAGTGCTCTCTATGTGGCCTTGTGAAACTAACTAATACCCGACCATAACGTTATCATTAATGTACTTCGTATGCCAGATCAGGGCTCGAGGCGCACGCATAACTTTGAGAAATGGAGCCTTTCATGGGCAGAATCTGTGGAACGATTGATCCAAGAAGGAAAAATAGTGCTTGTACTTATATTACAGGGAAGCGTCGCGAAAGCAGACCGCCTACGGAGTATTACTTCATACAGTGTCCACAAAGGCCTCCGCCCATCTCCCATATCAGCAAGTAGGCTGACAGCCACATCCGCTTGGCGTCGCAAAGAAACGAGGCACAACACGTGCGCCAGTTGGCTCGCTGGGGGGGCGAGAATGTCGTTCCTGGCAGCGCTCAAGTGGAAGTTGCTCTTGTACGCAGCCCCATCACTGGCTTTGTACTCGTGCGTTGTTCTCCCGCGTTGTTGAGCAGCAGATGCACGTGTGCGTGTTGTTGAAGCTGGGAATGGGAAAATGGAAAGCACGTGGCGATAGAATGATACACTTGGCGCATGGTCGGCCGTTGGATTCAAGTTCACTTTCCGGTAAGGTTTGTGCCCATGCCTTGTTCTTGAATCAGACAAAGGGTCTTCTTCTCATCTGATATCGCGACGGAGCTTTCAACGCTGCGAATATATCGTATTGGGGCTGCATCTGCCACGGCCATGCCGATTCACTTGCGAATGCGCATAGTAAGTTCCCTAAGAGAAGCAACGAAACTAGTTCTGCTTGGGAAAAAGATGTTTATAGCGAGCTTACGTTCGAAATCGCCGACTTAAATAAGAGTTTTGCCGACTAAAGTGGCGTCGTACATATGGCATTGGTTTGAGCCATCCACTAACCACCAAAATTTCCAAGTATACGGCGAGGAGCAACGGCACCAATGAGTCTGTTCGCTATTACATGCATCTCCAACAAAGCATCACTAATAGAAAAAAAAATTAATCATCATATACATGACAATATCGTAATATCTGATCTATTGTCTATTCGCTGGCACGAGCCCTGGCCTGTTCGGGCTTCTTGAGTCCTTCATACGCACATATCTCAGTCCTTCTGCGCCTATGTTGCTTTTCAAGCAAAAGTCCCCTTATTTATGATCACACAGTAGGTGCACAGAGACATTGATAACGAAATCATTGCTTCGTGACATCCAATCTTCTCAATGGCTTCCTTTCCGCTCCGTACGCAACATTCAGGGCCCAGCAGCATCGAGCTGTTCAGCCCTGCGGCGTACGAGACAAAGATGAGTGAGGAGAAGCATGACTATGACAGGAGGTTTAGTGTCTTGTTATTGACTAGTTAGTCCGATGAACAGAAGTCTATTTAGAAGGGAGTGCAGAGGCAAGAAAGTCGTCGGTGCCACAGAGACACCTTTCTCAACAAGCCCCGCGCTCTGATACTGAACTTCAGGCGCAGTGATGTAGCACGCATCCTACGGTAATTTATTTAGCTCGGCTGACATTTTAAAGAGCAGTTCAAGAAACTCTCTGATATATGACGGGCTGATTATCGGACAAAAGGTAAACGGGTCATCTCATTGTTTGTGTAAGCGATGAAGTGGAAATCTATATACTGCCTGTAAGAAAGTAAGTAGAAGTAAGCGTCTTCAACAACTTCCGTGTCACATTACTGATATAGTGCAAGTAACAGTTTAGATGCATACTCCAGTGGCAGCCCCGGAATCTCGGATAATTAGGTCATTGAGGTTGGGGATGATACCCTGACATGGAGTTCGCAATCGATGCTCCCAAGCATGCTACCGAGCGTTCTGTGTTATGCCTTTCAATCATTGAAAGCTTCCTTGCTTTACTTATTGTTAATCTCGGATGACAGAGCATCAAGCTCTGCATAAATGAGCGAGTTCTTATTAGTGGGAGGTAGAGGCCGGATCACGGCGGGAGACTTGGCCACTTCCATGCCACTGCTGCAACACTCATATAAGCTTCTCCGGAAATTGTACACTGGAGTTGAATCTTTAGCCAATGCTATTAGACTTGAATCAGTAAACAATGAGCGATTGCTGCTTTGGGCTGTTCTCAGCGTTCTCTTTGCTTCCCTTCGTACTCGCTCTATCTATCGCAAGCGTCTCAATGGAGACTATGATCGGCTTTGTAAAGTCCCATGCTATGCCGTTGAGACATTACAAGTGGTCTTTAGAGAAAAATAGAGGGAAAACAAACTGTCTTCTATGATTCAAGTGTGATCTCTAAGTTCTAGACTGGCCATGACATGGCAACGAAACAGACGTTGACGGTGTGTTCACGCAAGCTATAGCCAGGATAATACGAGACTGGAAAAGGCCTCGATACATATGTGAAACAATTTACAAGTATGGTGGCAGGCTTATTGAAGTTGTGAGCCCAAACTTATCGAGCCGCAAGAGCTGCCTTGTCACACTTGTGGACTGTCGTGTCAGGATATGCGGCCTCTAGGCATTGCAGTTTCTGTGCCAAAAGTCATAGCCATCAGAGTTTTCAGTCTGCTCATTGGTTCTAAATTAAGAGCCAAATGTGGGAGAGCATGGGACGTGCAAATCTGAAAGTACGAGTCGTCTACTAGGCGCGCGAAGCAGAAGCTTTGCTGTAATATATGGAGATTTTGGTAGGAGCACTTTATACTAAGTTGAAGATTCTGCCCTCAATTTGTCATGCTATGAATGAATGGGCCACACGCTGTGGCCTATTACCGTTTGCTTAGTTGAGGCGCGTTTGGGATTCGTGTCGACGGAGTCCCTCGCGTCAATTTGGTCAAATACACAGAGTTGTAAACCAAGCACTATACTGTGCAGTTGACGACTTTGAAGGGATTCCACAACTATTCCAGCATGATCTTAACATTGCCATCACAAAGTACTCCTCTAGTTGTAATTGCCGAGGAGGGAACATACACGCGTTGTAGACTAGGGCAAGCACAAAGGAGTAAACTCTACCCGAAGGACGGCGTGAATATAATTCGAGAATACACCAACCCGAAGCAGCAACGAGAGATCTAGAAAGTGTTATCCGTGGAAGTAGTCCGTTGCATCTCCCCGCAAGCAGAGCCAACGAGAAGCGTCTCGATACATGTTCAGTCGAACGATAAACAGAAGGCAAAATCAGCAGCTGCATTGAAAAGTATCAAGCCAAAACTGAAAACAGTGTATGAACACGGCCGTCAATTGGCAAGATCATCAAGCTTTTGTTTGATGTCAGCCACAATCTCTTTCCACTCACGCATTGCGCCCTGCCCAACATCGCCGCATGCGAGAGCCTTAGGCTGCGGCAGTAGAACAGTAAACCATGGCCACGATCGTAGGGTATCCAAATGCTTTTCCGTGAGAGGATGCTCCCACATTAACGTGTTCATTGACGGAGCTACAACGATGGCAGCGCGGCGAGTATCCCAGGCGCGGATGACGCTGGAGAGCAAGTCATCACACATGCCTGCAGCAATGCGGGCGAGCAGATTGGCGGAGAGGGGCACGACAAAGAGCACATCTGCCCAGCGGCGCAGCTCAATATGCAGGATGCTGTCACCCCTGATCCAGCCGGGGCTGGTCCACTCGTCCTCATCTACGTACAGACCATCAACATTGGGTAAACTGGACAAAGCCGCCAGATTAGGCTGCTCAGCGGCTTGACCAGCGAGGAAATGCGTAGCCGATTTTGTGAGAATGACTCGGATGGATAACCTTTCTCTGGAGGATAGCGCAGATATGATTTCAGGGAGCTTGATGGTCGCGACGGAGCCGCTCGCAGCGAGCAACAGATGCTGCTTGCCGTCGCCTTGACTCGCGGCAACGGAGGCGGCAGTTGACTGTGGCTGCTTCTGAACTGTGTCCGCCATGAGATATGAGATGGATTAGATTCCTGTCCTCAAAGTATTGCTTGCTCGGGCGGTTGTAGGCGGGTGGTGATTGGTGGCCCAGGTTATGTGTGGTGGGCTGCAATGTGACCTGATGCTGTCTGCATGTGCCTGCGAGGCTTGACGCTAGTCGATATTGTAGGATGCTGGTGTGTTATTAGAGCAAAAGCAAAGAGAGAAAGAAATCGAATCCTGTTGGGTGTGTGGGCTGCTTCTTAACAGTCATTAATCAGAATAAATAACTACTGGTACAGGGTGGCACTGTGGTGAATGGTGAGCAATGGAGCGCATTTTGGGCGGTGGGGCAGAGCATGTCATCAACAGTCAGCCGCGGGTGGAGGAGAGTCGTTCGGCCGGGCGTCGGCCAGATCCAAGCAAACGAGATCGAGTGGTCACGGAGCCTCCGACGCAGGTGTTGACAAGATCCAAGAATTGGCGAGCGATTCAGGATAAATGATGGGCTATCAGGAGACTCAAGTTGATGATGAGATTCCTACGTGATGCTACAGTTGACCACCGGGCAAATTGCAGCAGCGTCATCTTCTAGCGCCTCACTAGATAAACGTCCAATCGCACGTCGCAGCCGCACATCTACCCTCCCGAATGAGGCATCACACCGTGACAAGCATTAGAATTCTCGTTTATCACTGGTGCGAGTCACGGACTCAGCTTGGAGCAGAGTCTCAGCCCCGTCAGTAACTACCAGGGTCGATCCAAGAAAGTCAACGACTCTTCGTTTGTCCATGCCGACTAGCGAACGCCAGTTTTGCCCTATTAGCCGTTGAGGCTTAATCCTCTTCGAAAGGGAGTGCGCACGGGAGGGGTGTGACGCGAGATTCTCCCCACCCAGCATCAGCATCAGGCTATTGCTGGGGAAGGTGACATCATGGAGAATGTGATCAAATGAGCATCAAGTGATGGGGCTGACATTGTGGCGCTTATCCAGGCAGACCACGGCTAGTGACGGAGACGAGAGACGGTTCCAATCGAGCTTGATCGAGACACTTGACGTTAATGTCGGCGCTGCTCCCGGTTGCGCCGTAGCCGAGGAATGAAAAAGGTCGGGACATACGAGGCACGCCCTGCCCTATCGCAGACTTACGAATAGAAATCAGAAGTTAGCATCTGGCTTCAGCTTGACGCCGTCCTTTATAGCAAGAAATCTTTTTGTTCTTGCCCGCAACATCAGTGCCCAAGTACAAAAGCGCAGTGGGGATGCAGGATTCACTGGGCCTCGATCAGGACGGCTTCACATTTTTCGCCTGGGGTAGGCTGATTTATAGGTGGGGTTGCAAAAGTGGAAAAGTCAGAGGCGGAGAACGCACAACGAGAACTCGCCAGGAGAGTATCCAGACGTGCCACAACACCGAACGCCTTATGGTCAACCGTGGCTAATCAGTGATTCCACAGAATTGCGCACAAGTTCGCAACGAAGATGACGGAGCTAACGCAGCTTTGGTTGGGCTAACACATCGGACCGGATAGTGGCGCTGCTATGAGACGAACAGGAAGTTCTTCAGCATGCCGATCTATGTGGTAAGTAGTCAAGCCCAATGAATAGGTACATCACATCATGCTCGGGTCCGCTTCTGCAGACAATGCCAAGTCTAACAACATTCACCATCGGGTTGGGAGGATGCAGAAAGTCTACATCACGGACGGTGGTGATGATGTGCCTTGGTCAGAAGACTGCTGAACTTGCGCCGGATCATCTGTGGAGGGTTGCATCCATTGTCTTTGGCCCCTGATGATGGGAGGTAGAGGAGGGGTGCCCCGACGACTGACTAGCTAAACACAGAGGGGACTTGAGCAAGTACCATACAGTGCGCAACCACTTTGGTAGGTGGCTCAGATTCATCAGGGTGGTCAGAAAGGCCAGTAATCTTGCGTCTACTTTTGGACAACTCTCAGTGCATCACCAGCAATGGTTGCGGGCGCAAAGTGCGGTAGGCCATTACACACCAGATGAGGCATGGCGCAGCCAAAAGGACCTTCTTCGCCAGAATCTCTTTCGCGATTGTATCTACGACGAGACAACGCCCAAGTCATTACTTTACCCACTCACCTACCGTAGTAGCTTGGCAATTGTGCTGTCCTATTCACACCCCTCCAATTGCCACCGGAAGCTCTCTCTAGATCAACGCTGCAGCCGTGGTGGGCCTGCGTGCTCTGCTTCACCCATACAGACGCGAGGCACGCCGTGGGCGGCTGGTGGCGGCGCCAGGCTACGAAGTACTAGGCGTACCACTGGTGTGTTCCTGGGCCGGACTCACTCTGCTAGTAATATGTGGTTGGTGTGGTACCTAATTACTTTGTTGCTACCAACAGCGGCCGAGCGGGTTTCCATGTTGTGTCAGAACCTGAACGGCATCAGAGCTAATCATTTCACTTTGCCAAACAGCCTGACTCGTCTGTGACCTCTGTTATACCAGCATCGTCCCAATTGCACCTCAAGGCTAGCAGTGGTCTGTGTGATATTGTATCGCATTATCAATATTTTGGCTGCGATATCTCTCGCCTGGCTCTTGTCTTGGGCTTCCACACTGCGGCTCATCTCATTGCGTCCACGACCAACCAACCAACTAGAATGCTGGCAGCATTGCCAGTTGTCGAGGGAAGACACAATATCAGTCGAGCCGCGAGCAAGTGCCATCAATGAGAGAGATGTCAACCACAGCTTAGACCTTCATCGAGCTGGTGCTTCCCGTTGTCAGTTTTTCAGCCATTAAGCTTTCTCGCTAGCTTGTCCTGCAAAGACGTCTACGCAGTTTGCTTGTACAGAACCTCTGTAATACAACGGCACAAGGCAGCCAACATGTCGTCCATGACACAAGAGCACCTGGGCAACATTGCGTGGCTTGAACAAGAAAGGCGTCGCATGAAAAATGAGGAGATCGAAATTGCACGTCGCTCAACCGAATGCTCCGTACAGAGATGCCAGACAGAACTCGGAATCACAGACCCTACCATAACTTCGACTATTGCTAGCGAAGTCCTCAGGGCCGAGGAGGCAGAGCGACTTCAAGTGGCTGCCGTACGCCTCTACTCGCGCGAAATTCAGCGACTGGTCAGCACGGGAGGCCAGCCTCTCCCAGGTGTGCATGTAATAGATGGAGCAAGGAGGATAAACGATGTTCGGCGTGAGCTCACAAGAGCACAGGTAGACCTGGACTCAGGCCGACAAGAGCGGAGATACAGACTCCGCCGATATATTAACCAGTGCAGAATCGAATCCACCAGAATCGAAGGAAGGGAATGCGGATTCAAACTTCGAAACGAAATCGCAAGCGAATGCGCTCGCAGACCAGACTATGATGGAGTCGGTCACATTGTAGCTTTCGGCGCCAGATATCTCAGAGTCGGCGGAGCCGATGACTATCTTACAGTGCACAACCCGGCTTATCCGCGCGTTACAATCGTTCGGAATATTGCTCCCAACTTTCGAAATATCAAAGTGAAAGGCAATACGATAGCAATACGCGCGCTAAAAAACGCTCATGGCTATGCATATGCGTCCATGATGGGAGACCGACAGGAGTTCCCTTTTAGCAGACCGGAGCTAGGTCTCTTTAGAGAAGACCCGGTTGCGAAGAGGCAACCTGTTATAGCGAGGATCAGAGACTTCGCTGTTGACGCGGGCCACGGTAGAGGTTATGCACTTGCTGTACAGGGCCTTGGAGACGATGGTCCATTTCATGGTATTGCGTCTTATAACAGAGTATCGGAAATCTCTCCAAACGAATTCTTTGACACAAAGCATCTGAGCGACGAGAAATGTCGCATGGCTGACTTCAACTTTCAGCTCATCTATGGAAAACTCCCTATAGAAACGGAAATTGAAGTTGGCACACTCCTCATTGAACATGCGCGTTACTATTTCGGTGCCCGATTATTTCGCACTGAATGCAGCCCTCTCAATGTACGATATACCGATACCATGCAAGCCCTGGGTCTGAGGAGATTCCACACCGTGGAACCCGCAAGCTTCAACCCGGATCTCGCAGCCGCAACGTGGAAGTTTGACCTCTGGTCCTGGAATGCTGCAGAGGAAGAACTCAAACGCCAGGACCAGTGGTTCGTGAACAAGGACACAATTCAAGAGGACCCTGAGGCCGAAAGACGGCCACTCCATGAAGATCCCGAGGAGCCACTGCCAAGCTTGGCCATCGTGCAAGCCGTGCCAACCGTCCACGAAGACCCAGCTGCCTTTGAAGCTATCAGACAGCCAACCCAATCCAGTCAAAGCCACTCTGGACCCATGCCATGGCCACAGACCAGTGAGAGTATAGAATGGTCTTCTGGGTCATACCTCACTGGAACTACAGGCACCAATGACACTGGAACCTCTTCGGGCTTCGGCTACTCAGAATCGGACCAAACTCAGTCAAACTCGTCCACATTTCAGTCTCGGAGTCCTACCGACAGCTCCTCTGAAAGCTTAGCGTCCATTACGCGTGAAGCCAGTAGAGCGTTCGTTGCAGCAGATGAACAACTGACACACAGTCCAGTTTGCTCCGAGTCGCGCGTTTGGCAAGGCTCGATTGCTGTAGAGGTTCTCAGAAAAGAAGAAGATTCTCGTGCGATGCCGCCACCAAAGCTGCCACAAAAATTGAGTATCTCATCCCAGCAAACCTCCTCGTCCGAGTCATCTGCAAGTGTATCTTCTGAGTCAGACGTCACGAATGTCAGCATGGAGGTTGACTCCCTGCCTTGTCCACCATCTGATGCAGAGGGCGATCGACCGGTTTCTTCGTTTTCGCTCGGCGAACCAGGCCCTAGCACACAGACAGAACTGCCAGCAACGATCTTCTATAACGAGGAGGGGGATGGGCGTGTTTCTGAACATTGGCCTGTTTCTGATTCAAGCCCTGCTTGTGCATTGTGGTCAGACCCCGGACTATGGTTGCACGGGACTGTTCCTAGTACAGAAGAGATGTCGCAGGCTTCCATGATATATGACCGAAAGGGGAAACGTCCTGCTTCTTTGACTTGGGACGCGCCGCCCAAGCGGCCGTCTCCACTGCGGCAAACTTTGACTTCAGAAGAGACAATTGGGGTTATGATACCTCCCTCTGCTCATTCCGTGGACCATAGAGGAATGTCGCAGCCTTTGCATGCTCCGCCAAATGACGCATGGCCAAAGACAGCAAGACCCAGCTGGCCTGATCTGAACCAGCAATTCTATAGTCGAGACAGTGCTGCAATTCAGTCATCACATGACGAGTATACATCCTTCTCGCCCAGACCTGGCCACTCTGAGTCAAATTCGACGATTTCTCAGCCACCCGTAGCATGGCAACAACAAAACCATTCGCCAGCGCCTAACGATGATTCAGGGACGTTTATCCTACCTGATATATCGCAAACCTCACGATCATATGCCAGCCCATACAATGCATCAGAGCCCGGTACTGAGCTGGCAGTTGACAACCAGCGGCCAAATCAACTTACGAGAGCATCTCGGCCGAACGCTGCGCCACTTTCTCCTGTTATTCATATCGACAGGGTCAGAGATGGTAAGCACTCCGAGACAGAGACGTTCAGTGCCACGTTTGAATTGACCTTGGGAGGCTCCCAATGGCCAGTCTTGCACACGATCCAAGCGCAAGCGAAGTTCCATCACGGAAAACTACAGCAAAGTACAAATCAGGCTTCCAGTTCTTGCAGTAACACAGACTCTGTTGTGGAATCGACTTCAGATACATCTCGGTTCAGAAAAACACCGGAGCATCAGCAGCAGATGAGACCACTTGTGTCAGCGCCTTCACCAGGCCGTAGACAAGACCACTTACGACAGCAGCATCGCACACATGCCAGTCAATCGAACTCATTTATCCAGACTGGGCCAGCTTCAAATCAACTACTGCGTCAGTCAGGGTCAGAATCAGGTTATGATAACAGGACAGTCTACAATTACGTGGAATTTGTCCAAGAAAGACCCGGAGAGCAACAAAGGCAGCCGCCTTTGGTACACACAAGGTTGCCAGCGGAGAAAGTTTCAAGGAATGATCGTCAGGCTACCGTGAGCGACAGTCAGGCCAATGGAAAAAAGAGTGCGAATCTTTTGAATGTCAAAAAGCCTGCCAAAACGAAGCAAGTCTCGATACCTGTGACATGGGATTTAGGAGGGCAGCAAGAAAGCAACACCACGAGGTTGCAGCTCCCCCAAGACGAACGCAAGGAACAAAAGACGTCACCGATTTCCAAGCCAACACAGGCTCCGCGGGCGGCTGCAGCGCAGTCAAGCACTATTCTAGATACTCTCTTGAGTAACATCGCTCTCGTACCCGGGCCACTCGTCACATGCACGTCGAACGCGGCTTCTGCCTCGGATGCCCCATCGACTGTGCACTTGATGAACAATAGCCAACTCTTGCCGGCCAGGAATTTCCATGAGAGTAGTACAATCTCTCGTGAAAGACTGACGCAGCATACCGCTTACCTAACTGCCACCCGTCATCAGGTTGCTCCTCAACAAGCCGCTCATCACAAGATGACTATTGCGGAACTGACCTCTCCACAGTCTGCCTTTCCATCAGACTCACATTCGGGGAAAAACTCGAAACAACGCCCATGGCAATTGTGAGCCCGGTGGTCAGTTGTGCGAAGAAAGAAGAAGACAAAGCTGGAAAATGGCCAAGATGAAAGAAATCAGACCGTAGTCGAGCAGATTTGTTTGCTCCTATGCATTATCTCATTGTCAAATCTCTGTTCTCCCTGTGGAGGTTGCTTTTGTTTATTTGTCTGGTCCGTTTTAGATCTCTATTATATCATCACGAATGCAGACATTCGGCTATGAACGCACAGCTTCTCATCTTTGTGATCGAATAGTGAGCAAGTTCGGCTGTGCTGTTTTTTCCCCAACCGGACGGCAACTTTACGTTGGAACCATTTTCTTTTTAGAGAAAAAAAAAACACTTTACCTAATTACCCTGTTCTCTTCGATTATAGATGTTTTAATAAGAATGTTCACTTTATATACAAGCCTTACTTAGACTTAACTTCTGATTCCTTTAGTCTTGACGTTTTCTACCTAGGTACCTACCGTGCTTCCCTACCACGCCAGCACGCCTACCTAGTACTGCTACCCCACTGAAAGCCCTCCAAACCGCCCCACAAGAGTTCCAAGTTACCAGCGCACCAGCCGCCTGTTTGAGGCAATGTAGTGAGTGGATCAAGGCACTGTACTTGGCCGACGACTTCCTTGGATCTTGCAGCTCCTCCAGCTCTTCTGCTCCTCAATCCCAACGATCCAAAATTTGGGCTCGACTGGGCGCGTGGCTTTTCCTTTCTTTTCCCTCTGTCTGCTCCTCCTACTGTCGGTGTGTCTGGCGGTGTCGTCATCTTGCGGTATCTGTCTCACCTTGACCGACCACTACGGTTCCCCGATCGCTGAAAGCGTCGTTTGTCACAGAACGTTGAAAACAACACTGCAGCTTCTCACCTATCGCCTCACGCGCCTATCTTGCTGCTTTCTCTGTGGGCGCAATCTGGCTGCCTGCATTCGTTGGATATTATTTCTTCTTTCTTTTCATATCCAATACGCCGGTGGAATCAAGACTGGGCTGCACTCTGTGCTGCGGCACTGCTGCCCACTGGCCGACTCTGTGACGTACCACCCCGGTCCTGCCCACTCCGACTGGCGATATTGAATATTTGGCGCGGCAAAAGAGGCCACCCAGCTTCTTCTCAAATTGACACAGAGAATCAATGGCATTCTGAGCACAGTCAGTATCGCAGTCTTCCGTTTCCACGGCTTGCCCGCCTCTAGCCAACCTACGGTATACGCTGGCTGAGCATGCTCGAGACGGCCCTTGCGCAATGAAGCTCCGCAGCTCACGTCGTGTGGCGGGTCTCAAGCCAGACGACTTTGACCATGAGATCTGCCTCGTCGACAACGATGGCACGGTATCCCCGCACAACGGCCACCACTTTGCGCAAATAGACCGGACCGCTACCAATTCCAACCTCTTAACCCCCGACGCCGGAACTCGAAGAAGCAGCCGCACTCAAGGCAGTGCTGATGAGCCGAATACGTCTAGCAGGCGCCCCAGCCCCAGCGGGAGTCACGATGTAATACTTGAGCAGCCCGAGGAGCAAGAGAATCAGCGCAACCCGAGACCCTCGCCATCGCAGCCCTCTATTGAAGTCCACGGTGCAACTCCCATGCCTGAGCCTCGGCAGTACTCTAGCCCCAACAGAAGAGTCGACAACCGAGACACTGCCATCGATATCCTCTACGAAAACGAACGAGGATGCTTTTTATGCGGTGCTGCCTTGTTTTCCTCGAAAGCGCTAGGCGGCTTAGACCCTCCCGCATGGACAAACGAATTTCACAAGCCTTCCTTGACCGACATTCATACCGCTGAAGTTCCTGACCCAACGTGGGAGTGGGCTTGGCCAGATTGGCGTATCAATCACCAAGAAGGAGTCGACGAGTTTGGTTGGGAATATTCCTTTGCATTCCCTGGCGCATTCTCCTGGCATGATGCCAAGTGGTGGAACTCATTCGTGAGAAGACGAGCTTGGATCCGGAGAAGAATCAAGAAGCGTTGCGACCATAAGCCTGACGAGCCTCACCTCCTCACGACCGACTATTTTTCTGTACGCCCAGTATCAGAACGGACAAGAAATACAGCTAGTAGCATCATAAGCCGGGTCCCCAGCCGCGCAAGCACCGCGCGAGCATCTACTGTGGATTTCATTGAAGAAGAACCCGACATCTTTGACCTCCCGACTTTGATGCGGACCCTTCGCTTCGCCCGCATAGATCGCGAGAAGAGAGAAGCAGTCGAAAATTATCTGGAGCATGCGCAGGATCTCCCGGCCCTACAGAGAAGCATGCACGAAATAATGGGACTCTTCATTTTCCAAGCTTCACGCAGATTATTGCTATGCCACCTCCTAAGCAAGTTCAATGAAGCCACTCGGGACGCTGAAAGAGAGCCCACACCAGCCACGAAGAATCGAAAAGACGCGCTAAATGCAGCCCTCCGGCATGCGGATGAGGAAGTCCGTAAGCTAGCTTTCTGGAGCGACGTCAAGCACATGGTTGCCTCGGGTGAAACGAGGATCAATTTGGAAGATGACCGACATCAATTCTACGAGACATTTCAAGGCATCGACCAGAGTGGCCCAGCGCCACCCAACGGAGGCGAACTTCCTGGCAAAGCATGAATTTTTCGCCATTGCAACACTGTACAACCGCACATACCCATTTTCCTTGTTGAAACACATTCTTTATTTTCGATTTCTGTTGTCATTTTGCTACTTTCATGGTCATTGCTGGAGTCAATTTGGGGGGCGCTGGATTCGAAATGCACCACATTATTTACGGGTTTATTGTTGGACGCTGAAGGATCACTGTCGACGATGCATTAAGAGCATTTCCTTGAACGCTTCACTCTACAAGCAGGGAGTCCGTCTCTTATCATCTATCATACGTAATCTTTATTGTTTTGGATATAGATTATGACTGCATTCGATTACCTTGGGCTCATCGTGCTGTCATCGTGCACATCTCACGCTCACATACACAGTTGACAGCTTGGATCCCACTCATTCATTGATCATGTACCGCTATGAAACGAGATATCCATTACTTGCACAGTATTTCGTGGCTTCATACCAGCAAGGCTCCATCATCCTTTACGATACTGCATCTATCCCGGCCAGCTTATTTCTTCTTGCACACACCGACCTTCTAGATGGACGGATAAAAATGGTTAGCGTCATTGACTAGGACCAAGTGAAGCCTGCGACTGGAACTTACGCTGCCCTGAGCGAGGCAGAAACCACTGCAGCAGGTGCCCATGGAGCCGTTGGCCTTGCACTTTCTTCCGTTGGCGAGGCAGCGAGCCTCGATATCGGCAACGGCCTCTTCATCGCGGACTGCAAACGACCTCTTCGCGCACTTGCCGACCTTCTGTAAAAGGGGAACGATGAATGATTAGCTATCGTTTGGCCGTATAGAAGGGGATAGATATAGCGGGGGGTAATTGTGCCGTACGTTGCCCTGAGCGAGGCAGAAGCCGCTGCAGCAGTTACCCATGGAGCCATTGGCTTTGCAGGCTTTGCCATTCCCGAGGCAGCGAGCTTCGAGGTCGGCCATGGGCTCAATGGCGACGGCGTTGACGCTGGCGACAGCCATGGCGATGACGAGGACGGAAGCAAGGACCTTCATTCTTGGATTGGAGTGGGAGTGTTGAGAGATGATAAAGGCGATATGATCAAGTTGAGTGAATTGCTTTTACAAGAAATGTGCTTCCAAACGCCGGACATGTGGTCCTCTTTATACTTGCAAAATTCAACATTGAATGTCTGCTCTGGTACGCCGATGCTGTGCAGTTTCTCCGGTTCTTGTGCGTCTCGGAGACATCTCTGATGGGCAATATTTTCTCGGCCGTTGCCAGATTCTATGAGGAGCTGGCTTGTATGTAGTTGTCGCCAAGATATATGTGGGCGTAAGAAGTGCATCTCAAAGCTGAGGCCAGCCGTTGTGGCGGCGACGATCGCTTTTACATGCACTCCTCTTACAAAACTTGGAGTTGATTACATGTTCTCATACAACATCCTGGATACTGATGTAGCAACGAAATCAACACAAGTGCCTGCGACGGCTTCTGCTCCTGTTCCCCAACGACGACGTTACAGTGATGCGTGTCGCAAGTCGAATCAAAACACCGGCTCATCGCCGCGGCGTTTTTGCGCGTCCATCGGTAGACTTTTCAGGCCTGGAGGTCGGTAACAACTCATAAATGACTAGATAAGAAATCTGCAATATAAACTCCACAGTTGTGCTGACTGTCTCTCCCGTTTCGTCGTGCATCGTACATTGGAGGGGGCGGGGACTCAAGATCGGGCATGAACAGATTTGGTTGGCACCGGGAGCGGCTTACACCCGGCCCCTCGGGCAAAGGAGGGGCAATCTGGCCACCAAGCCCTGTGAATGGTATCAATGAACGAGCGAGATCGCCGCAAGAACGTGAGTGGTCGAGGGGGTGGTCCTGCGTGGCATGACAATTAGCAATGCGCTGCATGCTGTGGCGGGCCTGGAGTCGCAGTCGGCTTGACCGGGGGAAGGGCGGTCGGCGCAGAGGATACCACGGAGCATCGGAGGCAGCTCAGCGGCAGGCAATACTGTGGTATAATGATGGGAATATGATGTATATTATGCAGTGTATGTAACAGATTAGTTGATGGTAGCACCCGCTTTGATGGGTGACCCTACAGGAAAGCCTGCGTGCAAAACCATGGCGGTGTAGAGAGGAAAATTATACAAGAAGCGCTCCCAAACAATGAGCAAAGTGTCCGTCATTAAACCCTCAACCCTAGATATTAAACCATGTTATATACTCATAAAGATGAGAGTGTAAAATACTCGCTACAACACAACCAGTAGCCAGACCCTTAAAACTCACGACTCTCACCAATATCACAGACGTCAAAGACGCCCTCCTCGGCGATGCCGCTGCGCCCCAGCGCCCTCCGCAGCAGCCGGGGCGGCTCGAGCACGTCCTCCATGGTCAGCGCCCACGTGCCCCAGTGGATGCCCATGGCCTGCTTGCAGCGCGTGTCTTTGAAGATCTCGACCGAGTCAAACGGGTTGGCGTGCATGGCGGAAAAGGCGGCGCGCGGGAAGTAGGCGCCAATGGGGATGAGGCCGAGGTCAAAGGGCCCGCGCAGGTCCCCAATCTGGCGAAACTGCGGGCAGCGCGGCAGCGCGGCGTGCTCTGGGCCGTAGTCGTCGGCGCCGGCGGGCAGGCCCCGCGGAATGCCGCGGTAGCCCGTGTCGCCGCCGAACCAGACGGAGCGGCCGCCAGAGGACACGGCCCACGAGCACCACAGCGTCGTGTCCTTGTCGAGGAGCGTGCGCGCCGAGGTGTGCTGGCAGGGGAGGCAGGAGATGCGGGCGGTGATTGTATTCGTGCCGGCATCATTGCTTCCTCCGTCGCGGCGGTCGACGCCGCTGCTGCTGCTGCTGCTCGCGCCGACCTTGTTTACCGTCAGCTCAGCGTCGTGCCACCAGTCCAGCTCGGTGACCTTGCGCAGGCCGCTGCGGCGAAACCACGACTCGAGGCCGAGCCCGACGAAAAACTGCGCCTCGGGCTGGTGCTTTTGAATCTCGAGCACCGACGCGTGCGAGAGGTGGTCGTAGTGGGAGTGGCTGATGACGACGGCGTCGACGACGGGCAGGTCGCCGAGGTTGCAGGGCTTGGGCGTGTAGCGGCGCGGGCCGAGAAAGGAAAAGGGCGAGCAGCGGTCCTCGAAGACGGGGTCAAACAGCACGCGCAGGCCCGAGGGGTACTCGACGTAGTAGCAGGCGTGGCCGAGCCAGGTGGCGCGCAGTTTGGGCGAGGCGAAGCGGTGCGCGAGGAACCGAGGCTTGACGACGTTGACGGTCGGCGGGGTGGTGTCGGGTGTGGAGAGCTTGCCGGTGATCATGGGCCTGTTTTACAGCTTATTAGCATCCAAGGCTTTGAAGGGAGGAGAGAAAGAGCCAAGAGGAGGGGGGGGGGGGGGGTTTCACGTGCCAGATGAGTTCGTGAAACATGCGCGAGGGCTCGTTGAGGTTGTACCAAGATGGGTACGGGTTCTTGAAGCCGGTGAGCTTGCCGCTCTTGGTGGTAACGTGGTGCGGGTTGGCAATGGCCTCTTCAGGCATGGCCTTGACCTCGAAGATTTTCGAGACCGACGTGGTCCACGACTCGTCGTCGCCCATGGCTGCGTACGGGTTGAAGCGAGTTCTGGGGCTGCGTGTGATTGGGCACAGACTGGCGATGAGGCAGAGAGTTGGAAAAAATGATTCTTTTGAGACGTCAATGAGGAACAAGAAATAGAGAGAGGGCGCGTGGGGGAAGACGACGGCGCAGCAGATGGAAATAAAACACGGGATCGGATGAGAAAAAGTGGTTGAGGAGGTGAGCTACTTGGTAGGCTAAATGATGATGGCGGCGCGCCCGTCGATGAAGCTCACGGACCTAAACGCTGTCCGGACATGGGAGCGGAGTTGCACACAAGGCGCGGTGAATCCGTCTCACTTTGATTAAGCTCAAAACTGTCTTTGTAGTTATTCTTGGCCCTCCTTCTCCGATTGGCCACGCATCACAGCCTTGCGGACTGGCATAGCTTGCGGAACAAATTTGAGCTTATTCGTACTCGCGCGAACACCGGCCGGGCGCAACGAGGCTAACTCCGTCCCGATGGTGGGCGCTTAACACCGGCGGAGTAACGATCGGATTTGTTTATATCATCCCCAACTCAGCTCAAAATGTTTCTGAAACAAGTCTGGGCTATCGCTAGGCATTCTTGTTTGTTGTGTGTATTTTCCGACTTTAGGCCGTGTATGTACATACCTTGTGTAGCCATTCGGGGCGGGGCGCTGGAGCCTGTGTAGATCCGAACTCCGGTTGGGCATTCACACTTGATGAATGAAATGGTACATCGCAATTGGTGCATCTCCAACGTTCTTCAAATGGTTTGGCTCGTGTCGCAATTTTAGTCGCATGTTGCGGCCGCGTTCAACACACTGCCGCTTCCTTCGTCTAGCTCACATGGTCGAATAATGCATCACTTTGTGTTCCACGGTCTTGTATAATTCAACTATACAATAGTAATTATAACCAGATTCGCAAAACATTTTCCAATATTGTTTTTCATCTCTCTTCTCCACGTCGTCTCACGCCACCAGCGTCTATTTTACAAGACACTCTATTCCTCTTCTTTCTCCTTGCTGACATCCATCTGCAGCTTTTCCAATCATGTGGACGCTGTTTCCATGCGCGCGCACACAACTCGGGCGCTACGCCGTCGCATCATCACCCGCTTAGATGGCGAGACGCTCGACTTTGTCGCGGAGGGCCTTGATCTGGCCGGCCAGCTCGCTCGCCTCGTTGGAGTTGATCGAAGCAGCGATGACGGAGCGGCTTACACCGCACGCGCGGCCGAGCAGCGACTTGCTGGGAACGTAGACGTACGGGGTGCCCTTGTCCTCGCACAGTAGGGGAATGTGCAGCAAAATGGCGAGCGGTTCCGTGTCGGCGGCGAGGATGGCAATCTCGCAGGTGCCGCGGTTCAGCGCCTTGGTCACCTCGTTGGCGCCCTTTTTGGACTGACGAATGTGCGTCGCGGACTGGAGGAGGTCGAGAATCTCCTGGGTCAGGGCGGCGTCGGCCAGAGGCCAGGCTGTACGAAATCTTGGTTAGCAAAATCTTCTTCCTCGTCTTCTTCGACTTGGCGCTGCGGTGTAGGCAGCATCAACAACGTACCGACATTCTCCTCAGACATCTTGGCAAAGGGAGGGGGAAAGAGAAAAAAAAGTATGGAGGGGAATTCCTTGGTAAGAGGCTCGCCCGAAAAAGGTTCACTGCCGTTTGGGAATAAAGCAAAGGGGCCGTTCGAGAGATTGATGAAGATCAAGGTAACTAGAAAAGTTCGAGACTGGCGGCAAAGAAAAAAAATGCAGACCATTACCAAACGGGTGGCGCCCCACCTCCAAGATCGGCATTGGTCAGACTTTTCTCCGATTCTTTACTGGCTGCTTATTGCTCGATATTGCTGTATGAGTGGGTCTCCAGCATCGCATCTCGCGCTTCATGACCAAGACCTGTGAAGTATGATGGTTACTCATAACTGAAGATGAATAAATAGTCAAAAATGGTATCCTCGAAAATTACAGATGCTCATCCTCATCAGTCATGAAAAAATTCCACAACTTCAAACCCCTCGCTATGCGCTCATTGAAGCTCAAAAACTCGGCAAACAGAGCCCCGTACAAAAATAACCATCACGGCTCGCCCGCGCAGAATCCAAGATACGGAAAGACATGGGCGCAAGTGGCCCTTCTACAGATCCATGGCGTGGGTATCATCTCTTACATCTTCCACACCAAGCTCCTTTTCCAGCTCATCAGCCACGAATCCTTCGTAGTCATCCAGATTCTTTTGGATATGGATCTTGAACTTGATCACATCATTCAGCATGCGGTCAATCTCGGTGTGCAGTTCCTCGCGCAAGGAGTTTGCCTTAAGAACCAACTGCTCATACCTTAGATTTCAATGTTAGCACTCGCTTAAAGCATCCCCTGTATGCTTCGCACTTACTCAATTGTCGTATTCATCTCTCGTTGCTCCAGCAGCTGGACCGACTCAGTCAGACCGGCCCGCATTCTGGAGAGATCCCTCTCCATCTTCTCAATCTGCGTATCGGAAGCCATCTTTTGCGCCGTCGTCACCTCTCTCATACTTTCGTACTCTTCTTCGGCGGCACGGACACGGTGGTTGAGAGCCTCGACTTCGCTTCGCTTGTCCTCAATGGCTTCCTTGATGCCATCCAAAAGATCGTGGTCTTTGATCATGGTATCCATCGCTGTGCTGCGGCGTTCCGAGATTTCTTTGCGGAGTGATTGAAATCTGCTGCGAGCTTGGCCGCGCACGTCAACATTGACAACTTGGCTCGGCTGATATCCGCTGGTAGAATCTGCCAGTAGTCGATCCGTAACTCCAGACTTTGCGTTATTCCCATAAAAGTTACTCGATGTAAAGTCGGAGCTGTCGTTGACCGTGAGACGGAGTTCGTAGTCCTTGCCTTTGGCGTTGACTGCTGTTGATGGGAGCAGCGCAATCTGATATGCGAGCGAGTTGTACTTTTCTACCTGATCTTCCAGATCATCTAGCTTCTGGCTCGCTTCGGCTTCCTTATCGGCCACCTTTTTCTTGATTTCGTCCAATCGTAGGCTGGCGGATTCGATTCCTTTTTGCAGGCGCTCCTTCTCAGATGTCATGCGGTCGATATCCTGCATGCTGATACCTAGAGCATCTACCGATTTTTGAAGACCCTTTCGTTCCCCATCTGCTTCCTTGAGCTCCTCGTTCAACTTTTCCAGCTCTTCTTGCAGAATTTGAATTCTGCTTTCGTATTTTTGCGAACGTTGGATGGCAAGGTGGTTGTAGTCTTCAAATTTGACCTTGTCCTCTTCCATGATCTTGAAGTGATCATCCAGTATGGCCGGGTCGGGCGTAGACTTTTCCAAGCCTGCAATTTCCTTGAGGAGGCGTGCGTTCTCAGCCTCGAGCATCTCTAGCTCCGAGGTGTACCTGCCATTAGAGCGATCAAAGGCCTGCGCCATGGACGCCACATGCGGTGCCAGCACCTTTTCTGCATCTTCGTCTCGAATATCTTCATCCATTGCCAGCCAGTCTCGGTAGGCGCTGCTGAGAAAATCGAAGATGATGTGGTCGCCGGTGACATCGACGCCAGCATCCATACATGCGTAGTCGTATTTTCGAGCCACATATCCGTCGAGCATTTGCGCAAGCTGCATCATCCAGTACAGAAGGCCCAGAAATGTAGACCAGTTTTGTCCACCAACAGCGGCAATCTGACTCTTGGTGATGCTCCGCTCAAAAGGGTAGCGCAGCTGCTTTAAGATGGGAGGCACCTCTTGGTCAATGTTCTTCTGAAATCGGTGGCTGGGATCAATGCGGTGATATAGCCATTGGAACATGTAGTTGAAGTCCTTCTGTGTTGGCGATTTCATGACGTTTGGCGACAGAACATGTTTCATCTCGAGCTCAAAGTTATTCTGCATCATGTACTCCATAAGTTCTTGACCAACTCGCGCCTGAAATGCTCTATCTTTGAGCGGCCGTGGATCTCGGGGGACACCGGCTGGTTGGTGTGTCGTCTGAAAGAAGCTTTGATGGTTGTTCACTGGACCGTTCATAGAGGAGCGCGGGCGGAATACGCTGCTTCGTCGCTCAGTGTCAGTCAAAGTGCGCGCCGCAGCGGGCGTTCCCACAGTGGCAGCATACGCAGCCTTGGGGGCAAGCGATTGCCTCTTGACGGAGGACAGACCGAGATCTGCGAGGTTAGATCCGGACGAGGTTCGTGAAAATAGTGGTTGGTTGGGGCGGGACATGGCAAAGGACTGTCTAGATCCTGACTGTGCCCGTATATGACCGTTTGTGTTGCGCTTCATTGTTGATCCAGGCGCTGGTATTCCTGTGTTTGGGTTCAGCCCTCCAAGGGTCTGCGCCATGAGTTAGTTCGGTCTCGTTACGCTCGTCGCAAGATGCAAGCATTTTATACCTCGCGCGGCCTGCGAACGCTCCACAAGCCGGTGTCCTGAGACATGGTAAAAAGTGTTGCGCAAATGCAAGAAGATCTTCTCGGCAGGTTTGCAGAAGTGTTGTCAACTTCTGACCGCGAGAAAACAAAATTGCAGGATAATTTCTCGCAAGTGTGACGGAGTCCAGAGCGAGAGTGCAACGATTCGTGGGTGCGACGGGTTGTTGCTTGGCTAGAAAGTAAACAAAGACCTTGTCGCACGTTGTGATTGGTGGATAAAGACGGGTCCAGAAAGCCTCAAAGCACGCGCCACGGTACACGTGATGTGGCAGTCCTCTGCAATAAGTTATTGTGGCTGAAAACGCTGCAGCGCCACAGTGGTGGCGGCGTTCTTCTGGGCAGCCACAGCAGCCTGTAGGTCGCCTCAAGAGACCTCGGCACAGTCCGCCGTCGGCCTTTGGCCGGGGCTCCACATATACCGAACGCAGCACATGTTCCCTCGTCATCTTTCTTCCCCAGCTTTTGCTCTCTCTTCGCCAGATCAGCCTCCGTCTGGACTTGACTTTCAATACTTTGATTTGAGAGTTCCAAACAGCAATGGCGATTCGCGAGGACCTAGTGGCCTCTGCGGTAAGTTTTTCCCTCTTGTGCCCTGGCTGCAGTGAGCTGTGTTTGCTAACTAAAGCTCGTCGCAGGTCCAATGTATGTGGGATGAATTCCCAGCCTCCCCATCCGATTTTCTGTTGCTGACCCTGTCACAGTCCTGCAGGACCCCAATGTCGCCTCATCTTCTGTTGAAAATCGAGTTGGATTTCTACAATCCAAGAATTTGACACAGGAGGAGATTGACCACGCACTCGCTCGCACCGGCGCGGGTGCTTCGCCCGTCGCCCCAGCACGTTACGCGCCGCAGGGCTCGGCCCAACCATACTACCCGCCATACCAGCAGCAGGCATGGCAACCACAACCTCCTCCTCGACGCGACTGGAGAGACTGGTTCATTATGGCTACGCTGGTTAGCGGCGTGAGCTACGGTGTCTACACTCTTGGAAAGGTAAGCTCAAGCGCCGCAATCATGATACGCAAACTTACGCTCTGCATAGCGCTACGTATATCCACTTATTGCACCGCCTACTCCGGAGAAGCTGGAGCAGGACAAGAAGTCGATCGAGGACCAATTTGAGCGAGCATTCACCCTAGTCGAGCAGCTCGCCACGGACACCGAGGAGCTCAAGAAGGCAGAACAGCAACGAACAGAGAAGCTCGATGCTGCACTGGCAGAGCTCGAGACCGTCATGTCAGATCTCAAAACGGCGAACCGACGACGAGACGATGACGCTCAGCGCATTCGCGAAGACATTCAAGGCCTAAAGGATGCCATTCCCAAGGCCATGGAGAATCAAAAGACTCAGGCCGACAACCGCCTGTACGAGATCAACACCGAATTGACAAGTCTCAAGACACTAGTCTCTCAGCGCATGACTGCTGGTGGCAGCTCTGCCAGCGGCTTCTCTCGACAAGGCGCGTCCTCGACTCCCGCCGCCGCGCCCGCTGCTCCCGCCGCGATCGCTCCCAGGCCCGCGACGGTCTCTGATCCTGCCACTATCAGTACTGAGACTGCTAGCAGCGAGAAGGCTGCCGAGCCCACCAAACCCGCGGATCCTCCGAGAAATTCCTCCCAGACCCCCTTCAATAAAGGCTCTGGCAAGGCCTCTATCCCTGCCTGGCAGATGGCCATGGCTAATAAGAACGGAGTTGGATCCTCATCAACTGCCAGCGGTAGCAATACCGGCGAGGATGCTTCCAGCAGTTCTTAGGAGCGCAGTATGTAGGGGTTTGTACAATATTTTATGTTAGAAGGGTAACCAGGAGCTCTGCGAATTGAGTGGTTAGAGCGTGCTTGGCCTTTTGCTCCAATACAGGCAATGACTGCGCTTTTTCGAACATTCTACAAATATAATTGATTTTGATCTGGATTCAATTCGCCTAATTTCCTGGAGAAAGCTTCTTTAATGTGCGGAGCAATACAACGATATCTTTCGAGGCTGTCCTGTCGTACTTCTCGAAAGTCCCAAAATGGCAGAGCAAGCCTGGTGTCAGAGGTCGCACAGCAGGAGGACTATGGGTAACTTACGCTTCTGAGATTTCTTTCAGTTCCAGAGCATTTGATCCAAGACTTTAGAAAAACAACGTTCTTAATTAAAACTAGAGATCCTCTGTGAAAGAGCAAGGACGAGCTGTTATACTTGTATTATTGAGCCGAGGTTCTATTACTGCCCACTAGACTAACTAGCGCTCCCCGGGCCGGGGTGGCGGACTTATTCCTGAGGGGCACAGAGATGATAGCCGCATCAATGATCTGTGAGCCAATGTGTCACGTCTTTTCTTCTTTTCTTCTTTTCTTTTTGATCCAGTTACTTCCTTCTAAAAATTTTTCTATCAAGTGAACTTGCCGTCTGAGCCATTGTCCAGTTCTCAAATTGACCGCATGTTGCCGAAACTTGAGTGTTAGTGAAACGGCCAACCCAGCTTAAGTCCTCCCCTCGTCGGCATCGGCCTCGCGAAAGCAACTAGCTTGAGCCGCCGCCGCCGCCGCTTCTGCTTTGGAAAAGATGGTCTTGCAGGCCGACACCGACCCCAAGGTCACCCGGGAGCTGATCCGGTCGGCCAAGACCAAGTACGCGTGGAACGCCGTCCGCCGCATCCCCCTGGCCGCCTGGGTGGCCACGCAGCACGCGCTGGGCTGGTCGGAGCAGTCGCAGTACGTCGACCTGTGGACGCGCCTCGTCGTCGGCGTCGGCCAGTCTTTCTTTTCCGGCCAGGACGGCCCCACGTCCATTGCCGAGCTGCAGGCCATGACGCTGCGCTCGCGGAGAGTCCCCGGCCAGACGTGGATCAGCAGGTACACGTCGCCGCCACCGCCGGAGACGGGCGCCGTCGACGCCGTCATGGCGGCTGTCAGCAGCATGGTGCGCCTCGACCCGGACGCGGCGCGATTGACGAGGACGCCGGGTTATGTTTCTGTGGAGGCTGAGTGGACGGGCTACAGGCCCGGCGCGCAGGGGGCGGCTCTGCCGGGTATTTCGGAACAGGAGAGGTTTGGTGAGATGATGAAGGATGTCACGGACCCGACGACGATTCTATATCTTCATGGAGGCGGGTACTTGATGCTGGACCCCAAGTCGCACAGGCCATTTCTGCAGCAGTTGTGCAAGCGTACAGGTGGCCGTGGCTATTCGGTGCGATACCGTCTCTCGCCCCAAGCAGTCTTTCCGGCGGCGCTGTTGGACGCCTTTGTTTCTTACTTGACTTTGTTGTATCCACCTCCCGGCGCATTCCACGATTCTGTAAAAGCAGAGCACATTGTCCTTGCTGGAGATAGGTATGTCCTTCGATTCTTGTTCACCTGATACATTTCTACCTACGCGCAGTTTCTCTTGGCTGACGAGTTCAATCTGATAGTGCTGGAGGCAACTTGACGTTATCTTTACTACAGCTGCTTCTAGAACTGCGACGCAACAGCGTCCGCGTAGCTTGGCACGGGGAGCAGCGCGATATCCCCCTGCCCGCCGGCGCCGCCTGCAACTCGCCGTGGCTCGACGTCACGCATAGCCTCATCCCCTACGGAGGCGACAAGCCGCTCAAGTACGACGTAACCTCACTGCCCGTTCCCGAGACCGGATGGATGCCAAACACGCGCGACGACCACATCTGGCCCGCCAACCCTCCGCGCCTCAACTTTTACGCCGACGACCACCTCGTCGCGCACCCGCTCGTCTCCGTCATTGGCACACGACCAGAGGACTGGGCCGGATCGCCGCCCGTTTACATTTGCACGGGGTGGGAGCATCTGGGCACCGAGTCGCGCGTGTTTGCGCGCCGTCTCGCCACCAAGACGGACGTGCCAGTCGTGTTTGACGACTACGAGGCCATGCCGCACTGCTTTGCGCTCATCATTCCTACCACGGCGACGGCGGAGCACTGTTGGAGAGGTTGGTCGGGGTTCATTAAGCGCTGCGTCAAAGAGCCGGGGCGAATCAAGAGCAAGGCGACTCGGATCAAACCAAAGACGCTTGTTGAAGAGGAAGTGGATTTTGAGGAGCTGTTGGAGATGAGCGACGACGAGGCCCGGGCTATCTTTGACTCACAAAATTCCCCTTTCAAGGTTGCACCTCGTTTATAAATCTTCGTAATTGAATACCCAAAAGCTATATGAATGCACATTGTACGCAGCGGTATCGCTCCTCCCAATTTCAGCTTGACCCAGAAGGAAATTTGGCAGAAATTCGCTATATCGAAGGTCTTCTGGATGCACTGTAAATACCGTGTGTTGGCGACAAAGTGAGCATCTTGCCTGCATGTGCGCTGCAGGCATTCAAGGTGCAGCTTCCTGCTCCAAGCCGTAGAAACTAGCTGCATCGTCGTGGAAGGTCAAGTGAGCCAATGAGGCGGCTGTGAAATCCTGCAGACAGTGCGGCATCGCCGCTTGGTCATGCACTCATGAGGTGACATGACAAGGTTCAAGCAAGACCTGGTTGTTAATATTAGAGATACTCGGCCGGGCTTTTTGCACAGCCCTACCCCTGACCTTGGCCTGCACCAAACTTAGTAAATGTCGCAAAGCTCCGTGGGAGCAGAGCGAGGCACACAACATCAGGCTCATATCACTGCGATGAGCAGAAACACGCACAAAGTCCCGATGAAATACCACAGGTTTCGAATAAAAGTTTGGACAAGATAGGATCCGACTGAGTTGCCGCAGTGAAATGCCGGAACTGAGACGGGAACTTGCGCCATTACACGGCTTACACAAACCCTTGCTAAAGCATTCTTCTTCGTCGCCAGTACTTTTAGAAAAGGCCACAATTGGATGAGACAGCTCATGAAGCTCATGACAGCTGTATTTTTGTCCGTCATCAAAAGCCCCGAGCAGCGAGGCACGTGTGCGAACAAGTGAACGGCGCTGGAAGAAGAAAATAGAGAACTGGGTTCCTGTACTTTTTCTATCCATCTGGCTTTTGCTTTTGCTAATTATCTGAAGAGAAAGAAAGACCTTCCTCCCGGAAAGGGCTATCTATGTCCTTTCCCTTGCTCGTATGAAACATGCTTTGCCTCTTACGCTGATAGTCACCCCGATCTGATGGCCATCCTCCTTGCCATGCTCTTGCTTTATCTATGTTAGCCTCGACGCGGTCAGGAATGTCCTTCAACACTGCCGGCGTGGCACACCACCACTCTGTAGAACCATCCAAAATCAATAATAAGCGCAGCGTGATCTGAAGCTGAAGAATTATGCAGGCTCTGAAACGCTGTGTTGCGATACTGCCCACAGACAACGGCATATCGACGAAATAATTGTATGGATGTATGATGAAGCTTCCATTGCGTTGCAAATTTGAAGCAACGGAAACGCCATGGTGGGCAAAGCTTTGCACATCATCTGCGTTGATTTAGTCTTGCCACGGGGTAAGCCAGCCTGTTTGGCACATTCCAAGTTCGCTGGTTTGCTTCAGTCTCTCAGCCCGATCACGGTCCCAGAATACCATCCCGTATGACTTCCAGGACTTTAGCGCACCGATAACTTCTTGGTATTGTTCGTCTGCGATCCCTGGTGGAGGCTTTTTGACCAGACCATGACCCCATCTGCGCGTTTCTTTTCCTCGCAGCGCATCTCTCCAAGCCCAAGGCTGGTCGTCGGTGTCGAATTCCAGACTTGGATTGCCATCGTCCCTGAGAGTTGTTGAGTGATAAGCGCCACTGAGCACAAGTATCGCGATGCGAAAGCTTCCTGCGAGGAATTCCAAGAAACCCCCAAACATACTTTCGCGGGCTCCGTTCCGGTAACTCCATAGCCGAGTATCATCGGCAGCCTTCTTCAACTTTTGAACAGTTGGTTCTAGGTCTAGGCCAGGCGAGTGTAACTTTTTCCACTTGTCCCCGTTGTACCGCCAGGTCGTAAGCTGCTTGAGCAGTGACAACATGAAGTCATCTATATCCAAGATTTGCTGCCACTCCCATGTGCGAAAGAGCGGCAGTAATGTTTCCATAGCTCGATTCCACTCATGGGGCTCCCCTATTCTGTCATGACAAATTGTTTCAAGCACCTGGCGGCGTAGAATGGCTTGAGCAATGCGGATGCGTTCGTTCCGGCTCAGAGTAGGTAGGCGGGAAAGGGTGACATCACCCTCGACCGGATCCAGTTCATGCATAAATCTCTGACACTGGAAGTAGCCAAAGACGTCAACGCAGAACTGGGTGAGCCGCGTAATGTGCGTCAGGGCGGCGACAGACTTGAAATCCAGCCCCGTAACCCATGGCGGGCCAGCCACGCGCAAGTAGGCTTTATAGTCGTGAACTACTTCGTCAACCTGAAACTTGTTGCCGAATCTGTGGTCAATGTCATCTAGCCAGGTTTTTGTGAGTAGGGCGGCGTCTCGAGTCGCAGGGCCAAGGATGTTTCGCACGACTGATAATAGCAAAGGGGCTTTGTAGCCAAGAAAAGTGTGAAAGAATGTTGGCGATGCCCTTATCAGTGCAGCAAGGTCGTCAAAAGACTCAAAAGCCCCTAAAATCGCAAGACGAATGTCGTGGTTAAGAGACTCTAGCTTCGAGAATGGAGGAGCGTTGTTCATTGCGATATTGCGAATGAGGCAAAGGTGAAGAGGGAGAAGAGAGAGAAGAACAAGAAGGACAAGTTAGAGAAAGTTATAAGACAGAGAAGAATACAGGAGAGCGAGGGAAGTGAAGGGGGAAGAAGAACGATGGAAAGACGAATAACAAGAAAAAGAAGAAGCCCCGGCTGCGCGTAGAACGTGTATAACTTACATATTTTTTTTGTACGTCGCACAAGGGCACTCGAGCACTCCACTATTGCAGGTACTGGTATTCTTTGTGAGGAGATGCGCGTGAATCAGCCGATGATGTATTATCTGTGAGAATCTATCACGTAGTGGCTGAGCAAGGGCCGTTTGCTGTGAAACCAAAACAGTCCCATTTCATTCCCGGAGGCGATGCGCTCAAAGTACGACTAATCGTGAGGGTTATTCAATCCATGACTAGTTTCGAAAATATAGCTTTCAAGTAACTAGAACAGTATCTCTCGTAATTTTTTTGTCTTCACTACTATCCCCAGAGATGAAAAGGACGAACTGCCGACGCAGAATGGCTTGCACGTTGGCTCGTTTGTCATGCATACGCTCGTTTGTCAGGCAGCCATGTACTGGTACAACGTTGTTACACAAGATCCTTCCAGCCACTTCGATACGTTACTGCGCTTTCAAACGCTGTTGTGTAACCTACTCGGCAGCATTGCCTTAGAAGCCTCTCAAGCTCCTCTATTATCCAATGGTCAGCCAAAATGTGGTTGGTCACTGGCCGTTAGCCGGCACTGATGAAACTGATGCAAACGTATTGAATGTCTTGAACGAGTGCTGCCATAGCTTATACATTTAAAGTCAGCTTGTACCCATGAAAGAAGGATAAGGGATCTGATAAATTGGTCGTCATTTCTTCGGATTGCCTTGGTGCTTGAACGCAATGTGGTTGCGCGTAATGGCCACGCCGTGTTGTTGCGCTGGCACCGTCATCACTGTAGTTTCATCCTACATCTGGTCAGCTTGATGATTTTAGCGAAGCAAAACAAAAATTGTGTCCCCTCAGTTACAATCTTTGTTGGTTTGTCCCGCCGAATGGAGACGAGATTCCTGAGAACCACAAGAGCACTCTCTAGTCCAACTTGTGTAAATGGGCCACAACACCACAAAATACGACAGACAGAATCACGAGACTGTAGCAAAAATGAATTGAAAGCCAACTTTTCGAAATACCTTTGATAATATATCTTCCTTCGTTTCTAGCCGAAATAGGGGAGCCATCCCACTGCGTAGCAAGTAGTGGAGCTCCACCAACAGCTTAGTATCCCGGACAAAAAAACCAACCGCGGCTTCACATAGCTCCTGTACTCCTTACACTGCCATTGCCGTCGCCATACACCAATCGGGACCGCCGCAACCGCTCCAAAATCTCACGCGATGGAGCGCCACAAGCAGGCCGTGACCAAGATCGCGGCCGCCGTCCGCGGCTTCTTCGACAAGCGCGAGCCGTACCGCATCCTCCACGGCTCGACAAACAGCACGCGGCCGCGGCCGGGCCAGGCCGGCACCGTCGACATCAGCTCTCTGCGCAACGTGCTCTCGGTGGACCGCGCCACGCGCACCGCGCTCGTCGAACCCAACGTGCCCATGGACCGGCTCGTCGAGGCGACGCTGCCTCACGGGCTGGTGCCGCCCGTCGTCATGGAGTTTCCCGGCATCACCGCCGGCGGCGGCTACGCGGGCACCGCGGGCGAGAGCTCGTCCTTTCGCCACGGCTTCTTTGACGACACCATCAATTACGTCGAGATGGTGCTCGGCAACGGCGAGGTGGTGCGCGCCTCGCGCGAGGAGCGCGCAGACCTCTTTCGCGGCGCTGCCGGCGCCGTCGGCACACTCGGCGTCACGACGCTCATGGAGCTGAAGCTCGTCGAGGCGAGAAAGTACGTGCAGACGACGTACCACCGCACCAGCTCCGTGGCCGAGGCCGTCGCGCGCGTCCGCGCAGAGACGGAGAACCCGGCCAATGACTACGTCGACGGCATCCTCTTCTCAAAGGACCACGGCGTCGTCGTCACTGGCCGCATGACCGACGACATCCCCGCCGATCGCAAACCCCAAACCTTTTCCCGCGCCCTCGACCCCTGGTTCTACCTGCACGCCCGCGACCGCACAAAAGCCCTGCCCTCTGCAGCCTCCACGACCGGCAACGGCGGCAGCAGCAGCGACGCCGTGGCGGACGCCAACACCTCCTATACCGACTACGTACCGCTCGCCGAGTATCTCTTCCGCTACGATCGCGCGGGGTTTTGGGTCGGCGCTCAGGGCTGGACCTACTTCAAGCTGATGCCCTTTAACAAGTGGACGCGCTGGTTCCTCGACGACTTTATCCACACGCGCATGATGTACCGCGCGCTACACGCCAGCGGCGAGTCGGCGCGCTTCGTCGTTCAGGACCTATCCCTGCCGTACCCCAACGCCGAGGCCTTTGTCGACTACACGGCCGACAAGTTTAACATTTGGCCGCTGTGGCTGTGCCCGCTCAAGCCCACCCAGCAGCCGACGTTTCATCCGCACACGGGCCTCACTGAGCCTGCCGGCACCACCGCGTCCGGTCCGCCCGCCACCGCCACAACGGCCGAGACGCAGGCTGCGCCCATGCTCAACATTGGTCTCTGGGGCTGGGGCCCCGCCGACTTTGACGAGTTTGTCGACAAGAACCGCCATCTCGAGACCAAGCTGCAGGAGCTCGGCGGCCGCAAGTGGCTGTACGCGCACACGTACTACACCGAGGATGATTTCTGGACCATCTACGACAAGCCCTGGTACACGGCGCTGCGGGAAAAGTACCGCGCCACCACGCTGCCCACCGTTTATGACAAGGTCAAGATTGACGTCGAGGCCAACCACCGCAAGAGGCAGCAGACGACACAGTCGCTCAAGGGCAAGTGGCCCGTCGGCGGCTTGTACGGTATCTGGAAGGCCATTCAGAGTGGCGATTACCACCTGCATAGACGAGCCGAGTGGAAGCACAAGGAGAAGAACTAAAGAAACACAACTAAGGCTTATCTAGTTCGATAGCACGTGTGTGTTTGTATGTGTGTGTGAGTATTAGCTGTACAATTTTTCTCCTTATATACTCCGCGGCATAGCTGGCATGATAGCGATGCGGGCGTTGAATAGAGCTGCAAGAATTCTAGTGTAAAAAACGCTAATTGATTGCATGGCCTGTGGCCCTATCCGAGAATATTTTTATCGTTAATTTGCATCATGTGGCGTAGTACTAGACACCGAAAGTATATACAATGTGCGGTCGAATGACCAGAGATGTACTCTGGTACTTCGAAATCGGTGCAATTAGTGTGTCCTTGCTTCCTTGCACCAGCCCGTCTATTAGCAAGGGTTGAGGCTTGTTTCAATATATTCTTTTTCCTTCTCTCTTTTATGGCAAAGTTCATCATGCGTCACTGAAATGCCCATCAAACGTGAATACGTTTAGGCCTGGACGGCGTACTCGCGCTTGAACATGTCGTCGACCTTGGTAAGATAGTAGGCACCCGGGATGATTGTAGAGGTCTCGCCCTTGGGGGTATAGTCCTTCTGGAGATGGGCCTGCTTGCGAAGGTTGCACATCTCGTCGTAAGTAGCGGGGGGGACAGCGCGGCGAGCCTCGAGTCTGGTGGAGATGTCGAGGACCTTGGCAATATTCTCAACGCTGCCGTTGACGCGGAAGGACATGAACGATGCAGCAAGACCGGAGCCGTAGCTGAAGAGGCCGATGCGCTTGCCCTCCAGGTCCTTGCTGGGGACAAGTGACAGCAGACTGGCGAGACCTCCCCAGACACTGGCGCAGTACATGTTGCCACACATGGTAGCGACCTGAATGGCAGGGTTGACGCGCTCCTGGAAGCGCTTCTTGGTGAGGCCCATGAAGGCCTTCTCGACGGCCTTGTCAGTCAGAGACTTTTCGTAGTCCATGTCGCGCAGCTCAGGGGCGACCTCAGCAAAGGCGGGAAGGTCGGCATTGGCGAGGAAATCGTGGTACAGAAGACGGGCGTAGGACTTCTGAACCAGCTTGCAGGTGGGGGCGTGGAATGTCATGTAGTCGAAGCGGTCGAGCGAGGTTTTGCCGTCCTCAGCCTTGGCGGCGCCGTTGATCTGCTTGGCCTCACGTTTGCAGTAGTCGCGGTAAGCGGCATCGAGGGCCTTTGTGTAGCAGTTGATCGAGTAGTGGCCGTCAACGTAGGGGTACTCGGAGGTGAGGTCGGGCTTGTAGAAGTCATAGGCATGCTGCATGTAGGTGCCACGCAGGCCGGGCTCAGCAACGACAGGAGCGTTAGGGCCGACAAGCATGGCAACGACACCGGCACCGCCAGTAGGGCGGGCAGCACCCTTGGCGTAGAGAGCAATGTCACCGCAGACGACAATGGCGTCACGGCCGTCCCAGGCAGAGGACTCTACCCAGTTGACAGAGTTGAAGAAGGCGTTGGTGCCACCATAGCAGGCGTTGATGGTGTCAACACCTTCGAGGCTGGTGTTGTCGCCAAAGAGCTGCATGAGAACCGACTTGACCGACTTGGACTTGTCAAGGATAGTCTCAGTACCAACCTCGAGACGGCCGACCGAGTTGACATCAATGTTGTACTTTTTGAGGAGATTCGAAGTGACTGTCAAGGCCATGGAGTAGATGTCTAGAAAGAAAAGAAGAGGTCAGGTTGTGGTGCTCTATTGCCTGCGAGCGGTGCGAGAAGCGACGTCGGAGGATGGAGGGGTAGCCTGTACCTTCGCGGTCGTCGCAGAAAGCCATCTTGGTCTGGCCGAGACCAATGGTGTACTTGCCGGCGGCGACACCGTCAAATTTTTCGAGTTCACTCTGCTCAACATACTGGAGGAAAATGAATTAGTTTTCGTCGTTGTGGTGGCGACCCGGCAGAGCACAGCATCGTGTCCATGGAGGGGTCAATTTGGAGGGGTAGCGTCGGCCAGCAACATACCTGGCTGGGGAAATAGATTTCGATGGCTTTGACGCCAATGTTCTGAGGACGAGCGGCCATTTTGAAAGGGTATATGGGAGTTGAATGGCGGGAAGAAAGGAATGAGGTAGAGAACAGAAGTAAGGGACGACTGGGAAAGACAAGTGTAGTTAAAGGGGGGGACGTGGAAGGTTATTAATCTCGAGTGCGACCTGAGCTAGTGGGGGTGGAGAGGAGAGAAGGGTGTGGCAGCAGACAAGACAAGAGAGAAAAATCCGAATTGGCCATAAAGCGGATTCTGCCAGGGGCAGGGGCGGCCAGCTTTCTGGTGGGGTGGTGAGGGACGGTTGGGGGGAGACGAGCTTCACACCAGCCGTCACCACGCAGCTGGTTTATAGCCAGGCTCCACCACAGATCATCTTCTCCCACTTGCAAGTGCGGCTGCCACAAGTACAGCCATCGGCTGCCCATGCCAATTCCATTGGCCTCTAATTCAACGCGGCATATTTGATCCGTTATACAGAGTTGTATTTCTTGGCTTTGCTTCTGAGTCTACCCGTCATCCCGTAGCCTTACTCGCTTAAGCTGACGATGACACTCGCCGAATCCCAGTTCAGCAGGCGTCAAGGCAAACGCCACAATTACTACAGCCCCAGTCGCTCGTCTACCAAAATCAGCATTCGCACGCATAGCATCATCTTGCATGTCTCATTTCCCAGCTGCAGTAGGGCTATCCTTGCCGTTGACGCGGTAATAACACCATATCCCAGCCGAGCTCGAGCCGTAATCGCTCCAAACGCAGGCACGGTTCCGAATGGTCTCTCCCACCATCGGCAACCGTCCACCAGACACGAATAGACGGCAGCATAGCAAGACAATCACTTTTCATCTCGCAAATGCCAGCTCTATCTATTATGGCTCACTCAATGAAAGGGCTCTCTCAACCGGCTTGGCTTCATCTACCCGACCGATACTGGTTACTCGATCGCGTGCAACTCCCGTATTCGTACCCAAGCGTTCGGACGAGCCGACAGGGGTTGGCTCTCTTGCCGATAGCTGGCTGCACAGATCGATGGTCGCGCCAGCGAAAACTCGTCTTGGTCCCAAATTGGCGCTGGGTTTTGTCTCGGATAGGCTTAGCTGCCAGACCCTTTTGCGCAAAGAGGGTCCGAGTCTAGATGCTGCATGAGCTGTCGTTTGGCCAGCCAGCCACGCCGCCCTTGAGCCTCACCAGTCACAGACCAAACGAATATTGCAGGAGTTCTTTGACTGATGGCTCGCGTCATCTCTCTATCGGCATCTATCCATGCTTCCGATACAAGGAAGTAATATGTTAGATGCCGCTATCCCCGTAACCTGGCACGGGTAGATATGGGGACCGGGCTGCCTCGACCTGCAAGCATGCCCAATATTTACGTCCGGTCGTAATGCATGAATACTTACAGTGCAACATGATCGCCGTGGCCACGCGACGCTGCTTGACTAGCAGCCAATCACCAAAGTCAACAAATTCAGCGTGACTATATTGAAAATTTCAGGCTCGCGGCCGTTTCCCAGGGCGGTTGCACCAAAGCGAGAGAATCGCGTTGTACACGGACACGTCACACAGCACAAAACATGACCTTACAATACGATAAATATTTGGGTTTGATCACGCCGACGAGTACGCCACGGGCGTTCGGACATTGACAAATTCTTACATCATGCACGCTAAATCATGTGGAATGCCATGCGTCCTCCCGATATAATTACGACGTCCTGCCACTGCCAGCCTGTTCTTGGTGTCGTATTTATGATATAGCACTCATGCCTTCGCATTTATTACGCCGTATCTAAAATGCCAGATCTATCATTGGGTTTGCTTGGTAATCGCGTTCGCGATTGTATTGCAAATTGCACACCAGTCGTCTGGTCTCATCGGGTCTTACACGAACCTGGGGTTCAAGGTTGTCCAGGGCTCGTGTTCGCGTCCTTGATCGGATCGGCTCCCGAAAATCGGCCCATAAACCAGGGGCACGAGTATCAACACCCACGGCAAGGTCTGGTGTATTTATTATCCCAGAATCGCCCGTCAATTCAAACATCGCGCCCTGGAAATGTTCTTGCAATGGGCGGTAGCGAATCTGCTTCGTTCGGTGGGCTCGTTTGTGGCTCGGCGTACTATCGGAGCTTGGGTCGGCGCGCTGCCACTGCCCACCCTACACCCGAGCCCTTGACCAGATCATCTCTCCTACAACGTCATGACCTCTCCACCGGTTCAGCCAAATGCCTCATGGTGGGGGTATAAAACGCAGCTGCTCGTTTTATGTCGACAACTTGCGCGATTAAACCTTATCAGCTTTGATGATCGCAGAGGGTACGTCGCCACATCTAGGTTCTGGACTGTGGCATCATGCCTGCCGCCCCGCCAGACTGCCAAGTGCTCGTTGTTGGGAGCGGCAACGCGGGCTTCTCTGCAGCACTCTCTGCCAGCCAATCTGGGGCCCGAAATGTCGTTCTAATAGACAGTTGCCCCGAGGAGTGGGCAGGCGGCAATTCCTTCTTCACGGCGGGTGCATACCGTGTTGCGCACGATGGGCTGAAGGATGTCCTCCCGTTGGTGGGCAACGTGCCAGAGGAGCAGGCCGTCAACATTGAGCTCGCCCCATATACACGGGATGAATTCCTCAGCGATATCCGTCGTGTTTGCGAGGATAAGTCCGACCAGGGCCTTGCCCACGCTCTCGTCTCAGAATCGAACACGGCAGTCAAGTGGCTCGCCGCCAACGGCATCCGCTTTTCGCTGTCGTTCAATCGTCAAGCGTACAAGGTGGATGGGAAACTCAAATTCTGGGGTGGTCTGTGTCTGAAGACGTTGGATGGCGGTAAAAGCCTGATCGACGACCACAGGGCCGCGGCTCGCAGGCATGGAATAGACGTGTACTTTTCTACCGAGCTTGTTGCTTTGCAGCATGCGGCAGAGGGCAGAGATGTCATCGCCTGCGTCAGGTGTGACGGTAAAGAGGCGAAAATCAAAGCTGGAGCGGTGATCTTGGCGGCTGGCGGCTTCGAAGCCAACGCGGCGATGCGCAGACGCTTTCTCGGCGCAGGCTGGGACAAGGCCGCCGTGCGCGGCACGCCATACAACACCGGTAACTGCCTGCGGCTCGCGCAGGACTCACTCGGCGCACAGCCTGTAGGCGACTGGGCGGGCTGCCACTCGGTCGCCTGGGACACGGCCAACGCTGACCCGAATCAAGGTGATCGCCTGGCATCGAATGAGCATACCAAGTCTGGCTATCCGTTGGGGCTGATGCTCAACATTCACGGCAAGCGCTTTGTGGATGAAGGCGAAGATTTGCGCAACTACACATATGCCAAGTTTGGCCGCGCCATTCTCCAGCAGCCCGCGCACACGGCGTTTCAAGTCTGGGACGCGCAGACAAGCGGCTGGCTACGCGCCGAGGAGTACCGCAAAGAGCGTGTCGAGCGGCTTGAAGCCGACACGCTCGAGAGGCTTGCTGATCTTTGTGTGACGCGTGGCCTCACGAATAAGGACGCCTTTCTCGCGACCATTCATGCGTACAACGATGCCGTGCACGCACGACCTGCACACGCCGCCGCGGCGTGGAACCCCGCCATGAAAGACGGTCTCTCAACGGGAACGCGCCTCGCGTTGCCAAAGTCCAATTGGGCGCTGGCGGTGACCAGGCCGCCGTTTTTGGCCGTCAAAGTAACGTGTGGTATCACCTTTACCTTTGGCGGCTTGCGCGTGGATCCCGCGACGGCGCAGCTCGTTGGCGACGACAGCAAGCTGATCCCGGGCGTATACTGCGTTGGCGAGATGCTGGGAGGCCTGTTTTACGGTAATTATCCTGGGGGCAGTGGTCTCACTTCTGGAACGGTCTTTGGTAGGAGGGCGGGCAAGGCAGCGGCCGAGCATGTCGCGTCGAGGCTGTCGATGTAGAAGCATGGGGTATATGGCACGGTGCAGAAGAAAGGTAGTCGCATGTATTCATGTTGTGTATATCCTTGCTCGAAGAGACAAACGCCGTTGCTATGCAATGCTATGTTTTATCGGGGGACGTACCCCAAAATAGAGGAGCCTCGACTGTTGTGCTCTTCTTGGTGCACTTTATCTGTTTTGGGCATTGCTGCCACTGGCTCTCCGTTTTGCTTCTCAGCTCCATCACCCTCTCCTTTGCCCTTACCGTCCTTTTTGTCATCATCCTCGTCGCTCTCATCGTCGCTGTCTTCTGTCTCGTCTTTATCCTCTTCATTATCCGTGTCGTCTTCATCCTCGTGCTTCTTTTTGTCCTTGCCGCCCTTCTTATTTCCCTTCTTCTTGGCCTTCTTCTCCTTTGCTTTTTTATCCTTCCTCTCCTTCTTTTCCTTTTCTTTTTGCTCCTTTTCCTCTTTTTCCTTCTTCTCCCTCTCCGCTTTGTTCTTTTTATCTACTCTCATCTGCTCTACCCACTCTTCGACGGCATCGACCGCCGTGTGCGCGGAGCGCTTATGGCGCAAGAGCAGACCTTGAATTTCAGCAGGGCTAAACTCGTCCGGGGGGATGCGACGACCAAATTCCTTGGCGAGGATGGCAATCTCGTCAATGAGCGTCTTCTTGCCATCGCCCATGGCCACGGCGCCTTCGCCGAGCTCGCCTTCAAAGGGCGTGTATATGGCCCTGAAAATAGATGCGCTCATGTCGGCGTCGGCGAGGGAGAAGGGGATGATCATGTCCACGCGGCCGGGGCGGATGAGGGCCTTGTCGAGGTTCTCGAGGTGGTTGGTGGTCATTATGAGAACGCGACCCTCTTGCGCGGCAACGCCGTCGAGAATATTCAGAAGCGCGGAGAGGGACAGCTGCTTCTGAGAAGGAGTCTTGTCACTACCGTCCTTGTCCTCATCTTCCTTGGTCTCACGCGTCTGGGACAGGCCAGCCGTGTCGATGTCTTCCAGAAGCACAATGCAGTTGGTGGGGAGCTCGGCAAAGAGCGATGCAAGGTGCTCCTCGGTAGCTGTGAGGGAACTCAGGCTGACAATGTAGATTTTCATGCGAAAGTAGCCAGCGAGTGCCACGCTGAGAGAGCTCTTGCCCGTGCCGGGTGGTCCGTAGAGGAGATAGCCTCGTCGGTAGGGGATGCCGCGGTTGGCATACCAGCGGCGTGTAGAAGGCTCGAGATAGTCACCGGCGTCGGCAATGATGTCCTGCTTGAGCTTTTCCGGGAGAATGACGGTGGAGAAGTCGCGGTTAGGACGGGCCATACAGCGCTGCCAGTAGCTATCAGTGCCGTAAGAGGAGACGGAGCTGGTGGCACGGTAGATGATGGTCTTGCGGTCGTCCTTTCGGAGATAGAGCAGCCGGGCGTCGGCGAGGAGCTGCTTCAATATGCCCGGATTGCGGCCGAGACAAGAGACGCAGAGCTCCTCCTGCTCGCTGGGGTTTCGCAGGCTGATCTTGTCCTTTGTCTGACGGCGGGCGAAGCGCAACGGGCGGCCGCGGTACCAGAACCAGTGCGTACCGGCCGAGGGCGTGTAGTGGAGGACGTGCTTGCCGCGGCTGGAGGACAGCGCAAGGCCGTCTCCTTGTCCTTCTCTGGCGGCGTCGTCCCGGGCGCTGTCGGGCTCGTCGTCGCTATCGCTGTAGTCGTCATCGCTGTCGTCGTGAGAGCGGTAGAGGTAGTCGCTGCGCGAGTAGACGGACGTGTTGACGACAAAATTGCGCGTTGCGCGGCAAAAGGGCTGATGGGTCATCCACCACATGAGGATGTTGTATGTCTCGTCATCGGTGTGCACAGTGAAGGAAGACATGAAGCTGGCCTCGATATGGTTCATGACTGTGTCACAGACGTAGCGCCAGGAGAATACGACGGCGATGGCGGCAATGACGTAGGGCAAGTACTGGTTCAAGTCGGCGCCGAGGCTAGTATTGAGCGTCGAGACAAGCACCGAGTACCCGGGAAAGAAGTAGTTGAGGAGTGCAAACTGTGGTGAGGGGATGCCCGAGCTGTCATTTGTGCTGTCGCTCATGGCATCATGAACAGCTTGCAGAGGATCCATGATTGCGTTATTGCTAGTCTCGAGGTTGCAGCCTTTGCAATGTTGATGACTGAGGTCAAGTCGCCGCCTGGTTTAGATCCAGACAAGCGCCAAGGTCGCTGCTTAATGAGGACGGTTGAAGGTGACGAGGAGAGCGTGAGGAAGAAGAGGGAAAAGTGAATAGGAGAAAGAAGAGGAGGATGAAGAGTTTATATAAGTCCATGAGAAAAAGGCATCTATCGTAATCTACTCGTATTGTAGATGGTTGTGGGGGGAGGCGGACAAGTTCTCCGGGTTGTTGCCTAAACGATCCTGGTCGTGCGTTCATACTGGCGTGCGACAACAAGTGCATCAAAGGCTGCAAAGTACGGTGTGATCGGTGAAAGTGAGGACCGAGCAAAGAAGGAAGGATATTGCCACTTTAGGGAATTCGCCACTAACGACACGAGAAATTGGAGCGTTGCCGATTGAGTCACACTCACCCGTGTAGCATGATAAAGGTGAGGGCATCTTGTGAATAAGGCGGTTTGGTTATATGTCAAACCTGCAGAGTTTTGGCCAATAAAATTGGAAAACTCGAGATCAGGCTGCAGTAGAGTCTGAAGCAGAGACTTGACGACCATTTTCTTTTGTTCTTGTCTCTTTTCGAGTTGAGTTTACGCTGTTGCATCTAGATGGCAAATTCGGCTGCGTCACCTTGCACTTACACTGCCCGCCCCCCCTTGTCTGATGCATTAGAGGCGCGCCTTGTCGGGGCGATGCATACAGCAGATCCAGCTTTTCCCTCCAATAGCTGGTGTTAAAAACCCCATTGCTCAGCCTTTTTCTCCTTCCCCTGCGCCTTTTGATTCAAGGTTGCCTTCTTTTTTACACCTTCTTTTTTTTTTCTTGATAGAAACGTGACGGGAGGCCGCAGGTTGGCGCCGCCAAGGAAGTTTTTGACAAGGCTGAGTGAGACATGACAAGCTGTTCAAGTCTGCGAAGAAAGTGATATTGCTGAAGAGGGAACAACAGAAGCTTAATGAATTGACGGCGCAAGCGTTCATAATCTTTGGCCGGTTTGGTCCGGTTACCTACAGAAGTAGCTGCTGCCGGATGTGAGCTATCCTGGTTCTGCAAAGGAAGGGTAATACCACGAGACAAAAGGCTTGACTTGTGCAACACGCAAACGAGCCTTGCAGAAACCTTCAACTCATTGGCTACTGGTCAAGAGTCATTGTAACACATTCCCTTTCCATACATGACAAGGGATGCCGAGTCTCTAGCCCAACCCAAAGCACAAATCGCTGCCCAACACTGGCATTTGAGATTAATATGTAAATCCTCATTAGTCGTAAAAAAAGCCTTGTCAGAAATACAGAGTCGTGTAAGTTCAAAAAAAAAAAGAGTCATCTCCCAACGTGCCGCTCCATGCCCAACCAATGATGCACCTAACCCACCAAACCGAACAACCCACATGTATTTACAATCCCACCCCCCAGTGATATGTACAAGTTGCTGTCCATGTTATTCACCAGCCTCTCAAACCCTTCCCCTTGGCCCTCTCATCCTTCCTCTCTTTCCCTTTCACTACCCCCCCGGTCCCTACCCGCAACGGTACTGCTCCACGCCGGGACTCATCCCCGACTCGTCGCAGATGGGCATTGCTAGCTGCCTGCTGTAGCGCACGGGGCCGATTGGTCCATCCCGCCAGATCCAGTTGTTGCCCTCGTCGTTGGGCGGCGGCGACGCCATCGGCGTGAAGCGCCTCCCGCGCCGGTCACACGGCGCCGGCCGGGCTGGGCCTGGCAGCGCCCACTGCACCTCCTGGCAGGGCTGCGACGCCGGCATGTATTGGCCGTAGGAGTCGTATGGATTGGCGCATTCTGCTTGGGCGTAGTCTGGCTGGGGGTATTCTGCCTGGAGGTACGCTGGCTGGGGGTACCCGGCCAATGGTGCCAACGGTGGCTGGCCGCCCCAGGGGAGGCTGTGGTTCGCGCAGTCGGCGCAGCAGCTTCCGCCGGGCGCATGCGCGATGCCGCCGCAGCAGTCGTCATCGTCGTCATCGTCGTCGCTCCGGGAGTGACGGCCCCGCGCCAGCCAACGGAACCGGGGGTTGCTTTCCTGGTATCGCATGTGCGTGCCGTCGTACCATGTGTTTTCGGGGAGAACGTCGCTCGTCTTGCGGAGGTACGTTGACTTTGAGGGCATGCCGGCGCTCCAGGCCATGAACCGGAAGCTCTTGCTCGGCTTGCTTGGCAGCTTCTTGTGTCGAATTACCCGACCGCCGCGGCCGAGGGCCTGGTAGGCCTGCATCCACGAGTCTTGATCATCGGCCACAATCATAAGCGCGCCCGATTTATCGACGGGCATTGTAGCAGAGCGCGCCGGGCGGAGCGTGCAAGATTGGGGGACAGGGTGTGTGTAGTTTGTTGGTTGGGGTGTGATTGTGCTGTGTGTCGTTGCCCGCGGGGTTGATCAAGATGCATGTGTAAGCGCAGGAAGACGAGAAACAAACACAAGGGGCAACATGGAGATGTAGCAATGATATTTATGCCGTCAGAAGCAGTAGTGATACAGAATTGAGTTGCCGTTCTGTGATGCACCGTCAAGCCGCAGTTACCTACCTATGATACACGGCGTTTGTAGAGGCACGCGGGCGCCTACGACAAAGAGGCGGACCACGGCGGCGTGACGCAAATGCTGAAAGGCGGCCCAGCAGTAAGCAGGCCGCCACGGCTGGCCAACAGGGCAGCAAATAAATTGCGCTTGCATATATAAAAGAAAGCAGTGTTTCGCGCCGTGGCGCTTTCATCGATGCATCAGCAGCGATTCACCGCGCCGAGGAGCGGGAAAGGAAACGGTTCCAACGCAAACCACGAACCATGGTTCATGTTGGCGCTGCGAGGGCCTCGGGCACCCAGACCCGACCGACCAATTCGGGGCCCAACAGACTTGCTGCCTGCGCTAAACGGGGCATGATGCCGAATCACCAGTGCCAGTGATTGGACCGCTCGCAACGCACAAGAAGGCAGCAAATTGGCGTGCCGCCAGCGTCTGTCATAACTATCATCTGCCACAGCTGTGGTGTGACGCCATGCAACAAGGAGGGAGGAGGGCCGCAAACTTGGCCGCATCACCCGAGTTCTTCAGCGTCTGAAGCCGGGCGGCAGCTACCTAAGCAGGAATAAAAGGACTGCATTCTTTTTCGTCTTCTTCTATTCCCACCTTTTCCGGGTGGCACAGGCGCTGGAGATGGGGGACTTGTGGACGGCGAGACGGGGCCACTTGGTTGCATGGTGGCCAGGCCTGGTTGTACCACGAAGAGGGGAGAGGGGTATAGGCGGGCGGTTTGCCCTGACGGCTGGCGAGCGCTCTTTTGCAGGATCAAGGCGGGACATTACATTGTGCGCATCAGAAGCCGATGAGTTACTGCGGCCAGTATCTTGAAGCATGAAAGGAAAGGGGAGTTGGATGAGTGTTTTCAGCAACATCTTGAACCAAAGTCGATCCAGGGCCGACGACTTTGGCAATGAGCTGTTGCTTTGCTCTCACAAGTTCATTGTGCTGCGGCCCACCCTTTTTTGGTTCTAGTGTGACAACACAATTGGCAAGCAAGTTGGTTGGTTGGCAAGTTGACGAGCAAGGTTGAAATTGAATTGACAAGGATGGAATAAAGGCTTGCTGAAGAAAAAAGGGCGTCATCATTTAATTACCATGAATAAGCCATGATGGCCTTTCATACCTGCCTGCCTCTATTATTACCGTAAGCTCGAACTATTCGCGTCCCATCGTAGACTCTGGAGTAATCTGTGGGCCGAAGCCGAAACCTGAAACACGAACCAGCTATTCATAGATGAGATTAGAGGTGACGTACCATTTCCTAGCCCCTTTTACATTCCTTCACAGGCTGGTAAACTGCAACCATGAATCAACTCTTGTGTGAAAATGATGCCGATCAGAAAGAAAAAGGCAACATTTTCGCATCATCCTAGCTTGTGGTTTTATACCGTTGTTGGCTTTGTCACAGTGTAAGCGCCGGTGACAGCAAAGACAAGCCCCATACAACCCGGGCCTATGCAGGAATTTACTGGACTTCCTAGTTTGTGTCTAAACATTGATTCACTTCAGCATCAAGACGACATTCGGATTATATCTACAGCAAGTCTACAAGTAAAGAGAAGGAAAGTGGAAGAAGAGATGGTGGCAAAGTAGCTCAATGGCCCGTCGCGTAACCCCAGGTTCTAACAGCCCAAACTTGCATAATTTCACGTTTCGAGGCCTCCCATTCAGAAACAAACTTCCTCCTGTCCCAACTGCCAATCACTGGCAGGGCAGTAAAGTGGGCGCGGTAAACACTTTTCTGTCTACAGTGCTTAGAATAGTACTCCGTAGCCTGCCCTACAAACTCGCAAAGTTTCACGTCGATGCTGGGGTGCGGCACGATCGCTTCCGCTACATGGAAACAACAGTCGATGCAATCTCCATGGCAAGATTCACCTATAACGTAAAAATATCCCTTTCGGGTTGCTCACTGCTTGTCGTTGCAGTAATTAACAATCCTATACATAATCGGCATGGCCATTATAACTTAGTTGCTTTGAATGGAGCCATAGTATTTGCCGTTGGATATTTTCAGCGATCCACACGGCCGTGATGAGATGGGGCAATGCCTGCCGTCGGAGTTGACCGGCAATATTCACATATGATTTCGAATACAGCTTTGGGGGCAAGATCCATGGTGGCTGCAAGCGCCCCAACCGCCTTCTCCGACATACCAAGAACCAGGCATTGCTCTGAGACCTTCTCGTGGCACCCTCCAATATGTTGATGCTTGCGGCTGATCCTTATTGTAGCTGAGGAACATCTCGAAAAGGCGAGGCAAAGTGTCCGCAAAGTTGCCCGACGTGTTAGATTTGGCGATACGACGCAGGGAGGAGACTTAAAGTCCTGCATATGAGGCTTTAGTCTGTTCGGATGGGCTTTTGCTTGGACTCTAGCTCTTGCCGTATTGATTAGTGTTCGATCAAAGCAACAAAAGGCCAAGCCGGTCCTGCATCTGTGCCCATGCTGTCTGTTATAAATCTTTGTGCACCTGGAACCTATAGCACAAACCCAGAGATGAAGTGGCATCAGTATTCGTGTCAATACGGCATTGAAGGATGTGATACACTCAAGCTGACGGCTAAACAAGATAAAATTTCGATGTTTTTTTCCGCGCCAGGCATTGCTACACGTTGTAATAGACCATGGCGCGCACCGCGCTTCAGACTATTAGTCCGCGCACAGTAGCACGCACTGTAGTCGGTAACGGGCTGGGAGGAAAGTAATCAATCCGCGCATAAAAGCCGGTGAAGAAGATTCCGCATCAGTAGTCTGCCGTTATTTCGACAAGTCACCCACCAGCTGCTCGTATGCCGAGAATCAGTATTATGGGCTACATGGTAGGGCGGTACATATGCGCGTCGCGCAAGGTGCTGACAATGCGGCGCAATGTCAGCAAAAGACGATACGGTGCCCAGTCAGCACTCTAGTTGACGATGTTCGCAGGTCCGGCCCCTCCCTTCGAAGCACAGGCCGTGGGGCGGTCCATTTGGCAACGGGCATGACCGTAGCAGCGAGGCATGCATGTCGCGCCGTGGCTACCGGTCGACTGGGGGCTCTACTGGCAATCCATCGCGGGACGAAAGAATGGAACAAGTCGGTGCGGTCGCATGTCAGAACGCAGGGCTGATTCTCTGCCGAAACAAGTTTCGAGTTGATATTGTGGCTTGCTGCAGGCGCAGAATATAAAGCAACGAGCTTTGCTCCTTCTCATCCGGTACTAGGTTGTGCATGATGGCCACCGATGGGTAGGCCAGTTGGCTAGCTGGTTCGCCGAACAGATCAGGCAGTGTGGCACGCTGGGCGGGCCGCGCTGCTGCGACGCTCGACTCAGAGGTTGACGGATAAGTGTGCGAGGAAAGGAATAGAGGCGTGATGTGTGGGCGGAAAAGAAGACCCAGCCGAGGCCCCGCTTGGTGGGAGTTCCGTTGTGCCTGGTACATGAGGCACAATCTTCTCTCGAATGTGCTGCTCCGCCGCACCCAATGACAGGGCAGCGCCCAGGGCCACAGTCTGCACCTTGTGGTGCCCTGCGGCCCCTGTAGGTGGACTTGCCTAGTGGCCCTGGCGCTCCTTGGGGTCCTTGGGCTCTTGGGGGTCCTCTTTCAGGGCAGCCAACCACCAACCACAGCGCCCCGACTCTCTGGTGCAGGCGTTTTAGGGCCTTGGGACGTCCGCTAATTCGAGCGCTAGTATCCGTACTAGGTGGCAGCCAAGCGGAAGCCGGAAGCCTCTTTCTCGTGCAAACAAAGCCCAAAAGCCAAACTGTATAGGTACCTAGAGTTGCTAGCATGTAGCAAGGTTTGTGCGTATAGTCCAGAGACACCTTTTCTCTTACCAGTGTTTTTTTCCAACTTGAGCCCCGCTCTTTGGTTGGCTGGCAGGCCACGCTGGTGTTGATGTGCTCCGCCCACACGTCCTTTCGCCGTCCTGTCACCGTCCCTCTCACCAGGGCTGCCCGCTGAGTCTCCCCCAGCGGCCTTGGTTGGCTGCTGGCTGCTCAGCCTCTCGATCCCCCCGTGTCGAGTTCCGTGCGTGCCAACCACTCCTGATCACCATAACCGGGCCCTCACGCAATCTCGCAGAGTCTTTCGACTCCTCGGCCATCTCGTCCCTCATCATCGCCCCATTGCAGCCCGCGGCCTCTGCTTTCAATCACACTCATTCATCCGTCATCGCCAAATACGACCGCCGCGACCCGTTCTGCACTCCTCCCTCTTCTTCGGCCTGGCTCTGCCCAGACTCGCCCAGCCAGCGAGTTCGTGGGTTTCGCCAGCGTGACTGCCATCCTCCTCGCTCGGGTGAGGGCTGCAGTCCGCCTTTCGCCATTTCAACACGTCCACCGAAGCCGCTTTCCCGCCTCCCGATTGCACCTCTCGAATCTAGACGAAACCTCGCACACTGTGGCTTGCCATGGACAACTCCCGCCGTGCCTCTGGCGGCAGCCGGCAACGCTCCTCGTCGACATCAAGTAGCGCCTCAACCGCCTCGACCGTATCTTCCATCACCCAGGAGGACTATGACCTAATTGCCAGTGCTGCTATCCCCGATGGCTTTCGACCATCTGGTCCCGTTCCGTCATCTGTACGACGCCCGGCGCCTCTTCCCTCGGGCCCGTTGCTGCCGCCGCCCCAAGCCGTCAATCCGTCATTTTCCAAATGGAATCATCGACCTTCCAGCGTTGTCAAGGCCCCGAGGCCTCACGACTCACTCACCATCCGTGCGGACGGCTCCAATGCCACCAACGCGAACCAAACGGGCGGGAATGGTGTCCCGCCGCTGCGAGTGGAGGCTCCATACCGTGGCCCCTCGAATCCTGTCCATCCATACGGCATGTATCCCCAACGAACCGCAAGTAACGCTACCGACCGAAGCGTCCGTGGCAATCGCCCATCCTCATACACTGGCCCCCGTGGCCCTACTCACCCATATACGCTATATACACAGGGCACCGCAGCCGCACCTGTCGAAGCCAATCAACAAGCCATTCCTGTCGGCTTCACCGGACTGGCGGCACCATATGAACGCCAGATAGGGCCCGACGGTGAGGACATCGGCGACCTATTAGGGCCGCTTGGTCACACGGAAGAACTTCCTCCCTACTCTCGATACCCCGAAGTCGCCTTTTCTACTAAGCCTGCACCCGGTATTGCTACCGCTGTTGGTTCTGCACCAACTCCGGTGCAGCATGCACATATTGAAGAGGCTTCGGGTAGTGGATCAGCTGCTACTACAATTGTTGCCCCGGAGGTACAGAACACTGGCGAAGTTCCCCAAGAGAATCCGTTTGCCTCTGCCGATGACGACCTGATGCCGACAATCTCGAGGCATTCAAGACATTCAAGACATTCAATCAGAACAGTGTCCACATATCGCGACAACCCGTCATCTGACGAGACTTACTCTGAAAAAGAACCCGAAATCCAGACCAAATGGCAACGCAGGGCGAGGAGAAAACTCTGGGGCGTCATTCCATACTGGTCTATTTGCCTGGTTTTTGTTGGGCTCATCCTGGGCAGTGTCATGGGCGCAGTTGTCGGAACTGTCTTGACAAAGAGCTCGTCGAGCAAAGAGAAGCCGCCGCCGCCGCCGCCTCCAGCAGACCCCGACCACAACCCAAACCCCACGGTTGTTGATATCCAACCACTGCCAACCGTTCCTACCGCGCTTTTGCCATTGCCTGTTGGCGCATTTTCGCTCCCTCAATTAGACGGTGGCAGTACTAGGCGAGTATGTGTCAGTGACACTAGTCAGCTCGCAGCCTGGAGTTGTAATATGGCTTTCCGATTTTACTCGATCGATATTTTTCCCGACGCCACTCGGCCTTCTACTGAGCGATACAATTTCACGCTAAAGCCCATTAACAACACCCAATCTCAACTGCTATGGGGCACCCAGCCGCCTTTCATTAAGGATCCAGTGAAGCTGACGCTTGTCAACGATAGCATAGACGGAGACACGCGCGGCCCTGCATGGTGGTCATCGGTTTCCTATGACAAGACTGTCATTGTACGGGAGAACGACCTGACTCCCAAGCGCAAACGAGACTGGGTTTCTCCGGAACTGCCTGAGGTATTAGCCAATGTCAACTCGCAGAGATCGAGATATATGAAACCGAGCTACCAGCCGCAACCTGGTGACTGCATGTGGGTCTGCACCTGGCCGAAGACGGTACTGGAAATTCTCATCTATCCCGGTCAAAACGTAACGGCATCTCCAAGCGCCTCATCTGCCTCCGCGACGGCCACAACGTCGCAGTGGCCAGGCCGCACATCATCTCCAAACAGCGACTCGAACTACGGCAACTTTGATTTGGACGAGATGCCTTTTGACCCACTGTCGCCCTACCCCAGACTTTTACGAATGTTGGAGCGCCGTGTGCCAAATACCGAGCCTGTCAAATGCTTCAAGTATGCGATGAACCGTCATGGCAAGATTGCACCCCAGTTTTACCCCAATGGTGACCTCATGTCGATTGATATCAACGAGACTTCCAACAGTAGGCACCGGGCCGATTTCCCTCCTGACGCCTACAACAGCGAGAATCCAAACAATAGCAGGGATCGCGACTCGGAAATGTCCAGCATTGCCCCTCGTGATCCCATAGCATTCACACCTTGCGGCTGTCTTTGGTCACAGTAAAAGACTCCTATGGGACATTCTCTTCTTGACGGCGTGTGTTAATATATTACATTGAGAGCGACAAATATGGCGTTTTGGTTTCTTTTGGAGCATTTGCAATGCTAATGTTGATTTTCAAAAATCTTATACGACAATTGTTTTCTTCCCACGCTGATCGCGGGGCGTTCTCTTTCCCCTCTTTCCTTTTTATGATGGTCAATTCTATTATTTGCTCGAATGCAGCAATGGGATATGCATTTAGTTGCTTAGGGCTTCGTTTTTTTCTTCTTTCCCATTTACATTGACTGATGGGTCGGGCGTGCCGCCAAATCAAAAATCGTAGTGGAGGATGATACGGTTATGTATGTATGTATTTTGCTGCGGAAGCATAAATGAAATCAAAAATGTCATAATATCTGAACAAGCGACAGAAGTCAATGACCCGTGTTATACAGATGTGATTAAGACCGGTATCCAACTTGGCCGTGTTGTTCCCCGTCAAGATTCCATCTCGTTCGTACAGCTCTGCCTTTTCCTTTTAATTCTGCCTCCTCTATAGGTAGATTTGTATGCATATAGATAGTGCCAACCAGGCGGCCGGTGAATCAGAACCCTATCGTGTCGTTTCACAGAAAGGGATCGGCCATGTGATACGCGCATGACCTCTGCCGGGGCGGACAGAGGAAGATGTGCGGGTCAGGCCTCGGCTGGGCCTGCTGTGCGCTGTTCTCATTCTCGCAGCCCGCTTCCCGTCCTTGAGCTTCGCGCGAGAATGGCGCGGCGTGCGGTGGCGCAGCTGCGAGTATCTTGCTGGCTATCCCTTCCTCAGAAACCAGTCACGTTGCTGCTGGCGCGTCGTCGCCAATAGTCTCCGCAGCGGCGGCGACGGCGGACACACCGCCTTCTCCAGAAGGCCCGTCTGTCGGCTGTACCTCGTTGCCAACGATATCCTTTTTGCCGTCACGGAAATCGCGCATCAGAGCGAGAAACACGGAATTCTGCCACTTTTCGCCGCTCTCGTGCTGCACCGACTCGAGCAGCCGCTCCGCCGCCTCGGAGACGGCCGACTTGTTGCGCGCGTCGTCTGAGAGCATCTCGGCTGCTGTGTTTTCTTCCTGAAGGGGCTCGGGCGGTGTGACGATCGGCGCCTCGCGGTTCTCGAGCGTCAGGTTGTTAAGTTCAGGGACGCCGAGGTCCGAAAAGTGCTTTTCATCATGCGCAGCGGCGGTTGTCGTCGTCGCAGCATCAGTGTTCTCCGCAAGTACATGCTCGTTGAGTTCGAGCTCGCGGGCCATTTGCTCCATGGCGGCATCAACCTGCGCCATGTTGCCAGTGGCGGCGTTGCTAGCCATCCACTTCGCCATTTCCTGGTCAAAGTCAGCCTCGCCAACGGCGGCGGCCTGTGGTTGGGCGTAGGCACCACCTGCGGGTGCAAAGAAGGAGGAGAAGTTCGTCGGGTGCGGCGCAAAGGCGCTTTGAAAGCTCGTTTGCATGGGGTTGGCGGCGCCGGCATATATGGGGCCCTGTCGCTGCTGCGGTTGCGGCTGCTGCAAGTGCTGGCGCTGCTGCTGCTGAGCGGCAAAGTTCGAAAAGTCGGCCGCCCAGTTGTTGCCCAACTCGGGACCGCCGGAAGACGTCTGATGTGCGAGGTCGGGGGCGACAGCCGGCCCAAAGGGACTGGCGGCGGCCTGCGCGGGGTTCAGGGCGGCCGCGTGAGCGGCGAGTCGGCCCGCGGGATCGTGGTGCATGCCTGGAAGACCAGCTGGCGTGCCCATGAAAGCGTCGAATTCTTGAGGGCCTTGCGCCATGTTCTGAGGCCTTGATCGAAAAGCCTGCAATTGGAAAAGCCTTGATTAGCATCGGCCGAGGCAAGAAAAGGAGCGTTAGACTACGTACTCCGCGTGTTTGGTTGCCGTTAACCAAACGGTCTTGGTGATGGCTGACATCGCGCGACTGATGGTCTATTAGCTGCTTGAAAGGCGTTCCGCCGCTACAGGAAGCGTCGGCCATGGTTGCTGTGGAGGAGCGCGGCTTGCGTCGTCGGATGGAGGGGAGATGACGAGTGCCGCACGGGAACGTCGATCGGTAAGATGCGTTGGATATGAAGACACACCAAAGTCCAATGAAGTGGTTATAGTATCTCAACAGTAAGAGAAAGAGCTTATGGGGGACGAACTGGGTGAAACAGCTCCCTGATGAGTATGAATTTGAGGGATGTAGATGACAAAAGGAGCCGAGGCCGTGGCAACTGCCCATCTGTGTAAGCCTGGGGTTGGACCCAGCAAAGTGGAGCCGCACGGGAGGAACTGGCCTGTGACTACAGTGGCTTTTGAGGCGGCCGTGGCGGGGCCCCGAGGCTTGTCGGGACACGAATACTGGTAAGGTAAGCTGTCATTTCACCCTGTCATGCAGCCATGGATTAAGGTACCTATTGGTAATATGCAAGGCCTAGTACAGATGCCGTGAGGCGTCACTTTCTCGGCGCAACAATCTCAGAAAGAAGCCGGGTTTGGCAGGGCGTGCAACAGCAGGTATTGGCGAATCAAGGCGCGGCAATGCACGCACCGCAATGCACTGCAAAAGCTTGATCTTGAGGCGAGCGCACCACGAGCGCACCATGTATTAGTGCGCTGAATAACCGGGGAGCCTGAGCTTCACACGTCGGGGCTGAACCTTCTGCAGCGCTTCGTGTCCATCACTCTACATGTGGCTGCATCTGCCAGACCTAGGTGGCCATTGATGAACTCTTATTCCCAGCCCAAATCTGCAGTCTATTTGTGATAAAATCCGCAGGCCGAAAGAATGCGGTCGATACACAAAAGGGAGCTGTTCCCCTGCCCGCGAATCTTCAGTCATCTTCCATCGACTCAAACTTATAGCTAGCGATAGCGAGCAGCAGCAGCAACAAAAACAGAGCATAGAAATGGTGCCAACAACATATTTTCCCCTTTTCCAACAACTGCCTCCTGAAATTCGCCATCATGTGTGGCGAGAGGCGCTTTGCGAATGGGCCGTCTGGTACACTTCACATCCTCACATCAATCTCCAGGCCAGTGGTCTGCTCATACGGATGAACCCGGTTGGCGTAGCGCCCTTTCGAGTCGGTTTTGTTTGTCAAGAATCGCGACAATTGATGATGCAACTGTACACAAAGCTGCTGCCCAGCGGTAGTACCTCCAGATCGTCATCCACAGTTGTATACTGGCTGATACCAGACCGAACCATTGTATATCTGGGCTGTACCGCACGCGCCACTGACTTCCTCGACATCATCCAAGCCTACAAAAGCCTGCCAATGAGGCACCTGGTGCTACGCTGGTCTGACCTAGTCGATGTCACTCGCTTCAGCCACAGTCTCGCCTACCAATGCCCCGAACTTCAATCTTTTACCCTCCATGCCGCAGATAGGGAAACAACACCGGAGCTATGTCGATGTGATTCTCCCCTCAGCAAACACCTCGCAGATTGGTACGTTACCATTGCCGCTTGGAAGGATAAGACCCTGCCATATCTAGAGCACCCGGAATCGGAACTGCTGAGTTGGAGTGTGGGGGAGTGTTTTGGTGGTTGGGATGAGGGAAAGAACGGACCAAGACTGCATTTTCTTCCTTCCAAGCTCCAGGCATCAGCAGCTTTGAAGCGTATGCTTGGCGATTAGCTTGCATCCTGACAGCGGCGCCCATCATGATCTTGCTGAGACTGTGTTGCTTTCTGCTCGTTGTGCAGCTTCTTTCTTTTCTCGATCCATAACTAGGCGCCCTGGCGTACTCAATCGCAAATCGACCCTGTATATAATTTGAACAGAAACAGTTGCCGGAAATGTCTGATGCAGTGGTTTGGATCTCAAGCTCTTGGCGCGTACCATCTGGCAGACAAGTGGGGCACACATCACGTGCATCATTCGTCCCCTTGCCATCTGTCCCCATCACCAGTGCCCGAGCTACCGCTGCGCTGGCGTCCGCGACTCTCCGTGTTACTGTTCTTTCTTAGGTCACATCAAGCCTGTTTTTCTCCTTTCAATTGACGAACTGGAGCTGACACAGATAAAATGGTATGCTTGATTTCTTCTTGTAGCTTGAGATACCGTCAATTCCAGGCCTGGCAGCTAATCAGTACACAGGCGGCGCAAGTCATCTCCAACTCCGGCCATGATGACATGATTGTACGTACGAAACTAGGGGATCAGGCTCGAATGTCGCTTGAACTTGCTGAGGCTAGCTGCAAAACTCGCTAGCGACTTAGCGACGCGAACATTCTCTGCATTATCCTTGCAAGTCGCGATACCGCCCAAGCTAACATACCTCCCCACAGCATGATGCCGTCCTCGACTATTACGGACGAAAGCTGGCCACCTGCTCCAGCGACCGCACAATCAGAATATTCGAAATCGAGGGCGAATCTCAGAGGCTAATCGAGACTCTCAAGGGGTAAGCTGACCATTCGACTCCGCCCCTCCCCCTGCAGCTTCACTCGGCGACGACATCCATAACGCACCTGGCGCAATAATTAATGAATATCGTTTGCAGTCATGAAGGCGCCGTATGGTGCGTCGCCTGGGCCCATCCCAAGTACGGAAACATTCTCGCGTCGGCCGGTTATGACGGCAAGGTTTTCATCTGGAAGGAACAAGGACCGCAGCACCAGTGGCAGCGCATCTACGACTTTCCGCTACACAAGGCTTCGGTCAACATTGTTTCGTGGGCGCCGCACGAGGCAGGCTGCCTGTTGGCCTGCGCTTCTTCCGATGGAAACGTTAGCGTTCTTGAGTTCAAGGACTCGGCTTTTGACAACACCACCTTTCCCGCTCACGGGCTCGGCGTCAACTCGGTCTCCTGGGCTCCCGCAACCGCCCCCGGTAGCATTGTCAGCAGCTCCCCCGGCCCCGCTGCCGCTGGCAACCGCCGCTTTGCCACTGGCGGTAGCGACAATGTTGTCAAGATCTGGGCTTTTGACCCCGCCACTCAGTCATACAAGCAAGAGGGAGAAGCCCTTACCGGCCATTCAGACTGGGTTCGCGATGTCGCCTGGTCACCCACGGTACTCAAAAGGTCGTACATTGCCTCAGCTTCACAGGATAAAACAGTTCGCATTTGGACCTCGGATTCGACGACGGGCGGCGCTGCCGAGTGGGAAAGTAAGACGCTCGACTTCGAGGCGCCCGTCTGGCGCGTGAGCTGGTCCCTCAGCGGCAACGTGCTCGCTGTAAGCGGTGCCGACAACAAGGTTTCTTTGTGGAAGGAGAACCTCCGCGGCGAGTGGGAGTGCGTCAAGAAGATCGAGGATTGAGAAGCTTGTCGAAAGCAAGAACAGAAACCTCGCCCGAACCACGATATACATACTCTACTACGCCAAAGAGTCTGCAAGCGGATTGCTTCACAGGATTTGGTAGGATAGGAATGGGTGAGAAGAGAAAAGCAACCGGCGTCTTTCATGGAAGATATCCCACGACAAAACAAATGACACGAGCAGCATGAGGCGTGAGACTGGAAGGTTGCCAGTGGCAGAGTCGGATATAGAGAGCTGGTCAAGCTAGCCCATGAGCCTAACTTGAACTATACGCGTAATGAGTTGTAATACAAAATCATCAAGACATTTGAGCATACAAGTTGTACTGCAGTCTGTAATATGTATCCCTCGACATACGGTCCTTTTACCTATTGGTGGTGACAGCCATCAACATGGATCATGACAGAAAAGCAGCAGCGGCAGTAACGACGAAAGCCACGACAGCAATCTCGGGGGCTCTACGACCTGCGACACTTTTCCCGTCCTTGCCATCACCACCACCAGAGCTGCCGTCGTGCTGCATGACAAAAATCTCGCCGGTACTATCCGACGAGACCCACAGGCGGCCCTTGTTGTCCCAGGCGAGACCGACGGGGCGGAAGCACTTGTCCGGGCAATTGGACAGATCCTTTGTGGCGAGCACGTCGACGGCGGCGTCCATGCTGTCCCTGGCGGCGGCGGGCTGGCCGTCTTTGAAGGCGATGCGGGCAATGCGGTAGCCGACGGGTGCCTCGCGGTTCCAGCTGCCGTGAAAGGATATGTATGCGTAGGCGCCGTCGGCGTCAAACTTGATATCGAGCGGGGCCGTGTGGGCCTGGAAGGCGAGCCGCGGGGCGACGTAGTCGTCGTTGCAGGCGGCGTCGGTGAGGTTGCCGGGGGCGTCGTCGTCGGGGAACTGCGACGCCGTGGTGAGCGCACCGAGGTCTGGGAAATTGGCCGTGCTCCAGATGGCGTAGCACACGGGATAGCCGTAGTTGCCGCCCTGCGTCTTGTTGTTGTTGCTGTTGTTTCCGCCGCCGTCGTCCTGGCCGACGGTGCCGTGGTAGTTGAGCTCCTCGGCGGGGTTGTCCTGGTGGATGTCGCGGCCCTTGCGGTGCAGCTCGTCGACGGAGTTTTCGACGGACCAGAGGCCGCCGGAGGCAGGGTCTTCTGCCACGCCGACCGAGTTGCGCAAGCCCCAACCAATGACATGCCCCTCGAGGTATGCGTACGGCGTGGCGGAGGAGCCGGAGCCGGAGCCGAGCTGAGAGAGGTCGAAGCTGCGGATCTGCGAGTGGCCTGAGTCGAGGTCCTCGGCGTTGCTGTCCTCGTTGGACTGGCTCCCGCGGGAGACGAGAAGAATGCCGGGTTTCTTCCGAGAAAGGAGCAGCGTCCGCGTGGTGTGGTCCGAGTTGCTCATGTTGGTGACAATGGTGCGGTTGGCGTCGCCGAGCGTAACGGCCTTGGAGTCATATGTCCACTCGTACACATTGTCCGCGGACGAAGCATACAGTGTCTTACCGTCCTCTGTCAGAGCGATGCCGTGGTTGAGCTGCGGTTCCCGGTTAGCGAAATCTTTTTCCCTCCCCGTCTTACACGGCGTTGAGTGGCCGGCACCCCGCCGCAGCCTTTCTTGCCTCTTTACTCGCGAGGAGCGTCGTCTTTTTGTCAACAGAGACGCACGTGTTGCCGTCGTCTTTGAGACTCAGATGTACGAGACCGGCGCCGGCGTCAATGACCAGCAGGCCGCCGTCCTTGTCGAATTGAATGCCGCGGGGCTTGGTGAAACCGTTGGCGACGAGCTGGTAGGACCAGCCCTGCGCGGCGACGGGCGCGGGGTAGCTGACGGCGAGTTTGTTGGAGCAGTCGCCGGAGACGGCGCCAGCAAGCAGCAGCGCCGAGGCAATGCTTGATCTCAACGCCATGGCGGATATGCGGAAAGCACCTTGTAGGGCTCGTTGTCGTTTATTTTTGTAGTTTCGCGGGTGGCGACTAAATTACCCGAAAGCGACGAGGTCGAGGATCTGGTTCGGTGCCTGGAGCAGTGCTGCAAAGCCGAAACCAGTACGGCAAATGGACAAGTTCGCTACCGCGCGGTTTATGGACACTTGACACGAATGCGAGATGGAAACTCATCATTTCAGCCTTTCCTCAGCTCAGCTGAGGCTTTGAAACTGTTCTCTGTCTGAAGCGGAGCGGGGCATGACAAGCGTGGAGGGGCAACCTGGAGAGCTGTCTCCGAAGCCTTGCCTAATTCGTCATGATTCCAAGAACAGCTGAAGGCATGCAGTGAAATCGCCAGCAAGATTCGAGGCACAGTATCACGGCAATTTGAGGGTGCTCAAAATAGTATGTACAGTTTCGCGATTGATAATGTGGGATTTATAGGCCAGAGTTACAATGTACCATATGGGAGATAAGTCGCCCACTAGCTTGTAGTCTCTAGCTATGTTCCAGCGCATGACGAGAGCTCTCGCATCATAAGCTGGGCTGTTGCAGGTAGCCTGAAGGTAATTACTCCCGGGCGAATCATTGGATTTCAGGATAAATAGCGGAAGCGCGTTTTATTGTGTGATCTAAGCTCGAATACGAACGAGGTTATTCGCTGGCTCGCCGAGGTGGCGGGGTAGGTAACCAAACTGCCTTTTTTCGGAAGTACTTCTATCCACATGGGACACACACAGTTCATGATGTACTTGGATAACTTCCCATTTCGCATGCGGTACGTACATCGTGCAGCTAGCCGGGACTCATGTACGATTAGCAGAACTCTTCAAACCAGTGAATACGCCGGTTGAATGTATCATACAAGGATGCTCTCTGCTAGTTTCGATGTTGCCGTTTACTAGTGTAAGTGAGTTTTAGTATACCCACATCCCGAAAGTGCAGATAAGGCCTCTTGTACGCTTTTCTGCCTGCAAAATCGACCAGTCCCATATAGGATAATAGTCCAAAGTTTTCATTGCATGCTCAATCATAAAAACATGAGAAAGAGGGTTCGTCAGCGACAAGCTTCGTGGCCAAGGAACCACAGACGAAACTAACAGCCCAGATGCTAGTGGGGTTAGGCCAAGCGATGCTCGAAAACGATCCGGGGTTATTTTCTTCTTCTTTGTTGGCATTAGTGTCTTCTGTTCTCAACTTGTTGCGAGATGAAGGATTGCGCATTCCAGCTCTTTTGCGAGCTGCCACCTGAGATTCGCGCCTGCATCTGGCGCCATGCCATCGAGCCACGCATCGTGCCTGTGACGTGCTGGGTTGGCAACCAGCGCGCCGAGGCCATCAACACCTCACGGGCGACGCACGGTGAGGGGTGGGAACGCGATTTAGCCGCGGTGCGTCGCCGTCGCCAGAATCAGACGGACCCTACGACCATGACGCAACTACCGCTGGAGCTGTATGCCGTGGCGCTACACAAGCCGCCCCTGCTGGACGTCTGTCGAGAGACGCGTTCCATTGGACTGTACGAACTGATGATTTTGACGCCCGGGAGCAGTACCTCATATGCATGGGTCAATTACAATGTAGATGTTATCTATCTACAGGATGAAGAAGAGCCCTACGCTCGGTTTCGAAACTGCGCGCATCTAGTGCGACGCCTACGCATCTGCGCCGACCCGAGCGACGAGTACTGGTTCTACAACCATTCCGCAACGCTCAAGTCTACTTTCTGCCAGCTTGCAGAGTGCTTTGTCGTAATGGGTAAAGATGCGCGTATCTGGGACTGGAAATGTTACGATTATCGAAAATGGTTTTCGTGCCCTCCGGATAATATTCATCTGATTGATGAAGAAAAGGACGAGCAACTGACGTATGGAGAGCTGCTTCGAATGTCTGACGAGGTAGTGAAGAAATGCGCAATCTCAGCAAACAGATACGCGGATGAGTCATGATAAAAGGAGCTATCAAAATGATGAGCGGAAAAGGACTGCATACAGCTTGATGCCCGTGAAACAACACAGGCGAGGTTTCTCGGCATCAGTGTCCTATATTCCTTTGCGCGGGCGGACAAATTCTTTGCTCATTGTCCGGTAGAGCTTTCTATGATATGCAGCTCTAAACTATGACAAGAATCGATATAAAACCTCGTGCGGTTCTCGACGTTGTGACTTGTTTCTGTTCGCGCTCTGTGCGTTGCTCAATTGTGCATGGCTAACTTGTCCATCATATAGATAACACTCGACGATTTGAACCCATCACACAAAACGGGGAGGTACGAATAGGGCTCGAATGAACTGAATATATTCGATTTTATGCAACCTGATATTCTTTGTCTTTTATTTTAAGCAGCTAGCCCTCAACAAGAACCCAGTCAAGCCGGGACATGCGTCTGAGGGGGCACAACACAGGCTCTTCTACAAACAGTATATCGTTGGTTTCTCGGCCTGTTCATAATCTTGTTAGCAAAATATGTCTACTCCACCATGCATTTCAATCACCTAATATCTGTCTGCTTGCTATTTTAGCAGCCGCAGGACGCGTAGGAGCCGCCACCATGGCTCGGAGGATTGTTGCGGCAGCAGCCTCCATTACAAGTATACGCCCACGTCCACCTGGACGAACCGGGATCGCAGTAAATGATGTTGGTTCTGCCATTATCGCAAGCGGTATAATCTTTCTCGATGTTGCGGTTGCATCCGTCACCAATGTTAACTGCCATGACCACTGGAGCCACGAGGGTGGTAACGGCGATGATTGACTTGATGATTTGCATTTTGTAGGTTGATAAAGAGAACTTGCTCGCTTTGATTCCGTCACTCGAGGGTGCGAAACCACACATCTTTATAGAGGGGAAGCAGTACTACTGCCGCTATTGCTACATGCATTCTCCGTAAAGTGGACAAATTGGTCCCAACGCCGACTTCCGTGTTACAGTCAAAGAATAGGTCAAAGTGACACTACGGGCATCGGGCAGTCGGTCGATGGCCAGATACGAATGTCGCCGCGCTCTACATGATTCTTGCATTAGTGCGTGGCAGACACGAAGCCGCCCAAATAGCCTAGAAATAAAACTTGCACATGGCCGTTCCGATAGGATGTCAAGAATCCGCAGGATACATTGCAGCTGCAACTCTGCGGCTAGAAAAGGAAAATGCCGATGTGTACTATGCAACATGACAACCCCTCATCTAGGTAGAGCCGACATGAGCCCCGTCAGCGACAGCCTCGTCAATGGTTGCCGAAGGCTCGGGGACGGCAGCCTCCGCCATGACAATATAGAAAACCCCGTCGTAATATTTTGTGCAGTGGGGTTTCGATCGTTGCAAAGCACTCCTCTAACGAGCTTCTTAAGTCGCAGCTGAAAAACAGCCCATATTTACATGCTTGTGGGTGTGTATGAATCGACGTTGTCGCATTCAAAGCCACATCACACATAGTGTGAATATCGGATCGTTATGTACTATTCTAAGACTAAATCTTCTCGCCCGTCAGAATTGGCTTAGCTTCTTCGCTCGTCCACCAGCTCACGCCCTGTACACCAGGATATGTGAATTGATCCATGCTCTCTGGCTTCATTTCCACGCTGTATCCTGCCTCTATCGGTGTGCGGTAGTAGCCATTGACAATGACAGAAGGGTGTAAAAAGTGCTCATGCAAGTGGTCCACGTACTCCAGCACCGACTGCTTGCCGCTGACGACGACATAGTCAATAGTGCTAATGTGCTGTGTGTACTCGGGCAGCCCAACGCCACCAGAGTGCGGCACAATCGGCACGCCAAACTTGTTGGCCATGAGGAGAACAGCCAGAACTTCATTGACGCCGCCGAGACGGCAGGCATCTACTTGGCAGACGTCGATGGCGCCGTTCATGAGCAGCTGCTTGAACATGACGCGGTTCTGGCACATTTCACCAGTAGCGACCCCAATGCCATGAGGTTTAAGCGCTTCGCGGATAGCCTTGTGACCAAAGATATCGTCGGGAGATGTGGGTTCCTCGATGAACCAGGGCTTGAAGTCGCTCAGCTGTTTCATATACTCGATGGCCTCGGGCACAGACCAGATCTGATTGGCATCCACCATGAGAACGTTGCCCTTGTCGAAGCCGATAACCTCGCGCGCAATGCCCAGTCGACGACGATCCTCCTCAACACCACCTCCGACCTTTAGCTTAAAGTACCTGTAGCCCTTGGCAAGCGTCTCGTGCAGCAGACGCTTCATTTTGTCTTCGTCGTAACCCAGCCATCCGGCGCTGGTTGTGTACGCAGGGACAGCCTTGTCAGCAAGCGCCTCCTCTATGCGTCGCGCCTTGCCAGACTCCATAGATCGCAGCATCGCCAGCGCCTCCTCCGGAGTGATGGCGTCGGTAATGTAGCGAAAGTCTATGCAGCGGACGTACTCTTCGGGGGTCATGTCGGCGACGATGCGCCACACGGGCTTGCCGAGGACTTTGGCCCACAGATCCCAGACGGCATTGACAACGGCGCCCAGAGCAAGATGAATGACGCCCTTTTCCGGGCCGATCCAGCGTAGCTGGCTGTCGGAGACGAGGTAGCGCCACGTCTTGCCCCAGTCTGCGACAAGGGAGGCGAGGGTCTTGCCGCGGAGGCGATCGGCGACTTGATCGATTGCAGCGCAAACAATATCGTTGCCGCGACCAATGGTGAAGGTCTAAGGTGAATCAGTGCAGTTAGCTTCGATGCCTGATAGAGTGTGGTGTGGTGCTCGATGAGGAACATCGCATACCATGCCATGGCCGGCATACTGAGAGTCTGTTTCAAGAATGCAGTATGCAGCAGAGTAGTCACCCGCAGCATTCATGGCGTCTGAGCCAGTCTTGTCGAGCGACGTCGGAAAGCGCACGTCGCGCGACTTGAAGCTGTTGATTGTGATCTCGGCCATTATGAAGATTGCGGGGGCGGGGGAGGGGCAGAAGTGTGCTTGAGGAGAATAGAGCGAGAAGTGGGTGATTGAGATGGATGAAACTAATGTTTATGTATTTTTATCAGGTGGAAACCTGAATGAATGACCACAACGATTTTCTCCAGCATAGCCTGACATTTAGAGGCGTCGGGATGAGAATTTGGCGGAGGAGGGGCAGCCGGCTTGCCGGCCACGGCTCTGAGGCCGAAGTGGGGGACCGGACGGGGTACATCAATACATGGCTACCCGAAGTCGACCATTGATATAGCGTAGAATGGAATTCGAGATGGGATTTGATTTCTTTCAGTTGAGAGATAGCATCCGGAATGTTTCTTTGAGAGAGATTCTGATTGACGTATGCTTTCACGCCGGGCCAGATACCGTTGGTTGCTTCGCCGCAACTTCTCATCAATTGCGCTCCCCATTGATGTAAGAAGAACAATTCAGCTCACGAAGCACGAATTTAAGCTCACACCGTATTCATAAATTTGAACTATCGAATCAGGACCCTAAAATAAAATTTCCCCCTATATATTCTACTTGGCACGACCATTGTTGTCGTCTTGTGCTGACTGAATGCGCTGCTCCACCACGCACTACCCGGTTAATTTTACCGACGGCTAATTCTGGCACTCGCAAATACGTTTGAATCGCAAAGTTACGACTTTTTTCGATACAAGTTGCCCAAGGTGTCGTGTCTCAACAGCCTTGAAGTTTAATCTGGAAGGGCTGCCCGTTTATTTCAAGCACTTATGTGGTCAGCAATTAGTGAACCACCTACTATCGATGAGCTCCCTTCTGGATCTCTCCGGAAGAACTGAAGCTCAAGCTCTCAATTGGACTAACTTGGACGACCTTTGAGCCTATTCGCCTCTGCTTGATGAGATAGCTGGTAGCAAGCAGTGATACGCCTTAAGCCACTCACACGCACTGAAAAGCAAGCAATAGCTGTGCTATAGCTTCGAGTAATTCTTGTCAATAAGCACTGTCGTTACGGGACTGAGAATGGCGTGTTTCTGCTGTAAATAGCAGTTCATTTCCCAAGTCGATATGATTTTAGTCTAGGACCTGTCGTTGTGGAAAAGCCATGAGGCTATGATCGGGGTATCCTCGTAGCAGCCACGTTGACAATTTCGATTTAAACGGTAATTCGCTCGACATGTATTTAAAAAAGCTAAAAACAATTTAGATGGAGATAATGCTTCCGGAATTGGTATGTAGACTATCTTCTGATGCGTTCGCGACGTAGGCAGAGGCAACTAAGATACGTCATGCCCAGTCGACTTGTCTGCAGTGGGGTCTCGCGCCGCGACCGTGAATTTCTCTACCAAGCACTCATCCAGTTGTGCGTTGCAACGGCATGTTGGTACACAATCAGTCAACCAAACAAAGGAAATAAGGAATCGACTCGGTATGGCTGACGAATACGGCGCTGACGATGCGCTGTTGGCCGCCATGGCCGCCGCTGATTCGACTCCCGTCCCACGCCGACCGGTACAGCAACAACCGCGTCCGCAAAAGATCCAGCAGCCCACGCCACAACGACAGGACAAGGCACCTCCCGCAGCTTCGGGTTCAGGAGGCAAAGTGGTCCAGCCGACTCCCCAGTCTCTCCCTCAAAGACAAGGCGCCTCCAACATTCTCGTTTCACCCCGTCAGCGCGGCAATCCGGTCCTGACGCACCTCAAGTCGATGCCGTGGGAATACAGCGATATTCCAGCAGACTATGTCCTTGGAACAACGACATGCTTGCTGTTCCTGAGGTACTATAAATATGACGCTATCGACTTACGTAGCATGTGCTAACAAGGTTCGTGGTATAGTCTCAAATACCACCGCCTTCATCCCGAATACGTCTACACTCGAATTCGAAATTTGCAAGGCAAATACAACCTACGGATCCTGCTCACGATGATTGACATTCCGAACCATGAAGATCCCCTTCGAGAGCTGTCCAAAACGTCCATGGTCAATAATGTGACCATTGTCTGCTGCTGGTCCGCCGCCGAGGCGGCCCGCTACCTGGAGCTCTACAAGGCTTATGAGCACGCCAGCTTCGACGCGATTCGTGGCAAACAGTCATCAAGCTACGCAGAGCGGCTTGTGGACTTTGTGACAGTCCCGCGCAGCTTGAACAAATCGGACGCAGTTGCTCTAGTGGCCAATTTTGGCAGCCTGAAGAACGCCATCAACGCCGACGCCGAACAGCTCGGCATGCTCAGTGGCTGGGGCGGTGTCAAGGTCAAGCGCTGGAGCGCGGCCATTGAAGAACCGTTTCGAGCCAAGAATGCCTCCAAGCGCATCTTGCCCACAGGCGACGCAGCCGCCGTCGCCGCCCTTGCCGAGCCCGACGCAGCCAACAGAGGATCGAGGCTGCAAGACGCGGTGCCGCTCTCTCGCGTGCCATTGCGAGATATGCCCGCTGCCCCGGCGGCCACCGAGGCGACCCCTGAACTAGGCCAGCCAGTGAACTCGAGCAAACAATTTCAATTTCGTGGCGACACGGACGATGAGGATGACGAACTGGAAGCGGCGGCGACTACAACTTCCAAAACCGCAGAGGCGGCCAGTACACGAGCGGAGTTCCAGGCCGGCCAGGCTGAGGAGCTCTCCGATGGGATCGCTGCTGCGCTGGCAAAGCTTCGCAAATAAGCTCCGGCTCTAGGCGGATTTATTTGTAGGCACTGGGCACGTGCTTCTCTGACATTGTTCCCCGCGCCACTTTGTCGGGGTGTAATGTAGTGCTGATCTCAGATGCTATAAGTTACTTCTGTTCACCATGTCCGGCATGGCCTGGTCCTGCACTGGATGGGCACACGTTTCTTGCACCAGACGCATCAAGGTCACGATTCATTGTAGCAACTCTATGGGTCTTGCTTCTCCTTCCTTCACTGCTCTTGCAACAGACGTTCAGGTTTCCGACGCGCGAGCTCAGGAAGTCAAGAGCCCATTCCAAGAATGCTGGGCGGGATACTACCGTGATTTCAGGGAATATGACGAGTTTCGCCCCCAGCAAAACTGCGATGACGATCGGTAGGCCATAAAAAGAAGGCAGCTGGGAGTGATGGCCATACCCACACTCGCCACAGAGATCACTGCTGTCGATGATCACAGCACAGCTATTGTCATGCGTGACAAAACGTCCGTTGCCAACATTCTCGATATTATCTCCGAGGTGGACTTCAGCATTGTGAAGAAAATAGTTACGGACCTATGTCTTTGAGACTGCAATTTGCTACCTAGGTGGCCTGGTTGCTTGTGTGTGCCCACGCGAGAACCACGTTGATGGCGCGAATACTAATTTAATCAGCTTATGATCTCGTCAGCGGCCCATACAGTCACTTTCGGATAGCAAAAGCACTAGACCACTGTTGAATCAGGCCAGGACTCTTTATGATGGTCTATAAGTGGCATGCGATACCCCCACTGGCGTCGCGGACCAGTCTACTTGAATCCCCGTAGGAGAAAGACTGGCACGGGCCCCAACAAAGCTGCCGAGATTGGCACTCTGATTCTTGAGGAGACTCGCTTTATGGCCTGACTGGCAATGGTAATCCTGACAAATTGACCAAAAAGCTGAAAATTATCTGAATCGCCCATCTGGCGCGAAGCCTGGCCAGGCCTGATCGGCACATGGGTCAATCAGAGAGACAGGAGGGCAGTCTTTACTTGTCGAATATATTGGGCAACTGTGCACTGCTTACTTTGTCGGGGCAAATTTGAATACAATGCAGTGTTTTATGATTCATTTATCTGCAACTCATAAATCGGCACTGAGGATGGTCCGTACCAAAGCCCCAAGCCCACCAGTCCGTTAACAAACCCGTCCGCCGAAAATTACGTCCACGGCCCTCTCTGAGACTCTGCATTGCTTTGCTAGGGCGACATCTATAGAACTTTGATATGAGGACCAGACTTCAGCGATGCCCATGTCCAATGAACGGGCAGTGCCAATTTCCGTTCTTCCAGATGCATCTATCGCGCATTCCCTGAGTCTCAGCCCTGCCGGACTTGATCGCGGTATTTGGCTCCACGTCCTGAGCGCCACTCTCGTCAGGCTGGCCTGCGCTGTGGTGAATCGGTGTCGGCTGGGGCACGAGCTTGTTGACGGTCACTTCTTCGGTGATGACGGGAGCGGCCGATGAAGCAGTGAAGATTGCTGCGGCGGCGACCAGGGGGAGAGCCGAGAACTTCATTTTGTTTTCGAAGAGGGCACTGCCGAGAGCGAAGATGAAGAAGTGAAAACAAATTTGCGAGTCGTAGTTGAGAGTTGTTGATTAGAGCAATTACTTTGTAAATGAAAGCAAAGCGATTGTCTCGCATTATATAGATAGTCTGGCTCATGCGTTTGGAGCGGAACATGGACCAGTCAATCAGCTCGTTCCGCCGCTCGTGCGTTACAAAGCAGACCTGACAGCCAAGCAGCGGGAAAGGGTCGATGCAACGGACCAGGGTAGGTATATTGGGGGACTTTCAAAGGGACAGAGCAAGCAACTTTGCTGGCGCCCGCAAAGTCCAGCGAGACAAAATTAAAGTTGGCTCCTCACCGCACTGGCCAGAGATTTGCCAACCCCCGCCACCGCAGAGCGGCGCGGAGAGCCTTGTCAAATTGTTTGCGAGTCTGTTGTTTAGTATGTCTCAAGTATATCCGGCCATGTCAATACGAAAGGACTGAAGGGAAGCAAACCTGAGAACTTGGACGTCGCTGCCTTAACGTACCAGCTTAAACAAGTCTCTGTTGGCCCACGAGGCTTTGCTTTCATCTCCGGCTTGGTATTTGAGAAGATTTTACGAGGCCAAAAAAACATTGAAGTTGACACGGTAGAATGCATGATTATAGCAGGCTAGATTGAAATGGCAGAGGGTATCATGGATTGTACTTGAGCATCAACGATGCAAGTCTTGGGCGTTCCGTTGTAGCAATCTTTCCCTGTATCACGATTCAGGGGATCAATAAGCTCTCCGAAACCGTCATCCATCTCCGTGTGCACTGCTTGACTGCTTTCTTGTCCACTCTTGAATCTTGTCATATCTCCGACACGTGTGCGAGGCTGTGCCCCTTTCCGTGTTCATCTTCTTCTCCTCGCTCCATTTGCACGTCATGACACTATTGACAACAGAGAGCTGTTGTCAATCAATACAAGATCAGCGACCACACAACATATATCAACAAGAATATGCACACCGCCTCGCCCTGGCGGAGGAATTATGCAAGAATTCGGTCTCTGCCCAAGTTCAACGTGGGCTGCTCATCTTTTGTATGTCGAACGCTACGAATATGAGGAATGATTTGACATGGGTCAAAGTCCATGAGACAGTACATCGACTGCGAAATTCGTTTTCTGACAACGAATACAGAATGATGCTGGAGAATAGTTTGACCCGTGAGACGTTCTAGAGCAGCCAGCTGACGTTTACGACTGCCATCAGATCTAAGTGCGATGACTACGTGACGGTACGGATATGCAACTCCTTGACTGGAGGGCTTTCCCATGGTAGCCGAGTAGAGGACGGCGTGTTTGCCGCGTTCTGGGCTCGTGAGGGTCTCAAAGCCACACCGGCCCCAGCTGGCCAACATTGTGTCATGCGTATAAGCCTGGAATCAGCAAGTTTGACAAAGCATCGTCTCGGTTGAATCTTACTGGACTACGTTGTCGCTGTGACGCTCAACAAGCGATCCGAGGGTCTAGTCGATGAGGACGAGGCGCGGCGGGCGTCTTTGCCGACATCCGAAAGACCGTCGGTCCCGTACACCCCATGCAGCTGTCTGTCATTGGCATTGATGCGCGAGGAGAGCCAATGGCTGAGGAATGACCACGGCCGCGCTGACTGGTCTTGTCGACTTTGACTTTGCAAGCGTCCCGCACCCCGCCAAGGCATTTTCATTGTCGTTTGCGACGTAGGCGGGAGACAGATCACTACGAGGCTCGGCTGAGAGCAATTGTGATGTCTGGCGATTTCGACACCGACGACAAGAGCCAGCTATTCAAGGTAGGGCAGAATGAATGGCTCATCGCGAGAATCTGGGTCGCGGCGCTCGAGAAGCGCAAGGTGCTCCGCGCAGGCTTGTCAACAAATAAA
>JAPFUP010000092.1:0-211565 GCA_030780425.1 Beauveria varroae | reverse complement strand
AATCTGCCCAGGTGAACTCAAATCAAATTCAAATTTGCCGTTTTGAATTCAAATCAAATCTAAAGGGGGTCAATTTGATTTGAATTTATTTGTTGACAAGTCTGTGTGGTAGCGTTCGAAACGTACTTGGATCCGCCCTGTAAGGAGGACGCGAATGGATATTCTTCAGGAGAGATAAAGTCGCCCCAGTTCGCATGCTTAGGGGGAAGAGAAATCTTGTACTTGGCCTTGTTCCTCTTGAACGGGCTGGCACAAACTCCGCTAGTCCTGCGATTGGTTTTGATGACCTTGTCGCTAACGCGTTGCCTGCGAGAGAGTTCAGCGGAATTGCCGACGAAGAATAAGTAGAACTTCAGTGACTTACAAGACATCCGGGGCATTCAAGCAGAGAATAGCGTAACAGTCAGCTTCGAAAGGTAGCATGTTCTTCTTGGTACCATCGAGGTACAACTCAGCCTCAATGGGATCCTGAGGGTTGTTGCCACTTCCAGTACGGCGAACTAGCTCGGTCGCGTTGTCAGTTTGAGGCTCGATATCCAGAGACCCGATATCTTGGGGCCCCTCGACAATTGGCGATCCCGCAGCTCCCTGTAGCCCAAGGGCACAGAAGAGCAGCACGAAAGATGTACTGGATTGCATCTCTCTCAAATAAAAAGGGTAGAACGACTTTGTGTAGAAGAGATACTGAAGGAATCCTTATTGTGGCTGCTATTAAGACCGATACTTTTACAGAGGATTGATTCGTCTTTATACTCTACAATACACGACACAGCGGAAAGACATGGTATTTGCGAAGCATGCATTCGAGTCAAAATCGGATGTTGTCCACTTTCCTCAACAACTGCCGTTGATGAAGCAATATCGCAAATGTAGTCGCGAGCTTGCGGCGCCCACTGCTGACTGCCGCACAGGTCTACAAAAATTTGGCGACCGACTACAGCGTGTCAATTCATTGATAGGATAAGACTTTAAGCCTGGGTGCCTGACTCGGGGCTTTGTCAAGGTCCAGGCTAATATCAGAATCTGAAAGACGCAGAACCGGGCCGCGTGATACTTCTATCATGATTTGCTTTTATCAGTCAGGTCACTTGCTCAATTCTTCAAGCATTGCACAAAGAGAAAGCTGGGGCAGCTATCATCTTGTATCATGTTGTATGTAGCATGATGCGGCCATGGTTTACCTTGAGTGCAGCTGGCTTATGGCAATTAACCCAGGGTATAGAACCGAACCTGAGCTCATGATTCAAGAAAGGGTAGTGACTTGTCTGCATGGTAATCGTGCCAAAAGCCGCCGTTCAATATAAGGTATCAGATAGGCTATTCAGCTTCTACTTCGCCGAAACCCACAATTACGAACCATCAAATCAGGCATTCACCGACGGCTAAAATGATTTACATCACAAAACCTACGTAGTACACCGCTGCTATAGAAAGCCTGCAAGGATGTATCCGTGTGCGGTAAATGGTAGAGCCGGGTCAAAGCCGAGCGGAGCCAAGAGCGGTAGCTCAATTACGGACACAAGCCGGCCTTGATTAATAGCTAGTCTTAATTAACAGTCAATTGGCAGTACGCCCTTGGACCCTTGGACTTGCCGTTTATCAATATGTGTCCCGTAGAGCCTTCTTCTCTTGGCGACGGGGCGGGCGTTTTTAAATGGATCTATCTCCAACTGCGGCTCGTCGCCCTTGTTCTTCTTTATTTTGTTCATTCGTAAGCCTAGGGTTTGCTACTACAATTCCTACAATATCCGGTTTCAGCATTCCGCGTTTGACTACCTTGCTGTTCAACATGTCCGCCATTCTCCTCTTCTGCACCGCAAATGTGCCCCCGCAGGTAAGGGAGGCGCTCATATAAGCATGGAGGTTTAGAGTCAACTATTAACTTTCTGGACATTCAAGGTCATTAGTCGCTTGATGGAGGAATGCGCGATTCCCGAAGATGCGGATAACATTTTTAGTCTAGTCCGAACCCCGGACCAAGAGAGCTTGGATGAATGGAAAACCGAGCCTCCTGTGCAAGACTTTAGCACCGGTTTCGCAGCTGCCTCTGATCAGGAACTTCGAAGCCAGATCAGGAATCTCATTCAAAGGTCTACGGGAGGGGCTTCAACTAGCCTTGCTGGTGACTGGATGGCAGTACTTGATGATAAATCTGAGGCGCAATCTGCCGTGGTGCTACACTACTCCTACCCACGGGACCTCTGGGATGAGCCCATTGTTGGCCCTGCCGAGGTCAGCGAAGATACAATCTGGTGGAAATGGCGTGTACCGTTTAAGGCAGCCTGGACTGTGTTCAACGCGATTGGCAGCTGTGGCTACGACGGAATTGAGCTATACTCGAGAGACGAATATCGGGACGCAGAGGGTGTGCTTCAGACTGAGATACCTGACATGATTTTGGCAGGAGAAATGGAAGATCCAAAGGAATCCTAGTTACAGTTGAGCTATATTCAAGAGATGAATATCGAGACGCAGAGGGTGTGCTTTAGAATAATATTCCTGACATGCTTTTGGAAGGGGAGATGGAAGTCCCCAAGGAAACCTAGTTACAATTGAGCTATTGTCGAGAGACGAATACGTTCGGAACGCAGAGGTTGTGCTTCAAACCGAGATTCGTAACGTGATTTTGACAGGAGAGACGAAAGACCCAGAGGAATGCCTCGTTGGCTAGTCACGTCATGCTTAATTCGATCAGTGACGGCGTGCATGGTTTGGGCTTGACATGTCAGACGGAGCCGCGCCAACTGCCGAGGCGTAGCGAACGAAGCAGCACTCAACTAAGCCGAGCGACACCCGTGGACAATGGCATCATAAGTGGAGTGGTCTAGATTATTCTCGGAGCTGCCTTGGGCCCGGAGTCTGGATTTTGGAAACCTGGTCGTGCGCTACCTTGTACCATGAATCAGTTACGACTCGGCACATCAAGACATGAACTCATGAAGAGTAAGGGCAGTCAGGTCTGTAGAACCATATCAAAACTAGCAAGGAAGTGTGAAAGAGCAACATATACTCGTATATATAATTCGATTTGCCTCTGCATCTGATCAACACACTGCTGCACAAGAACATCGGCTGAGACAAATCTTCTTCCAGTTCATTTTACAAACTTCTTACCATGAAGATACATCATGTTCTAAGAGCTCTGCTCTGTATCCGGCAGGTCAGCTGTAGGGTCATAGCCGGTGACGACACTTTCTTGGCAAACGTGGAGGACGAGTTACCGGGCGAGTCTTGCTCGCTATCCGCGGCGCGCGCGAATATCGCTGGTCGCGACACAGAAGGTTGGTCATTCGCGTCTATTTACTTCTCGTAAGCAATCATGATTAATGCTATCTGACAGCCGACCTAGATGATGACTGTGATGAGATGCTGAATGAGCTCTCCGAGTCTGACAATGGAATTGACGAGGCGGACCTGGCGAAACTCAGGAATGGCGATTACTCGGATATTGTGTGCGAGTTGATGCTCCTGTCTGTACTGGCCAAGTTCAGAGACTATGTCAAGCCAGGCTTTGGCCGTCGTGACGGAGGTACCGCGACAACCAAGACCCCCAGATGCTCACAGAGTCTGACTAATTGTTTTTGTAATAGCATACGACAATGATTGTGAACGGGCACGTGAAATTGTTCTCGCGAATGGCCGCCCACTGGCCGAGGTGTTTTGGGTACGCATTGACAACATTGACAACGAAAATCCAGGCGACCTCTTTGGCTCCATCATTGCCAATGATGGTCAAGGCAAGCAGGTGATTTACGAAAAGGCCAAGGGCGATTCCGAGGAAATCAGGCCAAGAGAGCAAGTCTTCCTCACAGGCCCCAATCGGTCAATCTCTGCTGCCGGTTCATTCACCATTGATCTGGATCTCATCGACAGGGACAGAGATGCCTCCCCGCACGACCAAGTCAGCTTTGGCCAAGTCTCATGGACGCCCGGCGACGACCACGACCTCATCCACGAAGTCGGTATCAAAGGAGAATACGGCCACGCGACCGTTGCCTATGTCGTCATGAAAAAGGCCGCACAGGCCGAAATCGAGGTCATCCTCATCAACGGCGACGAGGAGAGCCCGGCTGACATTTTCGGCACCATTACCGCCTCGACCAGGTTTGGCCAGCGCCGCCTGTTCAACAAGGCTGACAATGAGTACATTCAGCTTGCGCCCGGGCAAAAGTTTCCCTTGGAGCGGTCGACGATGGCGGTGCCCATGGATGACAACCTCGTCTTTGATGTCAACGTGTGGGATCACGACTCGGACTGGTCGCCCAACGATCAGGTTGCCGCAGGCAGGGTTGAACTTGGTCCTTCAGTAGGAACGTCGACCAAGCAGGTGGTGAATGGAAAATTCGGCCAGATCCAGATTAGAGTTACCTGGTCTTGATGGTCTCGCTGAGCAATAGTCAAATATGGTTGCCATTGAGTTGGGCTGTGGCAGGTATTCAAACTATCGGCTCGACGAGAGACGTGCGTTTCCAGATGGCTAGAATAAAACGCACGTTTAGCATATCAAAGTTCCTCCTTGCGTTTTTGTCTTTTTCATTATATCTACGAATAATGTTAGGCTCTACTGATTGTTGCTTGCAGTCTCCTCGGCACCGGTCTCGTCGGCTCCGATCTTCCCCAGCATTGATCTCGTTGACACTAGTCTCCACAGTACTGATGTTTGAGCTATTTATATATCATTATTATATTACTTTAGCTATCTTCAGAACTGATTAAAGACGCCACATGCATCGTAATACAAAGGATCCCACTGCTACGCTGTGTTGGCCCAGCAATTCTGCAAGTAGTTTGTCTGCGAGAGGGGTTGCGCCCCTGCAGATATGTAGCGCAGCCTGATTGGCAAATAGCAAAACAAATCATCAGTGAATGTGCGGAGTTGTGGGGAGCCGTACAACTCGATATTATGCAGGAAAAGGGAGAATACAATGTCAAATGCGTCTTTGAGTGCATCTATCGAGTCTGCTATGCCAGTCCTGATCCTGCCTGCGCGATGCCCACTGACGTTCCGTGGTACAGGAATGCACTGTTGCCAATAGTCCCGATAGGTGGTGGATTTGCTTTTTTGCTTTTTTGCTCATTTGCTCATTCTGGCCATCTGGCCCGTCTTTGTCTTGATCTTTGGCCCAACGAGAGAATCCTTGGTGCTTCTACGGATACTCGCCGCCAAATTCACGAAATCCCAGGCTTGCCATTGCCCTTTATCAGCCACAAGGACATCACAAGCGAGACTGGGGTGAGCTCGTCAAGTTAGGCCCAGGCCATCTTCTTTCATCTCAGTTCCCGCCCACCATTCGGCGTCCGCCTGGAGAGCCACCATGGCGTGGGAGCTTGCGGATCAGGCCTTTTGGCCCCCGATCGCGAGCATATTCGATTTCACTCTCAAGTTTGAAGAGTCAATATTTACAATTGTGCCTTCCGCAATCGTAATTATTTTCATTGCAGTCTTGCTCGTGTACTACTTGCGTAAGCGCACGCTCGTTCGCAATGGCATCCTACTGTGGCTCAAGCTTGTAGGTACTCCTCAATTCTTTGGCTCTTGCCTCTCAGAAATCTGTCCGCTACTGACTGAACCTTGTTTTAAATAGACCACGGCGTTTGCTCTCGTTGCGATTGAAATATCAAGCTTGGCAATACGCTGCTCAAAATCCGAATTCCGTACGACAGCATCCATTTCCGCCGCATCTCTCGATCTTGTGGCCTCTGTTGCTCTCCTTTTGCTTTTGTTTGTAGAGCATAGAAGAGCACTGCGCGAATCCGCATTCCTCGGTATGTATCTGAGCGCAACGTTCTTGCTCGACATGGCAAAATGTCGTTCGTATTTCCTGCGCCCTGGAGTGGACGCTTTGAGCGGTCTCGCGGCTGTCGCTGCCATTCTCAAATTCGCCATTGCTGTTTTGGAAGAAGTTCCAAAGACGAGTCTGATAGTGGAGGAGGACATGCGTAAGCTTACGGGTAGGGAAGCTGCAGCCGGTTTGTGGACGCGATTGCTTTTTCTCTGGCTCAATACTCTCATTTGGAAAGGCTATCGCAAGACCATTTCGATTGATGACATTAGTGAGATTGGTGTGGAATTCTCGTCGCGTTCTCTCTTCGAACCATTCCATCCGCAATGGCTTGCAAAAGACAAACTCGCGACGCTGTGTCTCGCGAGAGTCCTGCTCGGACAGATGTGGATTTACCTGCTCTATTGCTTTGTCGCACGCTTGGCCTTTACGGGCTGTTCCTTTTCTTTGCCATTCATACTGCTGCATATTACCAGTGTCATCACCGCAAACGGAAGAGGCTCGCACAATGTCGAGGACTCGCTCATCGGAGCCACAGTACTCGCGCTGACGGGCATTGGCCTTAGTCGGGGCGCGTTCCAGCAGATGAACAATCGACTGACAACGCGAGTGCGAGGCATTCTCGTCGCTGAGATGCTGGACAAATGTCATCGTATCTCACAGTCGGAAGCCAAGACTTCAGCAGCCATGACGTTGATGAGTACAGATATGGAGAACATTGCCACAGATATTGGTGCGCTATATCGTATTCCAATCTCAGTCATTGAAGTTGGTCTGTCAACCTGCTTTCTTTCATTCTTCGTTGGCGAGGCATGCTTTGTCATTCTCTTTCCTTTGGCATTTTCGACACTTTTTGGTCTTTACCTGGGTTCTCAATCAGGCACGGCATTGGCAACATGGAATGGCAAAGTGCAGCTTCGCGTGGCCGAGACGTCCAAAGTCATTTCACAGCTGCGAGTCATCAAGATGCTCGGACTTGGCCCAACCGCGGCCAGATACCTGCAGAGCCTTCGTAGAATTGACATCGAGTACTCAAAAAAGTATCGCGTTTACACGGCTTTTCTCATGGGCGCTGCTATTCTCACAGCTTTGCTTCCGCAACTCTTGATTGTTGCGGTCGGGCTCTTTTGGACGTCATTTGCTGGGAGCGCGCCTTTCCAAACCCTTCCTATTGCAACAATCTTTCCGTGCCTGTCCATTGTCGCACTGAGTCAAAATCCGTTGTCCGATTTGCTGAAAGCCTACGCCAACTTGTCACAGCTGTTTGCATGTCTTGGCCGTGTCCAGACGTATCTGTGCCTTCCCGAGAGCAAAGACCCCCGAGTGGTGACCCAAGCGGCGCAAAATATTAATCGTTACTCATCATTTAGCGAGAAAGTGATGGATTCTCAGAATTGTGTCATTCAATTTACCAGTGCATCTATTACGCCAGACGGCGCGGCAGAGCCCGTTTTGTACAAGCTCAATTTTGGCATTCCAAAATCGAGCATGACTGCGATCGTTGGAGCGAGCGGGTGGGGGAAGTCTACTTTGCTGCAGAGTTTAATAGGCAAAGTGAAGCTGTTCGAGGGCTCTATTTCCGTGGAAGAAGATATCGTCGGCTTCGCAGACCAAACTCCATGGATCCAGAACATGTCGATCCGCGACAACATCATTGGCAATCTACCACTCGACCGTGAGCGATACGATCGAGTTATTCAAGCTTGCATGCTTCAAGAGGATTTCCAGCATCTTCCAGACGGCGATGACTACATTGCAGGTACAAATGGTATGAATCTGAGTGGTGGCCAAAGACACACGATAGTAAGTCACGTATCCATCAAGAGCGAATCTCTGCATATTTGGGGCAATGCGAGTCTAACAGATGCATGATAACAGGCAGCAGCCCGAGCGACATATTGCAAAGCAAAGCTTGTCGTTCTTGATGACATTGTTAGCGCGTTGGATAGGACAACGGCCGTTGCGGTTCTTTCTCACCTTTGTGGAGATGATGGAATCCTTCGCAAGGCTGGCACAACTGTCGTGCTCTCAACATATCTTTGTATGTCCTGTCAAACGCGATGCGTCATTATTTCGCGCTGACTATTCTGCCACCATAGCGGAATGCCTCGATATTGCTGATTACGTTCTCTTGCTCAATGGCGAGGGTGGAGTCACATTGAAGTCGAATTCTCACAGTGCTTCTTTTCGGTCGAGAATCGAAAAGCTTGGCTCACAAATGTCTGACGCGATCGAAAAATCCGAAGCCAAATTCCAGCCTGTCGAAAAAGTAAAAGAAATCAGTGATGCGGAGCTGGAGCTCCTCAATTCACGTCGAAGACAGGACATGAGTCTTTATGCGTTATTCATCAACTGCATTGGGAAGTGGTTGTTCTAGCCATGGATCGTTGTGGTGATATGTGTGCCGTTGGGAGAGAGCATGACGGGCAAGTGGATTGCATGGTTTCGACAAGATTGACTACGTTTTATTCTCATCAACCCACGTTGACAGGTATCTACATGCGCGTCTGGGTGAGCGATGCTCCTAGTAACGCTCTTTACTACATTGGCTATGTTGGCATTGCTTTTGGAGGCTCCATGGCTGCCGTTGGTGCATTTCTGTACGCTGTTCTCCAGCGGGAGTATTTTTGACAATGTTTCCCATTATTTGACATCCTAGTAAACTGCTTTATCGTAGCCTTGCCCCGCGTTCAGCAGCAGGCTTGCACGAAAGACTTGCGGACACAGTCATGCGGTATGCTTCTGTGGCGTTTGGAACAGACAAAAGCTTACTGATGCGTATATGACCAGATCCAAAATCTTGTACTTTGCCTCGGCTGAGTCTGGCTTCATTTTGAATCGGTAATTCATTGATGATCCAGACCTGTTCGTAAACAGGTCCGCTAATCCCGGCAACAGATTTAGTCAGGACATGAATCTTATCAGTCAGGTCTTGCCTTCGGCGTTCTTCAGTTTTGTATACAGTAAGCTTTTCATATCGCGCTACTTGAAGACTTTTCCATCTGGTAGCTGCTGACTCTTGGCCCTCAGTGTTGTCCCATATCCTGGTCATGTTTGGCATCATCCTTGCAGGCGCCACTTACTCAACGGCGATTCTGCCATTCATGTTCATTTTTGTGTGGTTCTTGCAGTACTTTTACCTGCGAACTTCCCGACAGATGCGTCATCTTGACCTCGAATACAGGACGCCACTTTATACACACTTTGCCGAGACAGCAAGCGGTCTCCGACACATCCGGGCATTTGGAAGGGAGGCGGATAATTTTGAAAGAGGTCTCGCTCTGCTAAATGTGTCACAAAGACCGTACTATACCATGAGCTCCATTCAACGTTGGCTGAGTTTCTATTCAGACGTTTTTGCTTGCACTATTGGTACCACCGTCGCTGCATTTGCACTCAAGTTCAGAAACACGCCTCTGCTCCGGCCACTGGTCTTTCGTTTTTGAATCTCGTTTGGTTTGGTCTGGCTCTTGGCTTCTTCATTCAAGCCTGGGTAAGCCTCGAGACCTCGGTTGGGACACTTTCTCGCCTGCGTGAGTTCATGGACCATACTCCCGTGGAGCCTCTAGTCGCACCAAAAGACTTGCCCCCGAACTGGCCCGAGCATGGCGGTTTAGAATTCAGAAATGTAACTGCTAGCTATGGGTACGTATTGTGGTTATTTCTGCCATTGTAACTGACTAACGAACTATAGCAACAACACACCCGATGTCCTCAAAGATGTGTCATTGGTGGTTGCTCCGGGCACAAAGGTCGGCATCACTGGAAGAACGGGAAGGTCAGTCAATCCGTAAGCAAGTGTGATCTGGACAAAGTGCCTAATGATTCAGCAGCGGAAAAAGTTCTATATTCCTGACTCTACTCGGATTCTTAGACACAGCGGCACAATTGAAATAGACGGCGTGGATATATCCACGATTCCAGTTGATGAGCTGCGCGCCCATATCATCACCGTCTCTCAAGAGAACCTCGATATCGGCGGATCAGTTCGCAACAGCCTCCTTTCATTCGAGCTCGACAGAGAAGATGCAGATTGTGACACCAAGAAAGAAGATGCTGAAATCCAGACAGTGCTTGAGTGCCTCAGCGTTTGGGACGCAATACTGAAACAGGGGGGGCTAGAGGCAAAAATGGATGCAGTCGACTTGTCGCATGGCCAATTGCAGCTCTTTTCCATTGCACGAGCAATACTGCGGCAAAGAAGGACGAAAGGAAGGCTGGTGCTCATGGATGAGGCGACGAGTCACGTTGATGTAAAGTCAGACGCCAACGCACAGATTCTTTTGAAAGAGGCATTCGCAGGATGTACCGTTATTATGATTGCGCATCGGCTCGAATCCATTGAGGACGCGGATGTCTTGTTAGAGATGTCTCATGGTGTTGCGGAGAGGTTGAAGAAGTAGGGTGCTTTATTCTCTGCTTTATATTCTGCTTTGTCTTCAGCACATTCAACGTATATATGTTTACCATGTTAAACAGGTAGAAAGAAATGGAAGAGGTCAACTCCCAGGGGTAGTGTTGGCCCTTTCACTGTCAACTCATACTTGCAAATAATTGTCAAAGCTATGCATTTGAATGCCCTGGCAAAGTCATCATGACCACAGTAGGAAAAGCCGCCATATCCTTCATTGAGAATTTTCTGAAAAGGCAACTTTCCCTAACCATGGCCCTCGCCGTGATGACGACGCCCAGTGGAGCCACCCACGCGACACCAGGCCAAGCCAGCGAGCGATGAAAGCTAAAACGGGACTTGCGACACGCGGCCAGTTCTTCAATTCTATAACTATAACTAATTTAAACATCGACTTGGCCCCTAGAGGGGATGTTGAGAGCCCTGCCGATATATTGCAATCATAAAAGCTCGAGCTGGGACTCGCATTGCCATTGCTTTTCAACCACGTTTGCGCTTTGATCGACAACTTGGTCATCCAGCCAGCAGAGAGCTCACAGAAACTCGTTTACCCAACACCTCTGCCACGCTTAATCCAGCCAAAGGCTCGCCCTTTTACACCATGGCGATTGGCGTTCAATCAATCCTTGCTGCAATACTTCTACTTGCGACATGCGCCGCTTCCGTCCCCTCCCACCCAGAACCGCGTGCGGCTTCATCTCCCAAGTACTTTCACGAGCCCGGGGGATCCCTGGCGCGCATGCACTACGACCTCCGGTACTTTAAAGGGGAGGTCGCCTACGACGACCGCCAGCCGATCCTGCGCGACCTTGTCCGCAGCTACCTCAAGGTTATGCACTCCAACAACGTCGAGACGTGGCTTGCACACGGTACCTTGCTCGGCTGGTGGTGGAACGCGCGCATCATGCCGTGGGACTATGACCTCGACGTGCAAGTCTCCAACGGGACGATGGAGTGGCTCGCGAGCAACTTGAATGGCACCACGCACGAGTACGCATCCGGAGAGGAGCATCTTGACAAGGAGACGGCTGCGGCCGCTGGTGCCATCAACGGCGCGCGCACTCGCACATATCTTCTCGACATCAACCCACATTACGTAGATGGCGGCTCTCAGGGCGGCGGTAACAACGTCATTGACGGACGTTGGATCGACACGGAAAACGGCATGTTTGTCGATATTACTGTCCTCGGCGAGCGCGATCCCCGGCGGCGACCCGGCGAATGGTCCTGCAAGAATGGCCACCGGTACGCTGCGCAGGATATCTGGCCACTGCGGGTGACTGAATTCGAGCAAGTGCCTGCCCGAATCCCCTACAATTTCGAGGACATCTTAAAGCAAGAATACTCGCAAAAGTCATTGAGCAAAGAAACACACCAGTAGTGAGTACACGTCATATCCAACATGCTGGGGCACATTGAATAGCTACTAACAGACGCCAAAGCCACCAGTGGGATCACGATTTGAAGCAATGGGTCATGGATGACCCTGAGCAGCGTGGCCGTTTAAAGGATGCCGCGGCATTGCACAAGAAGCAACAGCTTGAGCGTCAAGGGCGTCTCTGAGTGGCCACTCGACCTTGTCGGCAATAATGCCGTCATGCTTTGTTAGCAGAGATTCTTACGATTTGGGGCATCACGAAAGCATTTGCGTTTGGAGTAACGGAGTCAGGATGGCTGTAGTCTGAGGGCATCGTCTAGCATATATTGAGCAGTACTCTAGCATTTATGAGGTCCTATAAGGAACACTGAGAAACCAACAGCTACAACTACTGTGTGACCCTCGGCGGACGGCACCAATGGTCGCAAACGGCGGCTGCTGCCACGGTTTCTACACATCTGTGCCCGGGACCTGTAGAATGTAATCCGCGTCAGCTCATCCATTCTGCCCACGCGCCTGCACTGGGCATGATAGGCGCCTGGGAGTCATCTTGGAAAGCGACGCCCGGTAGCGTGCGAAGTACACTGCATGTTTTATTACCCAGCTCCACGAGAGGCGCCACGCTTGGCCGGCCGTGCGCGCACTGAAAAGGCAGTGAGCAGTTGGCAAGTCGTTGAATGAGCGAAGTACACTCCGCCAATGTCAGCTCGTCATTGAACATGATTGCACCTGCGTACCACTGGTTAGCAGGTTTCTCGGAATACTCTCAAAGAAGCCGCTTTACCTCGACAAGCTCTGGAATGAAGTAGCTCCAATATGCCACGCGGGCAGTCTTGAAAATTTGGGGTTGACGGCGCTCTTGTAGGTGCTAAGCCCGGTTGGTCTTCCCTGTCCCACATCTCTTTGCGCAAAAGGTCAAGTAATAGCCGAGGTTCTCCGCGACACCGCTCAAGAATGCTTGGCGGTAACCCGGTCACCATGATTCTTGTCAGAGGCTCTTTCCCATGACCAACGATATCAGCTCCCAACAGCTGATATCTGATACCCCATCCCTCCCAGAACACCTTCCGCTTAGTGAACAACGCGAATTCATTTGCAGCAACGTCGAAATATAAGGGATTGTCCAGGGTTTCGATAGCCGGGCTCATCTTGTGCTCTTCCGGCTCAAAATAGTGTGACATAAGTTCCTCCAGCCGGCAACGCTCATCCGCTGCGTGTTGATCGACTGCAAATAGTGCATGTTGGGCTGAATCCGTGCACAATGCGTCGCCGTCAACAGGGGACACAAGAGGCAATTTGATTAATACAAATTTGCGGTCCACCTGGGCAATAATGTCCGCCTTTGCCAACGAGCTCTTCGCAATTCGACCGCTGATGTTGGTCGTCGAGGCAGAGGTACGTTTGCTGTCTTCGCAAAGCTCAAAGCACAGCTCATTTGGCAGTCGATGCACTGCAGATTCGACCGTCTCAAACACGGGGTTCTTCCAAGATTTATCGAGCTTAGCGAGCCAAGTATCTTGGCCTTCTAGGCAATGCGTCTCCAGTGTTTCCGAGTTTCTCATCGGAAAGTTCTGTATAGAATGATTGTCGGCGTCACTGCACAAACTGTGAGTAGAAGATTCATCATGGCTCTCCTCAACAAAGGGTGGGCGTAAAAGCTGTCCCCCGGAGCCAATCAGATGTTTCAGGCTATTGCTGGATTGTGGAAAGGTAACACCCGCACGATGGCCGACCTTGATTCGACGCCAATTATCGAATGCACAGAGAAATTCCTCTGAGGATCTCGGCGCTTCCGCGCCGGATCGGCCGTCTTGCAATAATCGTCCATCTCCCTCTACTGGAGAGAATCTTTGTCGATTGTGCATCCGTTTTCGAGGGCGCATCTTGTGCTTCTTTAGGAAAGCGTAGCAGACAGCGCCCAGCAGGCTAATGATGCCCGCCAGTGTTGGACTACGCGGCCTGAGGAGATCTTCGGCGTCCGCAGCATTGCTCTTGAACCGCAAGTAAAACATGGGCCACCTCTCCAGGCCTTTCTTAGGCTTGCGCTGTGCAGCGGAGGGATCATCCGCCAAAGTTGCACTTGAACCATGATCCTCGAGAATGCCGAAACTTGAGGATGTGAATATCTCGTTGATCTCTTCAAAGAGGATGTTTCCGCCCATAGAGCGCTCAATTGGATGATTTCCAAGACTGATGAATTGCGAAGACCGGGTTGCGACAGGAACCGTGCTGATGCATCCATCAACAGAAAGGCTGCCGTTAGATGCGGCTACAGGTACCCATGAAGTGGCTTCAGTAAAATCCGATAGTCCTGCTTGCATCAAAAGGCGAGAGGTCCGCTGATTCAGGGTCAAACCATCACCACTTTTCATACGTAGCTGACAGTCCTGTCGTGTTTCGCGCAAAAGTATAGAAACACCCATGGGCCAGGCTAGCAGTAAAGCAGTCAGCTCGTATGTGAGTGCCTTAAATTCCTTTTCGAGATATGGCGGTGCAGAGAAGACGGCAGCTCGATGCTTTACTCGTACAGGCATTGATCCGAACAAGTCGAAAACAGCAACCCGCGTGCCACGGCTGAACGAAGCACAGTGCTGAGCAGCGGGGTCGGTTGCCTCTGTTGGTATTTCGACCCCGTGATGAATGGCTATAGAGCTAGACTTGTTTTCATTTCCACGGTTTGACGTGATTATGACGAGCGATAGCGCTGCAAGCGAAGCGAGAAAGTTTCCAAGGCGGCCATGATAGCTCGACAAATGAGGAAACCGTGATGTCTGTATTCACATGTATGAGCATCGTGAAAGGGTCGTTCGCTTTCAAGACGTACTGTTAGGTTTTGCCAGACCTCCATTGACGCTGAATTCTTCGGCTGAGATGCCCTCGCCATCATCTTCTACTGTGCAGTTTCCGCGGACATATTCGAGGACGATATTGACTTTGCGAGCGCCCGCATCTAAAGAATTCCTCACTAGGCCGCAGATAGCCCCGTTTAGCGAAACGATGGAAGATGATGATGTGATTTTGTCAATTACATCTTTAGGCAGCGGGCGGATAGACATGGCATGAGAAGCAACATGACGGTGCCATCTTGAGGGTATCAGTATTGATGTGATAAAGAGCAATTACGGAGACAAGGAGACTCTCGGCGACTTCCATGGTTGTGGCTCCACTAAATCAAGCTGGCACCACTTTCTGCCGGGGTAGCTTGAGGCATGGCAGGATCCTGCCACCACGCATTGCTTCGGCGGGGTTCGCAATACACATTTGAGCCGTATCAATTTTGGAGCCTCAATTAATTCTTCCAGAAGTCTCATCATCGCTTCGAGAACCTGTCGGAAACCTTGTGGTGACGGTCTACTTGCAACGCAGTCACGTGATGGATTTGTTCTCGCCTTCTTTCCGACAGCATCAACGTGCGCCGTGCCCCATGACGGCCTAACTACAAACTACATACTATCTGCACATCATAGAGGCGAAAAGGCATCGCGTTGCCATCGAAAAAAGACAAAGCTACATTGCAAGTCGGACGTCCCATTTTACCAACAGCATCTTGTGACTGGTCCAACGTAGCGACCAGAGCCAGCCATGACGACCGAGGACATGATTCAGGGAAATCAGGGTACGTCATTCATTAGTCTTCGTCGCAACGGTCATCATCTTACTTACGCCTGGCAGATCGTCAAGCGCAGCGAAGGCGCCCATTTACAACCTGGGTCAAGAAGCTCACCAACTTCAAGAATTCGTCAGACTCCGAAAGAAACAAGCGACATTTGAAACCCCGCCGAGGCGGCAAATTGAACAATCCGTATCCTGAATCCGGAACTATCAGTAAAGATCATGGAAATAGACATCGGCACAGCGAGCATTCGTTTGCAACCCATCAGACCAACGATACCTCGATCGGCGGCCACTCAGGCCGGTATTCGGTAGATGACCTCGCACCACCAACAGCCGGCGGAAGAAGCATGGCCGGGACCGTCTCAACAGAAAATGATACTGCACGGTCGCTCAATGCCCCTAGCCATGGCGCCAGCTCTCTTGCAGGCACTAGTCGGACCGTGGGGGGAGGTGTCGAATCAAGACGAGGTGGTGATAGCACTTTTTCGAGCCCGGCTCCTTCGATCCGCTCTTTGACCACAACTTTGACAACAATACAATCCATCGGACCCAACAATAACACGCAAGCATCCCAGAACAACCCGAGTGGCTCAAACGGCCAGTCAATACAGTTCAGTCAACCGTTCGCCACGCAATCTCCAGCATCCGCGATACCTGCGCACTTGGCGCCACCAAGCAACCCGACCACATATACGACAGCGACTGCGAATAACTTGCTGACTGATAACGCTTCTATTCTGACACTCGCTTCATCCAGCAAGCGGCGCAGGCGTCGATCGATGGACACAGACGCATCAGTGAGAGCGTTAGCTCCTTCGTCCCTATGGGGAGGCAGTCGTGAGAGTCTCCCACTCAGTGTGCTCAGTTCCAATGTTGAGGGTGGGATTCAAGGAGTGCACTCCAGCGGCCCTAGACTTGGAGCGGAGCGAACTAGTATGTATTCGACTACAGGGACCGCTACTGCTATGGCGAACGACCGAAATAGCATTTATACAAAGCAAGGCGATGGTGCCAGCGTTAGAAGCGGACGTGTTGGCCACGGTCGGCCAGACAGCATTGGGGGAGGACTGGGTATTCCAGGCACTCCTTTGGCAAGTCCAATGGAGGTGCCAAACGACGGGCTTGCCAATACAAAAGCTGAGTGGTAAAGCTACGCAGGTGACACAGCCTGGTCGGATTCTCCGATATTTTTGATGCAACAAGACGATGGCCGAGACATGAATCAATGCAGGAAGCCACTAGAGAGCAGGCCAAGATGAGAAAGAGGACGGGGGACTTTGGCGAGATACCCGCTACTTAGTGCACGATTGAATAAGTTGCCCTTTGAAAGCATGAATACATATATTATTCTCAATGAGAAAGGGTCTCCCTTGCCGCTTTTTAAATAATGTATGAATCGGTGGAGTGCAAGAACATACACATAATAAGCCTGATAGCAACCAAATACCGCCTTTGCCCACGGAGCCTCGCGGACCAGCCACAGCGTGGAGTTAGCGCCACCGCTGGAGCTACCCTTGCTGTCAGTGTCCCACCATCGTCATTGCTGCGCGTTTCCAAGCATTCTCCCAATCCTGAACAACCAAATTCCATTCCTGCGGCAAAATGGCCATCTCGGTAAGCTTTCTCGACGAATATGTCGCACTTCGAAGCAATGCGCAACTCATTCCCTGTGGCTTTTTGCATGCTTGCTAACCCTGTGCAGTGGAAGTCGTTCGACTTCTTTGACGTCTCTCAGGTGTCACCTCTCGAAGCCGAGGCCGCCCAGCTCTTCGAAAGCAACGATGTCTCGAGCGTATGCGCTGGCTCGGACAGCCTCTTTTTAGGATCCGCCGACGGCTCCGTCAGTATTCTTGGCAAAAATTGGAAAGTAGTGAACAAGTTCCAAGCGCATGATGCAGGACAAGTTACGCATATGCGCCAAGTTGAAGGAACCAGCATACTCGTCACGGTCGCAGTAAGTTGGGCGTTTTGGGAGCTGCGCAAATGTGTGATTCTAATACAGTTCTCCAGGAAGACTTGAGCGGTGAACCGGTTCTCAAGGCATGGGCTCTCGACAAGCTCGTCAAGAAGACAAATATGCCCACGTGCCTGAGTACCATTACCATTAACAATGGAAGGCGACAATTTCCGGTACGTACTACTTTTTGCATCGATGTTTCATAACTCAGATTTTGATACAGATCTCAGCTTTTGCTGCGCTGGACGATCTCTCACAAATTGCGGTCGGCTTTGCCAATGGGGCAGTCACGGTCATTCGCGGCGATTTGATCCACGACCTCGGAACCAAACAGCGAATAGTATATGAATCCGAAGAGCCAGTCACTGGGGTGCAGCTTATGGAAGATGAGAAAATCACAACTCTCTTTGTGTCAACTACGTCTAGGATACTCAAGCTTGGCTTGTCAAAGAGAGGCCAGGGACTCCCGCCGAAAACCGTCGAAGATAGTGGCTGCGCCGTCGGCTGCATGACTCTAGACCCTGTCACAGGTGACATTGTCGTGGCAAGAGAAGACGCGATCTACACTTACAAGGCGGACGGACGTGGGCCTCCGAAGGCGTATGAATCGCCAAAGAAGATGATTGCTGTACATCAGGACTATATGGCTCTGGCTTGCCCGCCGGCCTCGAGCAATGAGCCAGATTCTCTACGTCGTCGCTTCACAAATGGAGCAGACGGATTGTTTGATTCGTCCACATTTGTGCTACTCGAGCCTGATTTGCGCATCATTGCGCACACAGAGACTCTTATCTCGCCAGTGAAGTTTATCTTCGAAGTTTGGGGTGATATCTTCACAGTTACAGAGCAGGGCAAGGTAAGAACTCCGCTTCGACGGCTCGATGACAACTAATTACTGAGGCCTTCGCCCAGGTGAACCGCTACCATGAGAAACCACTGCAGCAACAATTGGATATGATATACCAACGTAATATGTTTCCACTCGCGTTGGAGCTTGCACGAAACTCAGGCATGAACAGCAAGGAGCAGAGTGTCATATATCGCAAATTTGGCGATCATCTATATCAAAAGGCCGACTACGATGGCTCAATGGTACAGTACATTCGAGCAATTGACTCCACCGAACCCTCGCAAGTCATTAGAAAGGTTGGTATTTACGCACTGCACTGTACGAGTACCAGACTAATCATAACAGTTCCTCGATACGCAACGAATACATAACCTAATCAGGTACCTGGAAGAGCTGCATGAACATAGAAAGGCAACATCAGACCACACAACGCTACTACTGAATTGCTATGCCAAACTAAAAGACAAAGAGAAACTCGAGAAGTTTATAGAATCACCTGGCGACCTCAAATTCGATCTTGACACGGCAATCTCAATGTGCAGACAGGGCGGATACTACGAACAGGCCGCTTATCTGGCAAAGAAGCATGGCGAAACGGAGCTGGTGGTCGATATCCTGATCGAGGATTCCAGGAACTATGCCGCTGCGCTCGAGTACATTTGGCACCAGGATCCAACAATTGTAAGCTCAGTTCCGATGTTTCTCGCACGGTATACTAATCACTGCGTCAAAGGCGTATCCTTGTTTGAGGAAGTATGCAAGGGTTCTGATTGAACACTGCCCAGGACAAGCGACGAAATTATTCAGCGATTATTATACCGGTCGATACAGGCCGAAGCGAACACCTATTGCAGTAATTGAAACTGCCGGCCACCCGTCGAACGCGTTTACTTCCGGCGCTGCCAGTGCCGTTCAAAATCTATCAAGTCTCTTCACTTTGCCGTACATCAGTCCCGCCTCAGCGGCAGGCACACCTGGCAGCACCAAACCGACAGTGGAGGGTCCTTTGCCTAATGAAGATGATTATCCGCCTCCCAAATATACACCACCCGAGCCGAGAACGGCTTTCTCGTCATTTATCGATCACCCAGATGAATTCATTACATTTTTGGAAGCTTGCCTCGAAGAAAGTAATCTTCGAACGTCGGACCAAACAGACTTGTACACAACCTTATTCGAGATGTATCTGTTCAAGGCGGGTGAGAAAAAGGGTCTGCACCGGGAAGAGTGGGAGGCAAAGGCAAAAAAGCTGATTGAGGGTGAGCATGTGCCTATGGAAAGCTCCAATGTTCTCCTATTGTCGCACTTGTCTAGTTTCAAGGATGGCACCGTGCTCGTGAAAGAGCAAGCTGGTCTCCTATCAGACATTTTCCGGTCATATACCTCGGCGCGCGACACTCAAGGAGCAATGAAAGCACTGCGAAAGTATGGGCCGGACGAGCCTCAGCTATACCCTGCCGCTCTGGCATACCTAACCTCGGATCCCAAAATTCTGGAAGAAGCGGGGCAAGACGAACTTGCAGGCATTTTGGCCAAAATTGACAAGGATGGTCTGATGGCACCCTTGCAAGTCATTCAAACATTAGTTGGCCAGTCTGCTGGCGGCGGATTTGCGACAATGGGCATGATTAAGCCCTATCTGCAGGAGACAATTAGTCGCGAGCGCAAGCAGATTTCAAGTAATCGTCACAGGATCAAAACGCTGCGCACAGATACGGAAAAGCGACGAGTGGAAATTGAAGAGCTCAATTCAAAGCCTGCCATCTTCCAGGCCACTCGTTGCGCTGAATGCGGACAGGGACTGGACCTGCCGACCGTGCACTTTCTGTGCAAGCACAGTTTCCATGAAAGATGCTTGCGGAGTGGCACGGAGGAAGATGCTGAATGTCCAAAGTGTGCGACTGGGAATGACATGATCCGCAAGATTCGAAGAGGTCAACAGGAAGAAGTCGATAAGCATGAGCTATTCAAATCTGCTCTGGAGAGAAGCGATGACAAGTTCGGTACCATTGCGGAGTGGTTTTCACATGGAGTAATGGATGCGTCTCAAAACGCCGAGCATAGCCCTTAACAACTTTGTTGGATGAAAGAAAATAGAGCAGAACCAATTTGTGTCTTGTTAGCGCGAAGCTGAGGATTAATCCTACGATGCCTTGGTCCATGCATGGTGCTACCCGCTTCTAGTGCTGTCGCTCACTTCTCGTGCAAGTTGAGACTTTTGACTAATGTAAAATTGAAAGAAGGTAGTCAAAGGTATGGACGTTTCCGCGAGAAAAATAAAACATAATATCATTCGCAGGTGTGGACCCCTAGATACTATGTAGAGTTCAGTCCTCTCAAAAACCCATTAGTATTCCAGAGTCAGTCTCATGACTGTGACTTTCGGGGTAATTATAAAAAAATCCATAGCAATGCCCTTTTTCGTTTACTCATACCGATAGAGTAGCAGAGTGCCCTTCAAAAAAAGAATCGGCGAACCAGCAACTCCTCAAGCACATGATAGTCGCTGAAGCCGCCCTAGTACCCTACATGGCTCCATGGGGTATCAGTGGCCAAACTGATGTAGCCTACAGTAGACGATACAGGTAGATTCTCCATAGATACTTCACGGCTGATACTTGACGCCACCTTTGTCACACCACTCAGGATAATGCTGGTGGGCAGTGGGAAGGATTGGCTGGGTGCATATACTATGCTGCGGCTCACAGCGCGCCTTACCGCGGACCAAGAGCCGCGGGCGCTTCCGGTGAGGGGTCGCTGCTACACTTTGGACTTTACACCATTCACGCGATCATCATTCTATGCGTGCACCATGCCAAGATTCATCAGAAGACGTCACCGGTTGCGTGACGGGCAAAATTTTCTGTCGGACACGGTGCCGACAGACTACACGTTTGACCGGCTGACGTCGAAGCTCAAGGAGTTTCGGGCGTCGACGGACAAGCTGCGGCTAGTCCACTCCAGCACGCCGATGCCGACTCATTGGGCGCGGCAGCGGGAAGCAGAGCACATGCGCGCTGTGCAGGAGCGGCAGCAGGCTTCTGCGGCGGCGGCGCGGGCGGCGGCAGCAGCGGGCGAGCCGGCGCCTAAGCCGACACCGGAGACCGAGGTCGACGAGGGCAAGGCGCCGCCCGAGGGCACGTTTGCGGGGGCGCAGCCAGCGGATCTGCGGTCGCGGCTGCTGGTGCTGGACGCGAGCTTCAACCCACCGACGCGGGCGCACGCGCACATGGCCAAGGCGGCGGTGCACGCAGTTCTCGAGGAGCAGCGGGCGGCCGTGGCCGAGGCGGAGCGGTGCGCGGCCCTTGTCGGGTCGATGGCCAGTGGCGGCGGCATGGCGGCGGTCGTGCGACCCGAGACGCGCCTGGTGCTGTTGCTCGCCGTCGCCAACGCTGACAAGCCGGCTGCGCCGGCGCCCCTCGAGCACCGTCTTGCTATGATCTACGCGTTTGCGCGGCACCTCCACGACGACCTGCGGCGGCAGGGCGACAGCGTGCCCATTGAGATGGCGCTCACGTCCGAAGCCTTTTTCAGCGGCAAGGCGCACGCTCTGCGCACGGCCAGCTGGTATCCTCACATGCGGCCTCTTATGACGTTTAAAAAGTGCGACGAGCGCGGGCGAAAGCTGCCTGGCAAGGTTACAATACCTCCGATGGAATTTATCACGGGCTTTGACACGCTGGTGCGAATTCTGGACCCCAAGTACTACAAAGACGAGCCGGAGGCTGCGGCGACGGGGGAGGACCGAACGGGTAACGCTATTGATGATGGTGTTGCTGTGGCAGCAGAGGTCAGTCAAAACGATGCAGACTTGAATAAGGCTGCACAGAGTGCAAGTTGTGAGGGCAAGGGCAAGGAAAAGTTGGTGGCGGAGGAGCCATCTGCGCAACAACAACATCCATCACAGCCAGACGACCCAATCACGATGCTGGCGGCCAACAGGCCGCGCAACACGCCGATGATGAAGGCGCTGGATCCCTTCTTCGCCCACGCGTCGCTGCGGGTGATGCTGCGACCCGACGACGGCCACGGAACGCTCGAGGAGCAGCGAGCGCACATTGCCGCGCTGGCAGCTCGCGACGGGGAGGCCCGGACGTCGTCGGCGTCAGTGATGGGCGTGCGCAGCTTGGATGTGGTTGGCGGCGACGCGGCGTGGATGCACAAGGTGCGCGTGCTCCCGGACGAAGTCGCCGGCGGCGCGTCGGCGGGCGTGAGCAGCTCGCAGGTGCGACGACTCGTGCACGATCAGGGGCCGCTGGCGGCGCAGGGTCTCGTCTATCCGCTGGTGCTGGATTGGTTGAAGCGGCGGGAGCTGTACAGGCGGCCGCGGCCGCCCAAGGGCACGTTTGCTGACGATGGCGGGTTGGTCGAAATTACGGCGTTTGGGGCCTGGCGCAAGAAGGATTTCTGTGACTGAGCAAAGGGCGGAGAATTGGGGGATGTCTGCATGTATCATGTGTGTCTTGCACTGTGACGAATCTGTATATTTTACTGCGATATCATAACTTTGGCGTTGTGAAGCAACTAGCATTGTGGACCTTGCATAGCTGCGTCTTGCACAGTGGTGTTGCAGTACCGTCTGGCGCATAATTCGAGGTGACGCGCCTGTTTGCCGGATCAGCGACTGGCGAGATCCGACGCGTTTTCTTTCTCGGCGTAATTTTATAATGACTTTTCTCTTCCCCCATTTTTATCGAACTGTTTAATCCAGTGAATCACTTCCTTTTCCTGACCGCCAGATTCAAATGCTGCCTTCAATCTCCAGACCCTGCATTTTGCAGTCGGCCAATCCACCTCTCACCCAGCAACCGCAATCTAGAACAGAGCGGTCTAACCAGCCTCTTGAATTTCCAAGCCTCATCCATGTAAAAGATTCGTAATGTCGAAATTTTCCTACTCCACCGTCTCATGGACCCAGTTTGCCAGCCAAAAAGTGAGAAAATCACAGGCGCTCGAGCCTCAGGTCCCCTGCCAAAAGCGCAAACGGCTGTCTGCCACCGGCAAGGGCCCGCCAAAAAAATTATTCTGCCGGCTTTCAAAAACTTTTAGGCGGTGGGCAGCACATCAGCGCCCCACCGATTTCTCAGTATAAAGCCGCGCCGTCTCGCCTTCACTTTGGTCTTTTCTTCTTTTCTTCTTCACGTCGACAATACTTCAGTATGTCTCCCCCTACCTTCTCTGGCAACAGCTTTCCCCTTTCGGGCTGTTTTTCCAAAGCCATCTCGGAAGCATTTTGCTAACCTCCCCCAAGGAGAATCATTTCTATAGTAATCGACCCATCTCTTGGTTCCCCAAAAGAGCCACAGAATCCACCCTGGTTGATGAGTGCATATCCTCGACACCCTAGAGTGAATACTTTTCTTCTGGTCCTCTCGAACTGTCCGAAAGGATGGCGGCTTGGCTTTCGGGCCAATGCTGTATAGAGAGATGCGCAAGTTAGTGATTGGCTGGCTTCGGCTGGTTCATGTCGACTTGCACCTTCTTGATGATCTCGACCCTATCGGCGGTCTGCCTTCGGGCGCGCTGATAGGGTGGGTGTTGATGGACGTCTGACAGGCTTTTTCATTTCTTTTTTCATTGCGGTTCAAGGCTTGCCTCGGACGTGAAGAAGATCGACTCTGCTCCTACAATATCGTATCTGCAGCTTCTTTGCAAAATTTGACCCTTGTTCGATGACAGGCTCTAATCTGGCAGGCATGGTTGCTCGCAGCCCTGCAGGTACTTGGATTTTCCTTGTCACCTGCTAGCATACGAACCTTTCACATTTCAACCAGTACACGCTTACTGATCTGGCTTGTTTCTGTGCTTTTAACTCGATTTTAGAGTATTCTGCGCTCGTTGCGGCGCTTATTGAATCTGACTCTAGATCAACTACCTCTACGCTGGCATCCATCCTACTCTTCTGAACAAATAGCTTCCTCCGCCCATCACTGCAGTCGTCCCTGTAAACGCAATCAATGTCCCGTAACCACTTCCAAAACCAGCCGCGGCCTCGCCTTTCCACGGCATATTCGCCATCAGCGCCTCGCTCAGCGGCCCCGACACCACGTTCCCGATGCCTCTTCCCATTGCCAGAAACCCGCACACCATGATGGGATCAAATGCTCTTCCCCCTCCACCATCCTCGCCACTCGCCGCCGTCACCTGCCGCATGATGCCCGGCCAGGTGGACGTGTACGCGCCCGCAAACAGCCCGTACAGCACGCAAAACGCGTACAGCGCCGCCAGTCCGCGCCCCAGCCCCCAGAGCAAGAAGACGGCCGCTGCCGTGCCCCCCGTCGACACGAGGATGCACGTCGTCACCGGTCGCCGGTCCGTCAGCCAGCCCATGGCCACGCAGCCAACCACGGCCGCGCCATTAACCACCAGCAGCGTCAGCGCAGCCTCCAGCCCGCTCGCGCCTAGCACCGTCCGCGCGTACGACGGCAGGTAGATGCCCGGCACAAAGTAGCCCAGCGCCTCGACGACGTTGGCCGCCTGGTGCAGCAGAAACGTGCGTTGAAAGACGAAGCCGAGATTGATGCTGCGGCGCCCCGCGGCGGGCGCCGGCAGCCGCGGCTTCATAAAGTATACGAGCGGGAGGGTGCCGGCAAAGAGCGCGGCGGCCCAGACGCGCAGCGCGACGCGGAACCCGTACCGGCCGAGCAGAAACTCGAGCAGCAGCGGCGTGGCGATGCCGCCGAGGCCCGTCCCGGACCACATGATGCCGTAGGCGAGGCCCTTGCGCCGCACGAACCACTCGTCCATGTAGAGGATGCACGGGCAGTAGGTGACGGACCCGCCGAGCGCATACAGTACGCCCTGCGTTGCCATCAGCTGCGTCGTCGTCTGCGAGAGCGAGCTGAGTCCCAACGCCGCGCACATGACCACTATGCCGCCCGCGGGCGCGTAACGCGCCTGCTTGGGGTACAGCCGGAGCAGCGCCATCACAAGCGGGATGTCCAAGTACATGATGCCCTTTGCGAGGTTAGCTTGCGGGTATGGACGGATAATCGGGCGAGTGATGTTGTAATTACCAGGGCGCAAGTGCCAATGACAGCAATCTGGGACGAGCCCGCAAAGGGCTCATGCGTAGAGTAGTAGCTTTGGAAAACACCAAACGAAAACGGGAATCCTAACATCACGCGCGCAGTCGTTGTGATTAGCAAACCATAAACCCATCACCAAGTGCGGAAGAGAGAGATGTACTTGTACACTTACCCCAGACAAACGCCTCCATCATGAAGCTCGCCAGCAGAAACAACCACGCATCCTTGCCCGTGTCGGTCGGCGGTAGCGAAAACTCGTGCCGGCCGCGGCTGCCATCGCCTACGCTGCCGTCTGGGCCACTCTCTTCTTCCACTGGAGACGACGGCCGTGTCGTCGTGCGGCTGTCGTCTGTCTGCTGCTGCTGCTGCTGACTCTGCCCAGGTGGCTTGCCCGCACGCGCAAGCGCTGTCTCGAGGCTCAGCGGCGTTGCGGACCGTAACTCAATCGACATTGTGTGCTAAATACCAAGTAGCTTTGTTGTCTTCTTGTATTTGGTAATAATAGCAAGTCTTGTGTATCCTGCACTCTGTGATCAGCCGCTGCAGATTCTCTCCCTTTTTTACCGATGTAATTGTTCGGGGAACAGGCCGGAGTTAGAAAAGACCACACAACTGCAGAGAGCGACTGTTCTTTTCGGAGATAAGTTAAAGTTAAGGAATCTCTCTTGACCCCCACGTACCCACGCTCTGAATTGCGCAAGATGTGGAGCAGACCAAAACATGTCGATGCTGAGCCCTTTCTGCGCCCTTTGGTCGGCATCATCCACCTTATTAGCGTCGGTGGCCAGTAGGTCGACCCAAGAGTACTCGGAGGCATTGGAGATACTTGGGTGTGAACTGGCATCTATTTTGGGTACAAGTGCCTTGCCTGTACACTTCTTTGCAACTTGTTTTTTCCTTCTGTTGCTAAGAAGTAGAGCAGCATAATAGAGCAGCGGATGGCCACCAGCATAGGTCCTCGTGTTGTGCGTTGTACGCTCTACGACAAGCAATCGCTAAGCTACATGCACTGATATAGTTTCTTTCGACCCAAAAGTCATGCATAAACATCGATCCATTTGACAATATTAACATCGATTACGTCCAATATCTGTGATGACCTAAAAATGCTCGACGGTGCGCTTCGCGCTAGGAAATAGGAAAAATACACTGCTGCCATACAAAGTCCTTTTTTCTCTTAGTATGCTCGTCCCTTAGTCGTGCGACCAATCGTTTTAAAAGACGAATACTTTCCGTCGGCACCCATGACATCAAATCGTTCCGTACCCATAGCATCTGATGTATATCCGCTGAAGTAGTATCCAATCACCACAACCAAGTAGGTGAGGATCAGGATGCTGCCCTTGAAGTAATTGCTCTTTCCTTCGCCGTAGACGTAGCTGAGCAGAAATACGCAGAGAATAACAGTCACCATATCCCACTGCGGGAACAAGAGTGAGAAAGTGTGCATGGCTGCCTCGCTGCTGTCGTCGGTCGGACCACTGTAGGGATACAGTGCAGAGTACAGCACAAGCGCAGGAATCTGAAGCAAGCAAACTTGTAGAGCATACGCAGAACCAATCTCCATGGACAGCGCAATGTTGCCATTCATGGCAAACGAAATGGCATTCTATAGACATGTTAGCATTCCACACTGACACATGGGTAGAGCCCTAAACGTACCAGAAATTCAGTCGTGTTTGGCACAAGCGCAAAGAGCGTGATGCCCAAAAACTTTTGATCAATCGCAAAGTTTTCCAAGACAACGTCGACAGTGTCGACGAGAATCTCGGCAATGACGGCATATAGTATGGTCGCGGACAGAAGAATAAATGAACTTTTTCCACGGCCCCAATTTGGCGCGTCGTGGCCGCCGTGCCCAGCGGTACTGTGTCCAGCACCGTCATCGTCAAAAACACCCGCACGGGATGCCGTGTGCTTTGTCGACTGGGGCACAAAAGATGGCTTTCGGCTGTGGTGGCGATCCCGCGACGCGATCGTAGCAGCAGTCGCAGCAATTTCCGCAACTTCGCGAACCAGGGCAGAGTTGTCTCCTTGACCGAGGCTAGCGGCCGCCTTGCCCAAAGACCGACCGTCACTGCCAGCGCTCTTGGGCGGGACAACGTGCAGAGTGCTGGGTGCTCCGTTTGCTACAGCATCTGCGCTGCTCAACGAGGTCCGGCGGGCAGACTCTTGCGTAGATAAACCTACTTGCTTCAAGGACTGGCCTAGGATTCGCTTGTACAGATTCGTGTCTCGGATATCTGCACCGCTTGTTTCAGCAGCCGCAGAGGGCTGGGAGTGTCTCAAAACCGATGATGCATGCATGTGTTCCTCTTGACGCTTCTCCTCCACTTCGTAATTCCAGATAACGGCGGCGTGCGTGCGGAGAGTGAACCAAAGACCGATGAGATACGAGAAGAAGAGCATGAAGGCGGCCATGTAACAATATGGACGAACAGCCTCGAGATAGAATCGGTCGTCAAGAGCTGGCGCCTGCGAAAAGTAGCAACGTCGACAGTCACGACCTTCAGGACGACCACCAATTTCGCCAAAGTCCTCACAGCCGAGGCACTGCAGTTCGTGTGTGCCATAGATTTGGTAAAAGAGAGTTGGACCGAAAGCGCCAACGGATGCAAAGAGCAGCATGGTCGAGGTAACACCTGCCGATTTGGCGTTGAATCGTTGCGTTTTGCGCTTCAAAGCACCAAAACACATTGAAAGTCCAGGCAAGAACAGAATACCAGCAAAAATGCTACCCACAATGCTTCCCTCTACAAGCTGAGCCTTGCCTTGACCCAAGGCGACGCAGTACAGAAATACTTCTACAACTGTCGAGAAGAGAGCATTGATGGCAGCGCCAAGGCCCATGGAAGATTGCGCGGAAATGGACGCGACAGCCTGGCCGATAAAGTATGCGAGCGGAATAATGGAAAGCAAGCCCGCAATGAAAAGAAAGGCTGGCCCAGTGACGAAAATGTTCAAATGCAACATTCGATCAAGCACAGCCCAATCAAAAATGACGAAGAAAACAACAGCCACGAGATTGATGAGGAAGATGTTGGTTCCGTCGATCGTGTACTTCCAATATTTGATGCCTACAGCACGATAGGTGCAGAGGAGAATAGACGAATCAGAGCTATCGGTAGATCTGGAATAATCCAGATGAGACTCAAACGATAGAGCAAGTGGATGACGGCGCAAGTGATCAAAGAGTAGCATGGTGACCTTGCCCATGGGGATCCAAAAGACGAGAAACCAGCAAATCAGAGACACAATAATGAGAGATGGCGTAATGAGAAAGTAGAAGAAGAGAAAGAAGATTACACGGCCGATGTTCCATTCACCTCGGCCAAATAATCTTCGCTTCATCCGTGGGTGGTTTGGGTTATCGGAGCGTCTTCCACGGCCGAGCAGGCTGTCGGTCTCGTCACGTACCGATTCAACGCTACTTCGCGAGCGTCCAATAATCGAGCGGGTGCGGTCGGGACCAAAGAAGAGTCTGCCGTACTCCAAGTCGCCGCTTTGCCACTGCTCGTACTCGGAGATGCTCCGTCCCTCATCTGCGTCTTCGTGCATGTACTGTTCATCTTTCTCAAGACGAACATACTTGCCGAAAGGATAAAAGAGGTAACCTGCAAGGCCCCACAGTACACGGCCGTACTCTCTACCGCTGGAAGCCGCAGCAAAGAGCAGGCACATGATGGCGCCGAATGCGGCAAACATGGCCATCCACCAACCAAAGCAGAGTGTCCAGACCAGGTTGAACAAGACGAGCCATTTATTGACGTTGCCTCCTGGGGCGGAATGAATGTCACCCTCTGCAGACTTTTGGATAGAACGGTCCTTTTTATATAGAGCAGGCTTCCAGACCCTTATGCCAAAGGGGTGTGTCTGATTGATGGCCTGCTGTCGGTCTTTGAGCGTGAAGCTCTCAGCTTCGCTGAGGTCGCCATCAGAGTCACAGTCAACATGATCCTCGAGTCCAAGGTCTTCGTGCTCATGCTCGTCGGTTTCGTCAACGTCGTCTTCATCCTCGTCCTTCACGGAGCTGGGGCGGGTACCCGAAGTTCGAGGCTCTGCGTCAGACTCGTCGCGGTGAGACTGCACACGAGAGAGAATTGTTGGAGGTGGCTGGCGCCGTCTGGCAGTGTATCCGCGGCCAACAGCGTCTGCTTCCACCTCGTGAGTGTCGTCATGGGCCGAGAAAACCCCACCGCGATAGGGAGTGGTGGATGATGGGCGTCTAGACAGGGGCGGCTTTCGCGGACGTGGAAACGACTTGGTACGGTCGATGGTAGCCGGTCGACTAGGCTGCGACTGACGAGGAGTCTGTGGCGAATCTTGGATAGAAGGTCGCGATTCCGGAGTGTTGGTAATGGTGCCTGGGAGGTATTAGAAGGCAACAGTAGCAAGTCAATGAATAACAGTAGACTGACCGTAGGAGCCCTCGGGTCGCCTCCTGACGGTATCGGTGGACTGGAAACTCTCGGAAAGACCGTCGCCATCGCGGCCGGTCGAGGACTCGGCCGCTGAAGTGGCACGACGGCTCATGGGCGAGGTCGCGCTGGACCTGCGTCGATCGCGATCGTCGTGGTCTTCGTCCATGACGGCAGACACTGTAGAGCCTTGTAACGGCAACAGGTCGCGGCGAAAGGTAGCACAGTACTCGAGAAGAGGACAGGAAGCTAAGGAGATGACAGATCCCAATAATCAAGACGCTAAAGAAGAGAAGTAAGCGTTCGGGAGCTGGGCGCACCAAACGAAGCTAGCTAGTTGCTGAGGTGGAGTGATGTTTGACCGGGGAGGCCTGTTGATGACCGGGCTGTATATTGACATGTAACAGGCATTAAGGAGTTGTGTGAGGCAAAAAAGTCGAGTGCGACCGGATGTAAGAATGGACGATGTAAAGAAGAGGAAACGAAGCTCTGAGTGCAATGGAGGAGCAGCAGGGAAGGATAAGCTTTTCGCCTGCGTGTTCGGCAGTGGGGAGTGTTTGTGATCAAGATGCAGGCAGAGAGCTTCGGCTGCGGCGGGTGAAGCTAATACACAGGGCGGCACTTGCCCCTCCGAGAGCGGTTGAAGATGAGGGTAATGGGGACGGCAAGAGAAGAGGGGATAGGAAAAGGAGAAGATAAGAGTGCTCAAGGCCCTGCTTGTATTTATTTTTCAGCTTTGCCGCGGCCAAGAGTATATATGAGAGCTTGTGAGTGCTTGTGATGTCTGCCATGGCCTCGTGCCGCTTGGCGCAGACGCAATACAACCTGTATGGAGTCTCATGCGGCGCAAAAAATGACAACGCTGCATGTAGGAATCGATAGGGATGCAACTGTTAGTTATCTCTTGAGAAACACTCATTTATAACTGGTTGATGCTCTTGTGCGAGGTGTTTGCTCAAAGGAGTTAAGGTAGTGCAGAATAGCACTGCACTGAACAATCGGGCCGAGTCTGGGCTACTTTATTGCTGAAAGGTTTTGTTTGACCGAGATAACGTATCGAATGATTTTTTAACTCCAATGTGCACATTGTAATGCATCTCTAATAGTTACTTTGTAATACACTCATTTGATAGTCAGCATGCAACACCGTGTTGCTTCCGAAGCTCCCTGTGATAGCGCCTTGCAGCGCCTCCACCCGCTAGAGAGGCCACTAAAACTCCCGCTACCCGCCGAACAACAGGCGCTTCATTACAAATTGCCAGCTTTCCATCGGACCTCGGTAAAACTATTGTTCCATGCCGCTTCCTTATGCGCTCACGCTCTCACAGGCAACCCGCTGCCACGCACTGCGCCAACGCTTGGGTGCCGCTTACGAGAAGAGCTGCAGCCTTGCCATCAAGCTTCGCCAGCCATCAACCACCCATCCATCACAACAATATCCAGCCTCCGCCGTTTGCAATCGCATCCATTCTGACAGCTCCCTCGACTCACGTCGACACTTCGCCGCGCGAATTGGTCTCAGTATCAATCCACCGCATTCTGCTTTCGGCGCGTCATCACACTGCCTAGCGGCCCCCCGTTACCATGGCGCTCGACGAATACTACCACAACAAAATTGAGGCGATGAAGCTCGAGATACTCAAGGGTCAGGCCGCCCTTCGGCGTCTCGAAGCTCAGCGAAACGACTACAACTCGCGCGTGCGCTTACTCAGAGAAGAGCTCGGTCTACTGCAACAACCCGGGTCGTATGTAGGCGAGGTCGTCAAGGTTATGGGCACTAAGAAGGTCCTCGTCAAGGTGCACCCTGAAGGCAAATATGGTACGGGCTACATTACACGCTTTTTCGCGTGCGCACGCAAGTTCAAAGATACTAACACGAACCCTAAGTTGTTGACATCTCGGACACCGTCGACGTGACCAAGCTCACAGCTGGCAAGCGTGTCACACTACTTTCGGACAGCTACAAGCTCGAAAAGATGCTGCCATCCTCAGTCGATCCCCTCGTCTCCCTCATGATGGTCGAGAAGGTCCCCGATAGCACATACGACATGATTGGTGGCCTCGACCAACAAATTAAGGAAATCAAAGAAGTCATCGAGCTCGGCCTCAAGCATCCCGAGCTCTTCGAGTCGCTCGGTATCGCACAGCCCAAGGGTGTCTTGCTATATGGCCCCCCAGGTACCGGCAAGACCTTGCTGGCGCGTGCCGTCGCCCATCACACGGCGTGCAAGTTCATTCGTGTCTCTGGTTCCGAGCTCGTGCAAAAATACATTGGTGAAGGTAGTCGCATGGTTCGCGAGCTCTTCATCATGGCGCGTGAGCATGCGCCTTCCATCATTTTCATGGATGAAATCGACTCCATTGGTTCCTCGCGTGTCGAGGGCTCCTCTGGTGGTGACTCCGAAGTCCAAAGAACAATGTTGGAACTTCTCAACCAGCTCGACGGTTTCGAGCCTACAAAGAACATTAAAATCATCATGGCCACCAATCGTCTCGACATTCTCGACCCCGCCCTGCTAAGACCCGGCCGTATCGACCGCAAAATTGAGTTCCCGCCCCCTAGTGTGGAGGCCCGAGCCGATATTTTGCGCATCCACAGCCGCAAGATGAACCTGACGCGTGGCATCAACCTAAACAAGATTGCCGAGAAGATGAATGGCTGCTCCGGTGCTGAGCTCAAGGGTGTGTGTACTGAAGCCGGCATGTACGCTCTTCGTGAGCGCAGGGTGCACGTTACGCAAGAGGATTTCGAGCTGGCCACAGCCAAGATTCTCAACAAGCACGACGATAAGGAGGTGTCGCTCGGCAAGCTCTGGAAATAAATGGATGTGGTTGGGCTATGGTCTTTTTGGCGTGCTAGGCAAGCAAAACGTGGTCATGGAATCCGCGATTGTAAAAGCTTTGGTGATGCGGGATAGCTTATTGTATCAATACTTAACATGGCGATACATTGGAAGCTGTACATTGCGTTCTGTGACTAATCTGATACACTACTAACTACTTGCGTTGACTGGGCTCTCCCATGGGCGAAAAGACGCCATGCATTCCTTTGTATGGAGATACTGTAGCAGGCTTCCAGCCAACTCTTCCTAGGAGCGCCTCGTCCTCGAGTCTGTAAACCTGTACATGGAGTGGACGACAGCACTTGATCATTTCCTGTTCACTATCACTGCCAAAACCCCAAGCCGACAAGTCACCTCCAGGGCAAGTACCTACACAAAGTTAGCTCGACGAACAGCTCACGGATCCAAAGAGGCTACAGTAGCTTCTGAGAAATCCAGAAACGGGCTCAACTTACTCAACGCCATGAGCAGGTCCTGCTCGGCCAGAAACTCGAGCGCCTCCCCCTTTTGCGCGGGCGACGGGCTCATAAAGTACCGCCCCTGAGCATCCAGTCCGGTGACCTGAAAGATGTTGAGCACATCGTGGACGTCGGACTCGGCGAGGCCGAAAGGAGCGACGGCGCGCGTGAGATTGGAGTGGCAGTGAAAGTCGTACTGCGCGCCCGACAGCACCGCGTTGACGTAGGGGTCGCAGCGCGTGCCGAGCAGGTCGTGCGCACGCCCGCCGTGCTCGTCGGCGCCGTACCACGATAAGGTGTCGTGAATGATGGTGGCGAGAGGCCGCATGTACGGCAGGCAGGACCACAGGCGGTCGTAAGTCGAGACGTGCGAGGCGTGCAGCTGCCGCGTACGGGAGGCCCAGAAGCGCTCCCGCGGGTTGTGCCGGTTCCATAAGTTGAGGTCGCCTGGAAGGGAGCGGCAGAGGCAAAAAATGAGAATGATGACTCTTTTGTTTGGAAGGCAGAAATTGAGGGCAGCGGGGAGGGAGAAAGGATGACGGACGTACCGACTTGAGGCCCTTCGGGCGTGGTGATGCGCACGAGGCAGCCTTGGGGCACTTCCCAGGCTCTGCCGGAGCGGATGGGAATGGTAAACTCTTCAAGCAGGACACGACCGCCGGCCTGGATAGTTTCGTAGGCCGTCTTGTCGACCGTCAGCGGCGATCCGGCGGTGGGTAGGTAGGCCGGAACGGGGTTGGGGATGGGCTTCCGGGCCTGTCGGCGCTCTTCGGCCGATGCTTCGGGGCCGGGTTGAGACATGCTGCTTGCGTCTTTCTTTACGAACCGGACTAGACTCAAATTTGGGCAGTTTTGAATGCACCAAATTGTAGTACAAAGAAGAGTCTTATCAAGAGATTGATGTCCGCGCCTTTTGCAAAGTCTTCTCGTCGCCTGGCGGGCCAGAGCGCGGCGTTGCACCACCGAGGTCGGGGATCGGTTCCACCCAACGGCTTTGCGGGGGCTTAATCATTTTACCGACGACGACGACAACGACGACGACGACGTGCAAAGGCGCAATCTCTACAGAAATCAAGTTTTTTTTTTCAGAGAGGAATCATGTACGGACTTTTTGCTGAACTCGGATCATGAAAATTTCAAAGTACTTGCTTGGCAGACACGGCGAGTGATGCGCCTTAAGCTCTGGACAACGGGAGGCGCACTCCGCCGCACTACTGACCAGTGGGCTGATAATGATGGTGGTGGGCGGTGTACAGGTAAAAGGGCTGGCATCTGGGTCATGGGATGAATGTTTGTGAGACCACACGGAAAGAAAGATGTCCACCCATCAGACCTGCAAGTAGAAAGATTTGCCCATTAACAAGCACATCTAATCTGCGGAGGATGCGGTGAAGCTGACTGAAGGGTGTCGTCGCTCGCTGCCTGGATGATGGCTGCACGTGTTGAGTTGAATACTCCATAGAGTGCTTGCGAGATTTAAGAGTATGTGAGTAATGTGTTGATAGTTCGAGTGAGGTGAGAGGTGGGTGTATGCTGCGTGTGCCTAATGCTCATCAGTAGATACAGCATGTTTTGGGCTTAACAAGCTCAAGCCGACAGAAGTAGTCAAGACAAGACTGATCTATAAACACGGGATCCTTGAATGCAAAAGTGCCATGATTTGCACAAGCGCTTCTTGTATGTCTGTCAGCTTTTTCCCAGGTCCCTCTTCCAACCGTTTATTTATGATAAGGTTTACACGTGCCACCCATCTTGTCTCGGCCCTTTAGGAAATCTCCTGGATAGTCCCTGACAATCATTCGAGTATTCGATGTATCCGGAAGTTGGAAATTCAAAAACTGAGAAATGATAAATTAGGCAGGGAGACATCCGGTCGCGTGGCTGGCCGGGTGCAACCAGCCAAAAGATGCAGGGCCAAAACAAGGAATCAAGACTTGGAAGGGGGGGGCAAAGGAGGACCATGTGGATTAAGCGAATGAGGCCATCTTTCGAAACGAATTCTAGAGTCTTTGATCGACAATCAGTGACTGGCAAGTACATGCATGTGTATCTTTTATTATCTGAATTTTATAGTCGCCGAGCACGCCGAGGTGCGAGCTTGCAATGTTTGAGTATTACTTTGTAGCGGCAGGGCGGGGCGTGAGTGCAGATGGGATGGGATAGCCGGTCACCGGTGGCAAGGTAAATAAGGAGAAAAACAGGGAATATATTCAACTTTACCCAGATGGAACACGGATAACGGGCCAGAGAGCGGATCAAACCTCCCAAGATGGACGAGGTGCAGAGCAAGGCTCGTACGGATACTGCGACGATCAAGGGTCCTGTTAAAACCACGACCTTTGTCTTCGAACGTCCTCTCCACACAACCAATACGGTATTGCCACATCTTGGTGCTAGAAGAAACAGTCAATGTAACACCTGACTGTCATTGCATATTATTGAATATTATGATTCTATTCGTACATCTGCGGCTCTCCTAAATGGAAGAGTCTGGACCTTGCGGCCGGATAGACGGTGGGTGCAACAGTGACGTCGTCTTGTCAGCCTCATTGCGCTCTGCCAAAGTGAAAAAGAAGGTTGCAAGACTACACCGTCCCATATTAACAGCTACTCTATGTAGGACCCGGTATATCGCCGCGCTGCGTTGTTCAAATGGTACTGCAGAGAGGCAGAGCTTCGCATTATTCATTGTTCCACTTCAGCTGTGACATGGGCGACGGCAGCAAAGCAGCTGTTCTCCTGCAGGATGCAAGAGCCACGCGAGAAATCAAGCCGTTTGGCAAAAGCCGCGCTCCGCTTTCGAGAGCGGCACACGGAGCGATCAGGCCCTACGATCCCTTGTTCTCAGCCTTTCAGGCCCAACCCGTGGCTGGCTGGCCGGCGGTGCTTTGCATGGCAGTTGCGGCTGCGTTTTTTCGCATGTCCCGCCGATATTGATGGTGGGGGAACGTGTCACACGCGAGCTTCCCATGCACGACCAGGCTGCGTGTATCAGGCATCGATACCTTGATTCTTTCGTCTGATGGGACGGCGGACACGAATGACAGCAAAGGGTCCAAGAATCGAGAGATGGGTGTGCCACGGGGAGAGTCTTTTCCGTGAATCGGGCGGGATAAAAAAGCAGGTTATCGCATATCATTGGAAAAGAAAGGGTCTAGACTCCCCCGCGGCTTGGTAGGGGGTACATGTGTGTTGGGTTGGGGGGTAGATTTGCGAACGCCGAGTTTTGTTACAGGAGATGGTATGTGTGTGAGGCTCGTTCTGCCATGATTTTCGGGTTTGTGGTCACATTTATGAGACTGCATGGAGAAACAGTGGTTCTTGTGCGATGCATGGCCAGGTTCGGCTGAGGATTGCTGGCTTGGCGGCTATTCATTGTATTCATTGGCAGGCAAGGGCTCTTACACGGAACCAAAAAGGACAGGGGCCGCCTTCAAGCAAGGCAAGGCAAGGCAAGGCAAGGCGAGGCTCAAAAGCAAGATTCATTCAGGCCCGCCAAGACAAGGTAAGTAATCACTAATTCCCATTTGGGGTGGTAAAAAGTAGTATCGTAATAGACAGTTGCCACCCTAGATTTTTATATACTCGTACTCAGGCACTCAGGCCAAAGTGTCGGAATTATAAAGGGAATTTCGTGTTGAAAAAGAACCATCACGCCGAGTCAGGTTCTAGACGTTCTGGACCTGGCTGGCTGGGACACTATGACGTGATGGGCGGGTGGCCCAAGCATGGGGGAGGTACAAGCGTGGTACGTGAGCCGTCGAAGCTACGTCACAGGAGGAGCAGAAAAGAGAAAAGACGACAGTAAGTTAGCCTACGGAGTACAAGTTGTCAATACAAGCCTAGGAGGTCGTCAGTTGTGTCACGAATGGGTGTCGACGGTTGCAGCGCCGGTTGCAACACTGACGGTGTGAATGAGATTAAATAGATAAAAAAAGCGAGGCAAACAACTCTCAGAATCAAAATGTCGTCTCTGGACCGGTCAAGTTGGGTGCATGTCGACGGCCGTTCTGGGCCTTCTAATTCCAGCCCGTCTCCCTTGGCCGGGCTTCGATCTGCTCTGTGCCGTGCCAATCAGTTTCCCCATTCAGCGCCCTCCACCGCTACAATGACCTAATAATGGGCGCCCGCGACTGCTGTAGGTAGGTATTGTGCGAGTACCCCTCTAGCTCTGGAGGTGCTTTTGCTTGCTGCCGGTTCGCTGCAAGTTTGCAGGAGGCAAATGGCTGCAAAGAGGGTTGTCAATGCTCTAAGCGGTCATGGCCATACACAATGCAAATCGTGTTGACAATGTCTAATCGCATTCCGCTGGCAAAAGCGATTCAGATTCACACTCCCTTGCAGAGATTCCAAGACTCCATTATACACAGTTTCTGCGTGCCGCGGCCGGCTCCCGCTCGGTCGACGGCCCAGTTAACTAGTTATTCTCTCGTGCCAGAATTTTGCCAACATGGCATTTCCGTCAATCCGTGCACCGGAAGCCAAGAGTTCGGTCTTGTTCTTCGTTGGCTCTAGAAAACTTGACCAGGCCTGCACCAGATCGACCCGGGTTTACTGCCCTGTTTTATTTTGTCCCCCCCTACCCTTGTATCCCACGCCCTTTGTCTCTCACGCCCTTGTTACTGGATACCTGGCCGCTACTTTGGCGACGGTCGGTTGATGCTAAATACGGTACTCCGTACGGGATAACTAGGCTGGCTGGGATCCTTCATCCGCCGCCGACATGGCCCCCTCAAAACGTCTTTTGTCTCATTGACCCCAAGGTGACGCTGTTCTGTTTGGGATCCAAGGCAAGCCCTATTTGATTTACCATTCATCTTCTTCGCCCTCGTATAAAGTGTCAATTGTGGAAGAATGAGTAGAAAAGAAAAAAGTCAAGTGGAGTGACTCTAGGACCCTGCATCGCCGCAGTCCAGGCCCTTTGTGTCTCCAAGGCATCGTCATCTGGCGTCCGCCATCATCCACCATGGACCGAATGTCAGATAAGACTCCCATGAATTACTAGCTAGCGGCATGAGGTGGTGGTCAGTTGCGTTCCCACACTGCCTAATAATAATACACGCACATCCCCATTCTATTTCCAAGCAGACTGTTACTGGCGGCGACCTACTACTTACAGTCGGTCTGCCCACACACACGGACACAGACGCACACAGAGCACACACGGATATTTGTCCTCGTCACAAACGTAGACCTGCCAAACTACTTGCCGGCCTGCTCTTCCTCTTGGCGGCTACGTCTCTTGATCCTTATTACTCTTCTCTTCTTGCTTCCACCTTTCCGATTGTACTTTTTTTCTTCATCACTATCTTTTGCCATCTGCTCTCCCTCTCCACGCGCCATTCGCCAACCCATCTTTAGCTCACGCCCCCCTTGTGCTTCGCTGCCGTGTCCTACAGCGCGCATCTGCAACTTCCGGCCAACCGCTCGCTTCCTCGTTGTATGACGTTCTCGTGCTTCTCGACACTTTGCTTTTTCGAATCTGTCGTGAAATCCGTCGCTGTTCTATTCCAACAAATCTTGACCGAGACATACCTTAGCCGTGCTTTTGACGTGGGAGGAAAAAAAGCCACTCGACAGGGCCTTATAACCAACTTCTTTCCCACCCCTTTTGCCCTCTTTTCGTCCCGAGCTTGATATGAAAAAGAAGTCAACTTTGTCATCTTTGGTCTGCTTCTATTTATAATTGAGGAAGTCTTCTGTGGTTGGTCGCTCATTGCCCGTTGCACCTGAATTCTCGCCTCTGCGGCTCCGCCCTAGTTGCTTTGAATTCTCGCCACCGCCTCCCTCGCTCAGTTACGTCACAGGCTGAACCCTGCAAACCGACAACCTACATAGCGACTCTGCGGCGACGCACGCGACAATCCCCTTCTCTTCATCATCCAATCGACGTCTATCAATTGAGCCATGGATCTTTAAAATCACTCTTTCGGCCGATTTCGAAGCTGATTGGCTTCGCATGCACCTAATATTCACCTCAACCGCCCCATCACTATTCTAACTAATGTCTGTACAATACGCCATGACGGCTCACACTACACGAACTCCTGGGGTATCCAGTCCTCATAATATGTCGAGACGGCCCTCACGAACCGTAACGAAATCAACGACACCTATCACCTCGCCTCGCGCCGCCTTTTCTGTCGGCCAAAATCACCCGCCTAAGAGCTCTCCCAGCCGCAGAACGCAGGCACGCGCCCCAAGCCCCAACTACTTTGGACTGGTCATCGACTCGAATGTTGAAGTGGCCGACTCCTCAGCCCCTGGAAAGGATAATTGGAGTCCTGGTTCTTCGATAAAGTCCTTTGCCGCCGCCTTACCCAAGACTGTGCCGCTCGAACCCAACTCGGAGTTTGAAGCATTCAGGAGGCAGGTGGATCGCAATCGCGGTCCATCCTTTGCCCTTCCCACAACCAGCCATGTGCCGTCAGCCTCAACACACATGGCCCGTCCTCGACCGGCTCGCTGGCATTCTCATAGTAATGAACCTGCCAGCGAGCCGTCGTCGTTTCGACTGGCCTTGAATAGGATCCGCGCCGACATTGGCTCGGGATCGAGCAAAAAGTCCGACGCTGATCAGAACAGCCTTCGTGATTCTGCCTACGTATCCATGGACTCGAACCGCAATTCCGATGTGTCGTTGAAAGCACCTCAGCTTGCAGGCCTTCCGCGTGTTGCATCTCCGCTTCCTATCGAGGACACCCGGCAGCAACTCCAGCACCCATTTAATCCGACGTTACCCGCTGATTACCTTCAAGAGCGATTCACGCTGAACGAACCTAGGCCACGCAGGTCATCACCATCCATCGGCAATCTAGCACGTGCTTCCACGCTGCCAATGAAGCTTGACATTGTTCAAAGCCCCTTCATCTCCGGCGATCAGCTTGTCAACATTATGGACACGGGTGATATGGACGGTATCCTGCTCATCGATGTTCGTTCAGTTCAGAATTTCTCTCAGAGCCGTATCAGACATGCTCTCAACCTCTGTATCCCCACAACGTTGTTAAAACGTGCCACCTTTGGTATCGAGAAGCTCCAGCAGACTTTCCAGGATAGCATCAACTCGACAAAATTCAACCGCTGGAGGGATATGCAATGGATCATTGTCTACGACACCAACGCTTCCGACAACCGTGATGCATTCACAGCCCAGAGCATGATCAAGAAATTCACGGCAGCGAATTACTCTGGCAAAACTGCCATTTTGCGTGGTGGCTTTAATCTTTTCCGTCAGTCATTTCCCAGTCATGTCGACAACGAGCCAGCACAGCCACCAGCCACGAGATCTCAGAATGCGACCGCCGATAGCAACGCTCTTGCGCCCGTCATTGGAGGTGTCATGCTGCCGACCAGCATGCAGGAGCCCAACCCATTCTTCTCCAATATTCGCCAGAACATGGATCTAGCAGACGGTGTCGGCCAGTTTGATGTTCACTTGCCTGATGGCCTCGAAACCTCATGGCTTCCCACATGGCTGTGTCAGGCCGCTGCGCCTGGGGATCACGGCAAAAAGGTCTCCGACAAGTTTCTTCAAATTGAGCAGGATGAACAATCTCGCATGAGAGGTGCCTATGCCGCGTTCAATCCCAACAACGCAAAGTCGGCAAACCATGTCCAGCTATGTGGTGTGGAAAAGGGAGGTAAAAACAGGTACAAGGACATTCTTCCATTTGAGCACAGCAGAGTCCGCTTGAAAAACAAGGCGCCTGGCTCCTGTGATTATATCAATGCCAGCAAGCTCTCTGCTTCGCGTAGCAACAAGAAATACATTGCCACGCAGGGTCCGCTGCCGGCCACTTTTGAAGACTTTTGGTCTGTTGTTTGGGACCAGGATGTTCGTGTCATCGTCATGCTGACGGCAACGACCGAGGGCGGGCAGCTGAAATGCCACCCGTACTGGGAGAATCGCGAGTATGGCCCCATTCGATTACGGCCTTTATCCGAGAAGAAGGCTTCGCTCGACATGGACAAGTATAGACCTGACTCCAACAGCACGCCGGCTCAGAGCTCCTCGGAGCGTGGCCGGCGCCGAGCAAACACCACAACAGCGTTTGAGGCAGTCCCTAGTTTCTCGCCCAGCGAGGAGGCGCCGTACGTCATCATTCGCAAGTTTGCGCTATCGCATTCTTCTCACCCTTTCGCCCCGATTCGTGAGATTACACACCTGCATTTCCCTGGCTGGCCTGACTTTGGAACCCCTGCCAAGCCATCACACTTGCTTGCGCTCGTGGAACTGGCCAACGTGATGCAACGCGCTTCTCTGCCCGTCGAGACCAGCACCATCGTTGAGTCGCGCAAAGCTTCAGGAGGCGTACTGCCCGTTACGTGGAACGATGGGCCAGAGGTCGATGAGAATAGCCGGCCCATGCTGGTTCACTGCTCAGCGGGCTGCGGTCGCACTGGCGCTTTCTGTACTGTCGACAGTGTTGTTGATATGATGAAGCGGAAGCGTCAGGCGGATCTCACCGGCATCACTGTTAAGGACACAGAGGGCGACGTGGACATGCTTGGCCCTGCCGATGGTGCCGTGCCTACGATGCCATCCGATTCTTACTTTCAGATGGATCTAGGTTCCTCGGGTAATCAAGTTGCCAATTTACCTCATCAGCAGCCCAAGTCTGCGGGGCTCGACACTACGTGGCTGTGGGATGACTCTATCGACTTGATCCAGAAAACTGTCCAGGACTTCCGACAGCAACGACTCAGCACCGTGCAAAGCCTGCGGCAATACGTGCTATGCTATGAGACGGTTCTGGAGTGGATGCACTGCATGCAGGACAAAACGGCCAGCACCGTGGCCGGACGCAAGCGCAGCGGCAGTTTGACGCTGACGCTACCTCATTAGCACCAGAGCCATAGAGAAGAATGACGATCCAAGCATTCACTGGCGACCACGGCGTTAGTATACATGAACTCAGCGATGAAAGCTCTCTATGAAAAGTGAGCCAATGCAAATGGCCTTTTTTTCTTTTTTTGCTTTCTGTTCTTCTACCATGTACATGTGAACTGAAAGAGGACAGAAGACAGAAGAGCAGTGGACGCATTGCTGGTATGACATAATAAAAGCATGGGGACATGATGATTATATAGCCTTTTTTTTCAATTGTACTTTTACATGGCGATTACGTTTTCAATGGATGCTAGTGACAATGACTGATTGGTGAGACGTATCACAGTGGCGGGCGTTGACCAATGTCGCTGACTGTGACGCAGAAAAATGGCATCTTTTCGCTAAGGTATATAATCGAAATGAGGCCACCAACTGCTATGTACGGCCATAGCCGAGTGACCAGTCTGGATCCCGTCCGATCTCCGATAGACAACCACTTGAGCGCCAGATTAGTAGTTGGGTCGGTGACGACCAGCGAACACCGGGTGCTGTACGTATTTTTTATTTAATGGTTACATTACTTTTGCTTTTCGCGTTTACTGCGGTCAAATTTTAGGTATCGTGCAAGAAAGTTGATGTTGGTGTCACTGGTCTATTGAAGCTTTTACGCCCAACCACCTCGCAACACAGACGGCATCTCCGACATTTTTCCTCATGGTCAAATTATCAGCCGCGACACCAAACGCCAAGGTCGTGGCCCAAAATATGAGGCCCGACGCCACTCCTCGAGACCGCCAGCCCATATCTGCGGCTCGCGCTTCTTGCCGGGAATGTTGGCGCCCACCCACCACGACTGGGAGTGGCGCGCGAGCAAGCCATTCCAGACGTCCGTCGTCCTCCTCCGCCAGTCCTGCGCCGCGGCGTCGGTCGTCTCAATGGCCGCGGCTCTACTGCCGGCGTCGGTCTCGGCGCGCGCCAGCAGCTTGGCCAGAAACTCAACCTGCAGCTCGAGAAACGGCGGGCCGTTGGCGAGCGCTGTGGGCGCCTGCGGTCCGTACAGGATGAAGGCGTTGGGCATGTCTGGTACCATCATGTCCAGATACGAGGCGATGCCGTCTCTCCATGTATCCTGCAGCAGCGCGCCGTGACGGTCGCGAATGTTCATGTCGTACAAGGCACCCGTCACCGCGTCGTAGCTGGTGGCGCTGATGATGACGTCGAGCTCGTGTAGTGTCTGCTGCTGCCCGTCGTCGATGACTATGCCATTCTCGGTGAATTCCGCAATCGGCGACGTCTTGAGGCTCACGGGCTGCACGTTGGGACGGTCCACCATTTCGTAGTAGTCTTACTCGAGGGTCGGACGCAGCGCAAACAGGAACGCGTCGGGTTCCAGCGGGACGATGATTTTTCTTTTTGCCGCATCCGTCATGCGCGCGCGGTCCTTTTCGGCCATGAACGCCCACGCGGCCCGGTTGGCCTCCTCGTTGATCGTCAGGTCCGCGTAGATGAGGCCGGACAGGAAGACGAAGCCCCGACGCTGCCAGAGATTCTCCCAGAGCGCGCGTCGCTGCTCGGGCGTGTGCTCCGCGTAGGACGTCGAGATGCTTGCGTTCCACAGGTAGCCGGACGTGCTGGCGTACTTTGCGTGGTTGAAGACGGCGTCGAGGAAGCTCTTTTGGTGCTCCGACTCGTCGGCGGGGATGCGGCACTGGCCCATGGGCAGGCAGTGCGGCGGCGTCCGCACAAATACAGTCAGCGCACAGTCCGTTTTGGCCAGCTCCTGCAGGGTCTGGACGGCGGACGCGCCCTGCCCGATGATGCCCACCCTCTTGCCGGCCAGATCCAGGTCCGCGGGCCACGCCTTGGGGTGGATGATGCGGCCCTTGAACGCGGCCCTTGAACGCGGCCTTGTTCCTGAACTCGGGCACGTGCACCTTGTTGCTGGAGCCCGTCGCAAAGACGGCGAAGCGTGACCGCGCCGTCAGGCCCTGCTCCGTCTTGAACACCCACGTCTTGGTCTCGTCGTCGTAGCAGGCATCGACGACGTTTTGGTGAAAGAGGGTGTCCTTGCGGAGGTGGAGCGTGTCGGCCATGTGGGAAAAGTAGCGGCGCATGTCGGCGCCGGAAGAGTACCGTTCGGTAAAGTTGAACGTTTCGCGGACGGACGGCGTGCTGAACTGATACGTCGGCGTCTCAGAGTCGACGCGCACCCCGGGATACCGGTTCATGTGCCAGACACCGCCTAAGTCGTCACAGGCGTCGAGGATCTTGGCCGTGTAGCCTTGTTGTCGCAGAGAGTGCAGCGCATAGCAGCCGCCAAAGCCTGCGCCGACAATGATGACGTCTTGGTCTGGTAGAGCAACTGCTTCGGCGGTAGCCATGATGAATTCAGACGTGCAATTTCTTATAGTTGAGAAAGGTTTCCAGATTACAGGCTTCAAGGGCTACTAAACGCGCTTTAATACTTTTACGTCGGTACATTGTACGACCAAGCTGCTGTACAACAGGCATGTGAACCCGTGTTCGTCCATGTAAGTGGACATGGCCGAGTTGAGGTCATGGCCTCGGAGAGAAAGCTAACTTTCAGGAAGCGCGGCTTCCGCGCATCAACAAAATATACCCTGGTCATAAGTTTCTTTTCAGGCCAATATTGCAGCTCCACGTTCGGCGGAACGGCACCTCAACTTCTGTCAATCGGTCTCTCATGAGTGTAGAAGCGGTTCGGTGTCCCGGGCAGAATACCAATTGCTGCCGCTGGCCCTTGAACCCGAGTTTCCGTACGTCAAAACTGATTTGCGATGGTGATGTACCACATCTGGTCTAGTGCTTGCGAGGGACGGCGGCGGCGGCTGTAGCTGTACACGGATGTACCCGCTCAACAGGTTTTAGCTGGTCTTTAGAGCTGAGCCTTCCCGAAGTCTTGTTGAACGTCTTGGCGCTGCGGATTTCAAAGAAGTAAATAGGTGTAACTGCCGATGTGTCAAGTGGGAGCGAGGCCATCGCGTGGACATTTGGGACGCCACGCCGGTCTTTGGCGTTTTTGAACGGCATATCAAATCATGTTAAGAAGGAGAGAAAACAGAGATAAACGACTGTTTGAGTATGGCTGATGAGTTTCTTTTCTATTGATTCAAAAACACACTTATCTCAATACTTGCACCTTCTTCATCGCTGCACCATGGGACTTTCTCTCGACAAGGAATTCGCTGCAATGATTGCGTCGGCTTGGCACATCTTGAACAAGCCAAAGCCTCAATGCCACGACGTACAAGGTCGAAGGCTTGCCATGGCCTCTTTAACCGAAGCCGGCACGCCTGACCCTTTACCCAAAGGTACTGCGCAGGAGATCTTGTGCGTGCCAGCGGAGGACGGCTACGGTATCTCACTATGGCGTGTATCCCGGAAGCCCGGCACCGAGCCCACGCACACTAAGCCTGGCCCTGCCGTGCTGTATATGCATGGTGGTGGCTTCGTCGCACTCGGCGTGGAGACGTTTGCGAGGAAACTGCACGCGCTGGTCCTCGCATCGGGTGTCACCATCTACGCCGTGGACTACCGGCTCGCCCCGGAGCCTCCGTTTCCGACCCCGCTGGAGGACTGCTGGACGTCTTTGCAGTATATTCGCGACCACGCTGCGACGCTGGGCGTGGACGTGGCTCGCATCGCAGTCATGGGCGACAGCGCCGGGGGCAACCTCGCCGCCGGCGTTACGCTGCTTGGGCGGCATCGCGGCATCACGCCTCCGATTGCGAGCAGTTTCTCATCTAACCCATGCTGGATGACAGAAACAAGGAGGAGATGGAAGCTGGGGTGGTGACGACGCTCTGGGACCAAGATGACAATGCGACGGGGTGGACGGCCTATCTGGGAGCCAAGGCTGGCGGAGACGAGGTGCCGACTCATGCAGCTCCTGGCAGACTGACGGATGCTGCTGGATTGCCGCGGCTTACTCTATATGTTGGACAGCTTGACCTGTTTGTCAAGGAAAATGTGCGCTATGCGTTGCTGTTTCTGGAGGCGGGCATTGAGACGGAGCTGCGGGTGCTTCCTGGGCTGCTGCACGGGTTCGACGAGCTCGCAAAGGATCTTGCAGCTAGTAAAGACTGCTTTGCTCTTCAAGTCAAGTTTATGAAGAGGTTGTCGGAGCATTGAGCAACCTCAATGGAAGCTGTATTTAATTGACATGATGGACTTTTGAATCTGGGTGATGACCATGGACCGTGCGTGGACACATCAAAAAAGAAGGTCAATTTCGTGTAAAGCAGCAGTCATTCCACCTCAAACGTTGACCAAGTATTTCAAAAGTTATGGTTCTTGTTTTGTCAGCTGCCACTCAATGTAATGCAGTCACATAAATCTGCTTCATCGCGACAAACTTGAGCCGCAGTGGGCCGAGAGAGTGCAACGTAGTATTAAATTGGTATATCATCGCAATTATATAAGGAGACAAACCTCTCGACAGACAGATTCAACAATGACCGCGGCGAATTCTGCATCTATAAAAGCGCGGCAGGATAAGTTTCAGCGCGCAACATCAGACAAGACATCAGCCGACCGACGACTGTCCGAAATCCATGTCGCATAGAGGCAATAGAACCACACACATCTCGGTCGGATATAGAGCTTAGAATTATAGTCGTTTGCGTTTATCGGCTCCCTGCAACAACCGGCCATAGCCAGCCAAGTATATCGTTTCGTGACAAGGATGGCAAAAGTGGTTGCGCCAGCATCTGCATCTTTGACAAATCATTTATCGGTTCATGCTCGCCCACAAGATTGGGGGATCCTGTGACACAATCGCAATGCATAAAAAGGCTAAAATGCAAATCATTCCGAATATAGGCGAGGTACCAATTCTCATCCACTTATTAGTGCCAACATGGCCGTCACGTCACCGCCTTGCCGTTCCCCCACGCAGACACGCATCCGCTTCTAGGGTCCAGGCCAGACCAAGAACCGTGCTCTGAGTCGTGCGAACGACGCTCGTCCGGCATTAGGTGCAAAGCCATCATGCCCTTGAAAACAAGGAAAACTAACGATTGCAATCGTCATGAGTTATCTCCGCCTTGGCCTCGAGTTTCGGCCTAAACTGAAAGTGATGGCTACCCCTCCAACCAACAACCGCATCAACACCACCGCTATGAGATTTATACTTTTCGGAGCAAAGTGCCGCCAAAAAATCTTGATTTCCGCGGTTGACTTTTTATTTGAAGTCCGACCCCCTCAGCGGCTCTTGTTTCAAATCGTTTCGCCCTACAGCCCTGGACCTAGCATGCCATCTTTATGCAGAGCGCACTTTTGCGCCGACAAGAGCCGCGTGCCAGCGTATTAGACGCTTCGTCCTCTCTCCTCCCCCGCTCACGAAAATCTTCATTGGCCGGCCGGGCAGAGCATAAAAGACCAATGAGCTAGCGAGCCAAGACCTTGAGTGTCGGTGAATTTTTCGTTGACTAGCCCCAACTATGCGTGCCCGTAGTGTCTGTGTCTGACGGTCTGGAGCTCTATAGTGCTTCACCTCAAGTGAGCGCTCACCTTTTGTCGTTTATGCGACGAGCCGTTGCATACCGATGAGAGCGGGGGAAGAGAGGAGGAACGATGGCATCAAACCTGACAGAATAGAAGAGCGGGGGTCGCGGACCGGAGGATGGTGCCTTTAACTAACTACATGACGGCTACTTGCTTCTCTGGAAATCTCTTTTTGAACAAAGAATTGAGTTGCTCAAACGACAAAACTGACTGATTATCGTCCCGAGTCACATCTAGCTCCGACCACAGCAACATCTTTACTTGGATAATTACCCATCTTGATCCCATCTGGCCCTCTTGACAGCCATGCTGCTCACGCCATCAGCCTCCCAAAGTCGAATGAGGTAGGAGATCATGGTCGAAAGGAGCGCCAACTCGCTGGCCTATGCCATGGGATGGCTGTACGCAGCGGCCGTCTTTGCATTTGCCGCTTACGTCTGGACGAGATGCAAAGCCAAACGTTGGACCTTGGATGATTACTTTTATACCGCTGCATTTGTAAGGAAACCCAATGAAACCCCTCACAGACAAGCACGAATCGGACATGAGCGAGACGACTAATAGAATCCTGTCTCTCGCCTTTTCTAGATATCTGCCATTGCTCATGCCATCATAATCGCCTTTTGTATCGTGCACAGCTATGGTCACAATCACCACTTCCACAGACCAGACTCGACACAAATGCAACTCGTACGTTTTTTGCAACGCTCATCCGCAGAAAACTAGGCAAAGTCCGTCCCGGCTAAGACAATACCACTAGTTACAATACGTTGCACAGCTTCTTTACCTTCTTTCGCTCGGCTTCGCGAGGGTATCCGGCGCCCTCTTTGTCAGCGCCGCCGCGCAGGCCTCTCCCCTCGTCTGGCCCGCGAGAACTGTCGCCGCGTTGTCCGGCTCATGGTCCATTGCCTCTGTGCTATGCCTGACACTTCACGGCGGAAAGCCCTGGGTGGGCATCCTGAGCCAGTCTTTTGTAAGTCAATCGTTCTTCCCTCTTTTTTTTTCTCTCCGTGAAGAGAGCAACCCCCGTCTGATAATCCAGTACTAGTACTTGCGATGGGTGGGCATTGAAGCCACCGGCATACTTATCGAACTTGCCCTTTTTGTCCTATCCATCAGCCTTATCTGGTTCTTGGCTATGCCAAAACTCCGACGTACGTGTATGATGGCAGCATTCAGCACGCGTCTCCTGTAAGAGATTAGCCGCTCCCCGGGGACAAGACAAGGTCGTGCTGACCTCGCAACTCTTACAGCTTGATACCCATCATCGCGGCTCGCCTCGTCCATCTTCATTCCTCGCATAGATCCTCTCCAAGTTCCGTCACACCATCTATTCTCACCGAAGCTGCTCTGGCCTTATCCATCATGACCGGCTGCGCCACTGCGCCTCGCTCTCTCCTCGCCGCCCTCCCCCCATCACCAGCCTACCACGTCCCCAAGAGACCCCTCACCATCTACACCTATGACCGCTACCGCCGTATCCGCAAGAGCAACCGCAGCACCTCCGCGTGGACCCGCAGGTTCGGCGCCCGCATCACGCGCCCCAACTCGACGCCGGATCCCGCTTGGCTGCCGTATCAAGGCTTCTCGGAGACGTCCGAGGCGACGGCGTACCCGCCACGGGTGCACATTTCGAGCATGTCTCGTGAGGCACCGTCGATGACGCCGATAGAAGAGGAGCTGTGGAGGATGACGATTCAGAGAACGATGGAGTTTTCGGTTGAGCACAGGCGAAAATCTCACCTGCACGACCTCGGGCGCAACGACACAGCAGTGTAGATTCAACACTGTGAGCAACTGCCTAAGCTAAAGAATGCGTAGGCTACTACCTACTATACGATACACGCGTGGTGTGCAGGTTTACACGTCACTTAACATAAAAAACACTGCAAAGTGGAACAATCAAATCAAAGATATTGGACAGTGTTGTGTCTGCAATCTTCATGTCCAAGTCTAATGTCAAAAAAAGCAAATCTCTGGCAACATGTTCAGATACGCAGCTGTTCAATCAAAAAGCAAAAACGCCCGAATATTCCCAAGCCAATGATCCCAATATCATAACGTCGTATCCCAGTCTCTTCCAACTGCAAGGTGCCTAGCCCACCATTCCCAAACCATCCATAGTCGTATACGTCCCAATGCAGAAAAAAGTCCCCCAAAACGCCAGCAAATGTAATTGGTAAAAAGATGCAAAACTAAAAAGAGAAAATACAGTGGCCATTGGATGAGCTTCAGGACTCAATAGTCTCTTGCTGCACTCTGATGGCGACGGCATCCCACCAAGTGCTGTGCGCAGCGCGGTCCACCGATCCAACCTTGTCGAGGAGATCAGAAATCTGCCTGACGCGGTCGACAAATTCCGACAGACCCAGGCTGGCAAGCTTCTCACCTGCCGAATTTGCCGCCTTGACCTTTTCATTCGCTGACGAGGAGCCAGGCACGAGTCTGGCAAGAATGTTGCCGCGAAGTCGCGTGAGGAGTAGGCGAAGTACTGGCTGAGTTGGCTCGATGCCGGTGCGGGCCATCTCTCGCGACGACTCCAAAACCTTGCGCACCAGCTGTCGCAGCTGGTTTCTCGTTGCCGCGGGCATAGATCGGCCAGCCTCCAGTGCCGCCATGGTGCCGTCTAGTGCGGTATCAAGCGATGGGTGCTCGTTCTCAAGCACGGCAAGAATACGCGAAGCCTCCGTCTTCCACTGTGAGCGAACATCTCGCTTGAGAAGGTTCTTGCATTGCAGTAACACGGCACCAACAGTAATAATGCGCTGTACCGTGGTCGAGACCTTGGTAATGCGGGCAATGTCGAGGCGCAGCATTTCAGGCACCTGCTCAGGCGAGACCGGGAGGGACAGCGTCGTAAAGACATCCACGAGCATCTGTGCATAGAAGCGTGACGCAGTGGGCCGCGATTTGGGATGGTTGATACCTTCTGGGTCGCGGCGTTGCACCTCGGCCATGACCTTGTTGACAGCCTTGCGCCAGGCATTTTCAGCTACGCTGAGGCGAACTTCACCGGCTGCAATTTCTTGTGCAAAGCGCTTTGCCTCGTATTGTGCCGCAGACTCGATGAGTTGCGGCGCAGCCATGCGCATCAGATAATTGACATAATCGCAAAGCATAACATCAATGAACCCCACTAGCGCTTCGACTCGATCAATGACATTGCCGTCGTTGAGCTTTTCCCGAATCAAGGTATTGACTTCCTCGTCGCGAAAAGGTGCACAGAGCTTGGGCAGCAAAGAAGCCATGGCAGCAAAGAACTTTTCATACGAGAAATTGCCGAGGTAGAACTGCCGCTCTGCCAATTCGGGGTCAAGTATTTCGCCAATGAGGTTGTACATTGAGTTGCCAGGCTTGAGTAGCCGTTGCAGCTTATCCCTGATGTTGCTCGCCATGTTGAGGAAGATGCGAAAGTTGGCTTCTTGATCATCTGCCTGGGCAGTAGCGCGCATGTGTGCCCAGACAGGCCTAGTCATTGCCGCTTGCTGCTCGACGTAGTCCTCTGTAGGTATCTGGTACTCTTTGTTGATTGCGAGCTCATGCACAACAACACGGTTATCTGGAATCAGGCCCATCAAGCCAGCCTTGGGGGCAAAGGATAGCTGCTGGCTTGTGCTGTGACCTTGGCCTCGGCTGAGTGGTGTCGATGGGGGCGTGAGAGTCTGCGACTCGGGAGAAACGAGGCTGTTGGCAGTAGCAGAAGCATCGCCAGCCGAGTTGTCAGCGACCCGAGGTCTGGTGTCGCCGGTGATTTGCTTCTTGGCCTTGCGTGCCTTGCGTGCCTCCGCAACAGCTTTGAAAATCAACTTCTTTCCCTTTTCCTGACCAGCCAGTCGCTTGATACGGACAATCAACATGAGCTGACTTTGTTCAATGCTCTGTCGGTACAGAGCGGCGGCTGCATCATCGGTACTTTCTTTTACTGTTTGGTAGATGGCATCGAGTTCGACAAACTGCATGACCATGACTTCAACAAGGGCGTTGGAATCGCGAGACTTCCAGGCGATAAATGCGTTGTAGAATACAGCATATGCCTCGGGGATAGCATTGCGCATAGAGGGTGGAATCGTGTAGCGGTTTCCGGGTGTAAGCCAAGCAAGAATGTTCTCAAATGTGATAAGGAGGTCCTTGGCTTTACCAATAAGGTCTTGCAACTGGGGGTTGTTCAAGTCGGCAGCTGGTAGGCGATTTGTCGCGGCCGCAACGTTGTCATCGGCATTTGAATCGATGGAGTCTTCCTTTGTGCTGAGAACTTTGTTGGGTTGGCCGAGGATGAGGAAAGCACTCATAAAGGTGCGACAAGCAGCCATCTCAGCAACGGAGTTGGGCTCGCCTTCTTGCAGCCCACAGAGACGCAACAAGCGAGCAGCCACGTGCAGAACATTTTCTTGAGCGAGCAACGCAGCGACGGTGTCGAAGTCAGTGTCTCTAATGCTATCAATGCTCAGGCCAAGACTGTTGAACTCATCGACAGCTCGCTTGCGGACAAGACCGCGCCACCAGCCTTGGATGGTGCGGGCGGCGTCCTGGTCGGACAGTTTGCGAGCCTCGCGTTGGCCAAGGTGATCCAAGACGTCGACGGCCTTCCTGGAGGCGCTGTTGACGCGGACCTTGCGAGAAGTGGTTTTGATGAGAAGCTCCTCTCGGCGGCGCTGAGCCTCGGCCATGCGCTCCTCGAGTTGGGATTTGATGCGGGCAACTTCTTGCTCACGTTTCTCTTTGGTTTGCTCGGCAATTTGCTTCGCTTTACGCACTTCCTCGGCACAGGTGGCGGCAATTTCGGCAAGATTGCGCTCTCGCGCCTGTTGGGCCGCGAGAGCCTTTTCTTCCGAAGCCTGTCCACGGGGTGCAGCCTTTGCGAGGGCCGCTCTCAAGCGGACCTTTTCGGCATGAGCAGCCCTGTCGGCTAGGCGGGCTCTGCGATCCTCAAGAAACGAGGCGCGACGAAGGTGTTGGGCGAGATACTTGCTCTGCTGCTCGGGATGAGCGGAAGCTGCATGGATGGAAGAACAGCGCGAGTGAGCCGAGGAAATAGAGTTTCGTCGAGAGGAGGCAGCCGAGTCACGGCGGCGAGCGTGAGAGGGACGGTAGAAACGGTCGGCGATGCGCGGCGGCGGCGAATAGACGCGAGCATCCTGGTCGCGGGTATCTTGGTCGGTTGGTGACATGGCGTAGTCGAGATCCAAGTCGAGGTCCATGGCGTGGCCGTCAGAAGGGTCGCCGTTTGACTCTTCAATATTGCGCGAGGGCTCGCTCAAGTCCAAAGACGGTCGTCGCATCTTGGGCTGTGATGAGAAGTCTATGTGGACCAAGTGGCTGGCGGTGCAGCGCCAAAAAACCTGGAGGCAACAGTAAGCTGGCCGATGATGTATGTGTATGAATGCGAATGCAAATGCGCTGCCGGTGCATGCAAGGTCGTGGGGCGGTGGTTGGGCGACCAGACGAGGCAAGGACTTGCGCGGCCCCAAAGCGGAAAAAATAATAATAAACCAGAAACGAGACAAGGCCCCAGCACGCAGAAAGTTTATGCAAGAGGCGGCGGCGCAGGGAGGTGCGTAAGCCGTGGCGTCTCTGGATAGTTTCGATTAGAAAACATGAATGTATCCGGGGTAAATGCGCGGCGAGATTGATGGTGATGGGATTTGCCTTGGGATGACGCAAGGAGCACAGGCTGTCGCGAAATGCGAGTGTCGAGATCCCCCACCAAGGCGACTGGAAGGTTATGGAAGGGTAGCGAGAGGATGACTGAGAAGGGAGTTAGGTCATGTGGAGAAGACGGCAAGTTGACGAACAATGGCGCTGAGAACGGCGCTAGAGGAGCCGTGATGGGCGAGAGACTAGAGTTGATGATTTAGTGTTTGCGAGGCGGGATGGATGGAGCATCGGCGTTTGTGGATGATGAAGCAGATGGGCATGGATGAGTCGGTACTTGTGAGGCGTGTGGTACGTTGGTGAGTTGGGAGGTACCTGATGCTCTCGACGCTATTCAGACGCTACGAAGTTTAGAAGACTAAAATGCCGATACAAGCCATGAACGCTGTTGGAATTATCCATTAAATACCTGTGTGATATGTGCCCTCCTATTCTTCCTTCTGACTCGCCTTCTATGCGTAGTCTTAATTCTATCAAGGACTGGATGAGTGGCACGAACAGTCAGCCCCGCCTCCCCCCCCCCCCAAAGTTTTGTCATACAGTCAGGTCTTGACATCAGATGGCTAAAGGTCATCATCAATTATTTCAGGTTGCAAATAAATGTCGAAAATTACAATAGCACGAGCAGCCCAATAGAGACAACTAATAAACATGAAACATGGCATTTACAATGGCGCACACCGCTGGCCACTCTTGACTTGAAAGTGGCGGTGCAGACGTTGTTAGCCACAAATAACAGGCACTGCCACGTGAATGACGGTGCCACACTGTCACAAGCAGGGGACCACCAGCTACTTAGCAGATGAGCATGAAGCATGATCAGCACCATCTGACAAACGAACGACTGGCTGAAACACAGAAGGCATGTAGAGCAGCGGACTGTGAATCACAGGCTTCTTCGTTCATTCTGTCGTGATTTGATTGTCAACACCCGACGGCCATTGACGCGGGCAACGCGGCACAGTCACTCAGGCCCAGGGGCTGCCAGCCGATTGAGCGCTTCGACAAGCATCGGCCCGACAGACGGCAGGCAACGGCAGAACGAGCCAACTCTACCACCACCAGTCTATCATATCAACACCACCAATCAACCCTACCCGAATCTCTCTGAGCGTATGATCAGCGTCTGCATTGGTTTGGCTACGACATGATGGAATTGTCAATTCGGCAAGCTGCCCTTTGCTGGCGGTGGACCAACGCGCGTGGTGCAGTTCGTGGGCGTGAGACCCTGAAAAGGACAGGAAGCCGAAGCAAGGCGACGCTGGCCACTCCCAGCTTTCATTGGCTACGTCAACAGCCACAAGTACAATTACGTATAATACCTATAGGCACACGACCATTGATGCGAGGGGTACCGCTGCCGGGAGCGACCCGGTGCGGTATTAGTATGAGGTGTGTATTTTGTTTTCTCTGATTCTGTTATTCAATCTTTGGACGATAATTGCATGTGGTGATGCGACTCTGAGCAGCACTGGCTACGGAAGTATCTTGTACCTCTACAGGCTTTTACTGTTGAGTGTCGGCCACCACCACATAAGCACATCGACAAAGACATAGCAGATAAAGAAAATCTGTATGATATTACCGACATCGAAAACTCCCTTGCCGCCATCATCAAGTTCTATTAACTTTCCTTCTCCTTCCCTTCCGGGTTCTGGCCGCCGCTGGTACCGGTGCCCCTCCATCCCACTGCCCCGCACTGCAAAAACCCCCACCATAACCGGAATTCGCGATACCCAGGTACCACCGCTTGTCACTTGCCCTTTAAACTTTGTTACGTTGTATCTGGCGTTTCTCCTCATTCTCCCTCAAACCAGATACTCTTCCTTCATCCATCTCTCCTCTGCCTTTCTTCTTCGACCCGCTATCTTGTGCTCGACGCTGCCCCTCCCCAAGCTAGGAGCTCTCTGCTGACTTCGCTGCGCTGCGCCGTCTAGGCTTTTACACAGTACACCACTGCAATCTTGCTCCGCCGCTTCACGCGCGCGATACGCCGAAACCATGTCTGATCGCGAAATTCTGCCCGATAATGTCAAGCCTAACCACTATGGCTTGTCTATCAAGGATATCGAGTTCAAGAACTGGACCTACAAGGGCACGGTAACGTGAGTACACCAGCCACGATTCCTCCTCCTCCGTCTTGCTCTTCTACTACAGTGCGACGGACCAAGGTGGCCACCTACCCATGCTTCTGCCATCTGACACCCTGCAGCATTGACTCCGAACTCATCAAGCCCACCACTCAGATCGTCGTCAATACCCTCGAGCTCAAGCTGCTCCGTGCCAAGGTTTCGGTTGATCAAACCAAATCCACCCAGAGCTGGCAGTCTACCAACTTTTCCAACGACGAGAAAGCCCAGCGAACCACCATTACCTTTGACCAGGAAATTCCCGTCTCCAGCAAGGCTACTGTCACCATCGAGTTCGAGGGTACCATCAACAATAACATGGCTGGTTTCTACCGCTCCAGGTACAAGCCTGTTGCTGGTACTACCCCTGCCGCTTCTGTTCCCTTCGATGATGAGTGGCACTACATGTTTAGCACTCAGTTTGAGTCCTGTGATGCTCGTAGAGCTTTCCCTTGCTTCGACGAACCCAACCTCAAGGCCAGCTTTGATCTCGAGATCGAGGTACCTGTTGACCAAGTTGCTCTCAGCAATATGCCCGTCAAGGAGACTAAGCCTTCCCGGGACGGCTGGCACGTTGTCTCATTCGAGAGAACCCCCCGCATGAGCTCCTATCTGCTTGCCTGGGCTGTTGGTGACTTTGAGTATGTCGAAGCCTTCACTGATCGTCGCTACAACGGCAAGCAGCTCCCCGTTCGCGTATACACTACCCGGGGTCTCAAGGAGCAGGGTCGCTGGGCACTCGAGCACGCTCCTCAGACCATCGACTTCTTCTCCGAGATTTTTGAGATCGACTACCCCCTACCCAAGTCGGATCTTCTCGCCGTTCACGAATTTACCCACGGTGCCATGGAGAACTGGGGCCTCGTCACCTACAGAACCACTGTAAGTCTTGTGTTTGCTCAAATCGCCTGTTCAAATAGCTGACATGAAATATAGCGCGTTCTCTACGATGAAAAGACTTCCTCGCCCCGTCTTAAAAACGACATTGCCTACGTTGTGGCTCACGAACTGGCTCACCAGTGGTTTGGCAACCTTGTCACTATGGACTGGTGGTATGTTAGAAATGATGCAGCAGATTGGCTATCGTACTAATCTAGTCCAGGGATGAGCTCTGGCTCAACGAAGGCTTTGCTACTTGGGTTGGCTGGTACGCCGTTGACCACATTCACCCCGATTGGGAGGTTTGGGCCCAGTTCGTCAACGAAGGCATGGAAACTGCTTTCAAGCTTGACGGTCTTCGCGCCAGTCACCCTATTCACGTTCCCGTTCGCGACGCCCTGGATGTCAACCAGATTTTCGACAGCATCAGCTACCTCAAGGGATGTTCCAGCATTCGCATGCTCGCCAATCACCTCGGCGTCAAAACTTTCCTCAAGGGTGTCTCCAGCTACCTCAAGGCCAATGCCTACAAGAACGCCAAGACCTCTGACCTGTGGGCCCACCTCAGTGAGGCCTCGGGCAAAAAGGTCGACCAGCTCATGGGACCCTGGATAGGCAAGATTGGTCACCCCGTCATCACTGTGTCCGAGCAGCCCGGTCAGCTTTCCGTCAAGCAAACCCGCTTCCTCTCCAGTGGTGATGTCAAGCCCGACGACGATACCACCACTTGGTGGGTGCCTCTCGGTCTGGAGGGTAAGAAGGGCGAGGCTGGCATCTCTTCGGTCGAGCTGAACGCCAAAGAAGAGACTATCAAGGGCGTTGATGATGACTTTTACAAGCTCAACTCCGGTGCCACAGGTTTCTTCCGAGTCCACTACCCTGAGCCCCGTCTCATTAAGCTCGGTTCACAGCTCGACCGCCTCAATCCCGTCGACAAGATGGCCATTATCGGATCCACTGCCGAACTAGCGTTTGCTGGTAACTGCAGTACGGCCAGTCTGCTTACGTTCCTAAGCGCCTTTGCGAACGAGACCCATCCCCTGGTTTGGAGTCAGGTGCTCGATGCCATCAGTGGTATCAAGAGCGTCTTTAACCAGGATGAGGCCATTCGCACAGGCCTAAACAAATTCACTATCAAGTTGATTGAAAACCGAATCAAGTCTCTCGGCTTCGACCCTGCCGAAGATGAATCCTATCTGACCATACAATTGCGAACTCATATTCTAACGAGTGCTGTGTCAAGCCGTCATCCCGAGTAAGTGTACATCACTTTTGTATACAATATAACAAGACTAATTCAGACTAGGACACTTGCCGAAGCTCTGAAACGGTTCAATGCTTGGGCTGAGAACCCCGAGGCTAGCACTCTCCATCCCTCGCTCCTACCTCCTGTCCTTCAAGCAGCCATTGTTGCTGAGACCGCTCGTGCTGTTGACTTCCTGAAGAAGGAGTGGTTCGATACCAAGTCTGTTGATGGCAAGCTCGTCATCTCTCGCGCCCTTGGTTATGTTCCCGACGCTGAAATCATCAAGAATGAGGTTATCCCCTTCAACTTCAACTCTTCGCCCCGCGACAACAACACAGCTGATATGCACTTCCTTGGAGCCGGTCTTGCTAACAATCCGTTTGGCCGCCAAATTCAGTGGCAGTACATGAAGGACAATTGGGCCACCTGCCTTGAGAAGCTCTCTAACCCCATCGTTCTGGACCGCTTTATTCGCACTACGCTGAGCAACTTTGTTGACGATGCCGATGTGGCCGATATTACTGCCTTCTTCCAGGATAAGGATGTCAGCAGCTACAACCGCACTCTGGAGACGGCCAAGGATAAGTCGAGCGCCAGAGCCGCTTACAAGAAGCGCGATGCTGCCGCCATCAAGGAGTGGCTCGCCGCCAAGGGATACTGACTACTGTATCAACACGAAAAGAGTAGATAATAGTGCGGGGTGTGCATTTGGCGAAAAAAAAATGTTGATGTAGCTGATGAAAATACTTGGTACATGATGTCCACCATTGTACACGATGACTTTATGAGTGACCATCTTCATGAGTGAAAACGAATAGCGATTAGTACAGCCTCACATGCCGAAGCGGATCCATAACTAGTCATTGAATTAGGTGAAGTAGATTGAACTCCACCAATGACCACGGCCTTCCTATCACGAGCTCCAGCCTAGAAATAGCGCCAACAAACAGCAGAGCTTCTGTCGGTTCCGTCGGCTGCCTAGAATCCCCGACTAGCTATACGGGCTGTGCATCGTGGCATTGTCAGTCTTGCGCACACCCGCTTTTTAATTATCATCGGCTCTCGGAGGCCGAAGCTTGGCAGTTTTGGTGTCATTGTGCTATTTTACCTGGGAACGACCCCCCTCGGCGAAGATGTTGCTCCCGAGCAAGTCTCTTCTTTTGTTGCCACTCGGTCAATCCTAGACGTGCTCCATACTTTTGCTTGCCCTCTTTTTTACTTTCGGAATCTGGTTCCGACTCTCATCCGGTATTAGCGTTTATAACTCACACAATAACTTCGCTCTACAATAAACACCAGACCAACAACTCGTGGTGTGGAAGATTGAGAATAAACGAATCTGCATATACAAGCGACGAAAGCAAATATCGTCATGTCTAAAGTGCAAGCTGCCGTAGTGGCCGACGCACCTACGCTCGGCGCTATGCAACTGAACGCCTTTGACGACGGCCACTTTGATGACATGTTTCCCCAACCCTACGTTGTCGCGGCCTGGGAAAACTTTGTCCAGTCTTTTGAGACGGCTGAGCATGGCCTGCAATCGCGTGTTGGTGTGATTCGCGACGAGTCCGGTATGTCTTTCGCGCATAATCATCCCTCGGGAATAATGGGAGAGTCGTCAGTTGGACTAACGAATCTTGGGGGTGAAATCGACAGGCACGGCAAAAGGTGCGTGCTTGCTGCATATTGCGCGGGATAAGGACGCCCTCGCGGCGCTGTACAGTCCCTGGGAAACAATCTGGGGCGCGCCGCTGCCGGGCATGAACACGGCGAAGCTGGAAGAGTTTTTCGGGGGGATGACGGCGCAGCACAAAGCCGTCCTAGGAGACACGCCTCATGTCTGTAAGTTTGATTCACCGTTTTGTAGTAGTTTCGGAAACACAAGAATGGCTAATCAGTGTAGACTTGGAGATTGTCATGACACATTCGACGGCACGGGGGCGAGGCCACAGCCTGACGCTGCTGAAGTGGGCGAGCGACATTGCGGATGAGCTGGGACTGCCGCTGTATCTGAACTCGGATAAGGATGTCGTGGGACTGTATGAGCGCGTTGGGTACGTGAGGCAGCCAGAGGAGGTGAGGACGAGCAAGATGGTGCCAATGTTGCGGCCGGCGGTCACGGCGTGAAGAAGCGAGCAGCTACCGACTTTTCATTAACTGGGGGGCAATGTCTGAATATTTTTCTCTACAACGTGCTGCTTTGGAATTTGCTGGTGAAATGTCAATTGTGCGATTTCGCCACGGATGCCCAGCCGCGAGCCGCGTACATGAGCGGGCGGCAAGCACGCAGCATGTTGATGATCTTGTGTGTGTATCACAAAATGGATGACCGTTGTCTGAGTGGCGCTCTGGGTGTCGCACGGGAGCAGTGTCGTCCAATAGGATCACACTCGAAGAAGCAGCAGTCTCGCACCCGCCCGTTATCCGTTGAAGGTTGCACAACGCGCCGAGACTGGCAGGTTGGGGTACAGTATATGAGCGCATCAGGCGGCTTCAAAATCAAAAGTGGTTGTTGATAGCATGGGCATCTTTTTCTACGATTTGTGTGGAATTCTGTACGAGAATAGGTTGGCTTGCAGAACGCAAAGAAGGTTTACAAAGGAAAGATTTTTTTAATATTATTCAATGAGTGTTAAGTATACAGACAACCGGTTTTCTCGCGATAGACGACCCTCGAACCACCGACCTCGATACAGAAACGAGACTGGTATCGTCACACGAGGCCAAATTTCGATATAACGGCAGAACTCGACATGGGGAAGCAAAACCCAAGCAGACAAAAAAACAAAGTGTCGGGCTAGATTCTTCGTGCTCGTCACATTGCCTCTCATTTCCGCTTCCTTTGCCTCCGAGGTTTCCGGGGCATTGAAGTTTGCCCAATTCTCCTCCAACTTTCTCGGCGTAATCAGAATCTCGATAAGCCTGGCCACGATTCATCCTAGTACTCTGACCAGGACGGCACTAGCAAGGAAACCCCCCCAGCTTCTTGGTTTCCCATCGACGATGTCAGTGAGCGCGGAGTATGAATTCTGTAGGTGTAGCTGCTTGACATTGGCTCATTGTCGCGCGGACTCAGCGGTTTGAAGGCGACTGGGTCGGAGCTGCTTGCCTGCACCGGGGTTGGCTGTTGGTACGGGAAGAGAAAGGGCATTGGCGTGCTGAAGTCTGGACCGGGCATCACTGGCAGAGAGCCGTCGCCAGCTGTGGTCGGCTCGTGAGACTGATAGATGTCATTGTCCTGCCCTCGATCGCTTGCACTCAATTCCCGATTCCATTCTACCAATGACGCAATTGTCTTTTGCTGCTGTTCATTGGTTTCCACCAACTGTTGCGCGAGGTCATCCTTCTCCTGATTTTTTTTATTCAACTCTTCAAAACGTCTCAAGAGCTGTCGCATGTCCTCATCTTTCTGCTGAGCACTGTTTTTGTAGTGCTCAATTTGTTTATCCTTGTCATTGATCGTCGATTGAGTTTTGTCATAGCACCACTTTCGTCCCAAAAGCTCTCCATTAAGCCTCGTGTTTTTGCGTTTGTATTCACCGCGTTTTCGAACCAGATGCTGGATTCTTTTGTTCAATTCGATGATTGTGTGATCCCTATCGTTCAGAGCGCTCTTGAGTTTATCGTACTCATAGCTTATATCGCAGTAGCTCTGCGCCTGTCCTTCGAGCCCTGCTTTTAGCGAATCAATCTCTGCTTGGGCAGAGTTGCACCCTAGCGGCTCGACGCCGCTTTGCATCTGCTTGGTAGTTTCTTCCAAGCTCTCGGCCTGTTGTAGAGGAATCTGGTTAGACTTGAGGATGAGCGAAGAAACCCTACGATGCACTCAATTCACCTGGCTGGAGCCTTCATCCTCACGGTGGACGGCTAGATCTGTACGGCGGCTCTCTTTTGGTACCAGGTCAGGAAAACAGGATTTCCGAAAGGGGAACCTCGATTTTCTTTGGTCCTGATTTTGATCTTCTGTTTTGCGTTTCCTTTGTTGTACTTGATCGTCTGATTGATCGTTGCAGTCCACCCCGGGAGACATTCGTCCGCTGGCGGGAGAATTAGACGGCTCTATGCACACCTAGGTTAGTGATCATGTTGCTAGGTGTCCCATCACATAATAGACGATATTCGAAAGTCGGAGGATTAGCTCACTACTTAGGCCGGTGCTGGCATCGAAAGCATGATTCGTAGGCATCACTTGACACCTCTGCTGCAAAGAAGTGATAGATGTTGATTTTAATCTTGTTGTAGCTGCTGTCCACTGAATAGAAAGCGCGAATCTCCTGCTCCGAAGCCTTCTTCTTATATCCAGACAGGCAATAAGGCTGTGTATTACTACGTAGGATGATAGCAGATCTTTGTCTAAGAGAAGGGGCGAATATATTACCATCACCTTGCATGAGTGTCTATTCTTCGCAGCAGCACAGCATATTCGCTGTCTCGGAAGGGAAAGATGGACCTCGTCTCGACTCAGCCAACAGCTCCGAGCCACATCAAAAGGAGGCCATCGCGCGCCATCGCTGCCTGAAATGCATACACGTGTTACATTTGCTCCGGGAGGTAGACCGCGGTTGCAAGTCGTTGGCTGTCAGGCCTTCCGATAAGAGACAGAGACGGCGACAAGCAAGCCACATCCGCCTTGGCAGGTCACACGCACAATGAGTAGAGCTCTTTAAGGAAGACCCTCTTTGTATAACACACCTCAGGCCCTGGTGCCATCAGAGCGTACCATGGGGGATGGCTTGCCGGAGGAGGCTAAAGTACAGCACACGCCTTGTATATCTGGCAACAGCGGAGTGGCAGGGCAAAGAAAACTGCAGTGCAAAAACTCCCACGCAACAGAAGCTGAGTTCTGGATACTTCACAAACAACCTGAAGTAAAAAGGCAAGGTAGTTTTATTGTCTCAGCTGTCAAGTTATCGGCTCACACCGGGAAGCCAAGGCTCTCTTTCTTGCTTGCATACGTAAAGGCCACTTCTACAACTCGGCTGTGCTTACAAAATGGAGGAGCAAAACCCGAACTACGAGAAAAGTACAAACTCGTATTCAGAGGAAAGTACCTGTCAGCCACGGAAGTATGTGCCTAAGCTCCAAAGCGTGTGCGGGAGAAAGTTGGGGGCCGTGACGACGGCACTTGACTGAGCTCATCCCTGCCAGCTGCATAGAAAGTGCTAGGCAGCAATATTTGAGTAAACAACTTTGATCAGCGGCTGGAGAGACCGGACGGCAGTTGAAACGTGGCGTCGATGGCAGGTGTGCGACTAACACCGTCGTACAAGAAGTATCTCTGACAAGAAGAGGGCGACAAGCGTGCCTCTCTGTTATTACGCCACTTTTCCGAGTGTACTATTTCCGTTCATTCTAGAATCTCAGATTCTATTTTAGATCAACAATTGTGTGGCTGAAGGCTCGTACGTGGCGGCTGCAGCAATATCAGGAGGGTGCTCCAGGCCTCAGCAGCGGCCTCAACTGTTGCGTTTGGCCGGCACCACGACGGGTTCAGTACTTTTTTGACCAGCTGTACCGTCGATGCTGTTTTGAGCTTTAGCTGTCATTTTCTATTTCTTCTTTCGCAACTGGCATTGTGTGTACCTTTGTACCTTACCTAAGCTGTACATTCTAGTTGAAACGTTGCAAACTAGGTTGTCTTTATCAGGTCCAGTCCCTCAATGCGCAAACTGCAGCACATGAATACCAAATAAGCAACAAGTAATTCTCTCAAGGCCAGTTCATCATTCTAAGCAAAAATAAAATCAGCATTCCGTGCAAAAAGTCAATTTTGCCAGGACAGGGGTTCGAACCCTGGAATCTCGCGATAGTGGTGAGCTAAGCATAAAAGAACTTAAAACCACCGCCTTAACCACTCGGCCATCCTGGCATTGAGACGCTAGCGTCAAGCCAATTAGATTACAAGAAGGCTGGCAATGCTCTTCGTTGCTGTTCACGACCGAGCGGAAGCTATTAAATGATCATAAACTGTATTAATAGATAAATATGATGCTTTGAACTAAGCCTGTGTATATCTGCACATGTTAATCCTATCTGCCACCATCAGCGCTGCATTTGTTAGCGTTACCAGGCCTTAGGCCCCTCCATCTGAGCCAAGCCAGCAGTGCTTTGGCTACTTCTTCCTGTCCTCAAAAGTCAGTTTTTAGAATTAGCATGGCCATTCGATGATGTGTAAACTATTCTTCTACGTGCTCCAGATCCTCATATATCGGCCACGAGCCCAGAGACAAGAATCTTAGAAGCTCTTTGCAGCTCCTCTTGCTCTGGTAGGAGACAGGGAAATGTGGGCATACGATGCCTCCCTGTAACTTTATTCGTTTTTGATGCCCCAGAAACTTTCGATGAGGCTCCAGTCGAGGATCGTACCTAGCCCCGGGGACATTGCTGCCGACGAAGACGACTGGCGCTGGCGGATTACCCCTCCATAGGGTTCTGTAATAGTCGATCGTCTCTGGCTTAGTTTCGTGGAAGACGCAGATGATCAGATCGAATTTTGATAGGAGTAGCCGGGAAATGCCTGGACTAAGAAAATTACTCCCTGGCATCTCAGTTACCGAGTAGTTCTTGCCCGGTATGTCGTGGTATTGTGGCTCTGCGTTGTGGCAAAATACTGGGAATCGATGGTCATTGAACCGCTGCAAAAAATAGACAAAAACAGAAAGCGTCCAATATAAATGACTCACTGTCATGTTTGGGTCATCTTTCGTCAAAACTTCATTAAGACCCGTCTTGCCAGACCCTGAAGCTCCAACGACGATGAAGGACCACTGCTTCCTCAGTAAGCAATTAATGAATCGCATCGCGTAGACGCGGGCGGCTGCTAGTATAGAAGCCATCTCGAAGAACAGTCGATCTGGTTTTCATTGCAAAGTTTATAACAAGATCATGGAATCGAGCGAAGGTGATCTAATTTATACACGATACCATCGCTCGTTCGCCACTCATGCCTCTATCTATCCCATCTGAGCAACCTCAACGGCAAGCTGCTTTGTCGCACAGTCTATAGTCGCGATGCTTTGTAATACTTCTCTTTTGCTTTTTCTTTTACAGTTTACTTTTTCACCGCTTGTTTTTGCTCGTCACGGCCGATACCGCTTTCATTGAGGACTGTGTTCGTTCGGCCAGAAGTTGGAAGCCGGAAAGCTCTCCCAAGGCTTCGACGCTCTATCAATAGTCATCGATTCTGCCCCATCAAATACAAAAACGGCATCTGATAATCGTTTTTTGTAAAGCTCGGTAGGCCCGTGCAAGATTATAGACTGATGCATTGCCCCGCGCGAGGCGATTCAGTATCTGAGCCAAGACGAATCTCGAGAGGCTTTTCAAGCCTTGTGACAGGAAGCGACAAGAAAAAAGGCGGTATCTGCCTCTGAAAGACGCATTCTCCACTCACCGGCGCTTTTGTCATCCCTCAATGATCGATATCATAGATTGCGACCGTCTTGTGCTTCGAACACAGCGCAAGCTTGTGGTTACTAGCTTCTGCCATCGACCGCTCAAGAGGATCGGTCGGTCGGTCGCACCGGCTGACAACATACTTTCGTCTTCCCATGTATCAAGTATTCGCGTTGAATTCATGTGTAGAACTTGGTGATCCGCTTCTTATCTGCTTGCACGCATGGAAAGGTGTTAGCCACATCAATTCCCACAGCGCTGGCAGCTTACAGTTCAGGCCGACCTAAGCAAAACCTTAAGTTATAGTCGTGAAATCTAGCCGCTTAGCAAGAGCCAGTCGTGAAAAGTTCATTGAGGAGCTGAGAGCAGCTAATATTCGCAGTGATGAGGCCGAGCAGCAACAGGGCTGTCACGGTAGATGCTACATTCGCATACATTCAGTGAAGACTCCGTCTGGCGGCTCGGCTCCTCGGAGTATGATCATGTTAATATGAAGACTTGGAGTCTTGGCCGTCTCGATGTGGTGCGATACTGGCGAAACAACTTTACTCTGCCTCGCGGTACGGACTCTGCCTCGCGGTACGAATGAGTGGTGCTGATGCTTGATGTTTGATGGCTGATGGGGAGACACAAGAGCTAGAAAGCTTCTCGTCTAAACTGATAGAAAGCAATCTCAGCCCTTATCTGTCATATGGCTGGTTTCCGTTCAGGTACTACATCAGGAGCTTATGACTAGGTCCGGCCGCTTAGATGCCACGAATCGAGAATCCCCTTCATTACCTGGAAATTTGGTAATGGGTCTCAAGGTTGAGCCAGCCATTGAAGCAGACTTGTTTCTAAGGCAGGCTAATGAGATTCCTAACGCGCATCTACAAGCAGCACTGCCGAAATCGAGGCAGCCTGCAAGCACAACCCGGAGTACGTTAAGCGGTAAAAAGATACCTGTCTACGTAAGTGATTTTTCTCCAGCGACTCCCTTCACGGGCCCCGAATGAGGCCGCTATGCCCTCTTGTAGTGCCAGGTTACACTTTTAAGGCGTCGCGCTGGCACTAGACGTGTCGGCCAACATATCCGGGATTGTGCAACCCTCTCCTTGCTCATTCTCGAATAGCACGTCCCTAAGTCATGGGCCAGCTTCATTCACATAAACACTGTGGACATGAGTAAAAGTGACTTCGTAATCTATTGACATACGCAGGGGCTAGCAGAATTCATTGACGTCAACTCTCCTTGGAATGCTGGTAACTGGCCCAGTCTTGCTTGCTGTTGGCCACATGGCTGAGATACAAAACTGCGAGCATGTTTGATGTAGGTTTCCCTGGCACTTTTGCCTAGCTATTATTCTCCCTGACCGTATTCTTCGAAATCATCATTGCAAGTTCCGGCAGCGACTCCGCGGCAGGCATACCCTCCGTGGGCTGTGGTCTGCCTCATGCATGGCCCCCAGCTCTATTTTTACACAAGGCGTTTGCCATTGGTCCATCCTCCACCTCTTGAGAAGATCTTTGCGCGACATGACAGCGCATACGAACGTGAGATACTCCAGTCGTGAGACGGCAACAGGTCTAGGCCCTTCAGAAGGAGTACACGTCATCACAGCATCCGAATGCCAGGCTCGGTGACTTTGAAAATTGTATACAGGGCTCGCGTACACGACACACTAACAGATCAAGCTCACGGTATGCGTGAAAAACGCATACTTGCCCTTGCGCATGGTTTCAAGCCAGCGCAAGGAACATCAATACGAAATATGTCAGATCGCACAGCATAACATAACATACAGTCGACCATTTCGCCACCCAATCTTGTTTATTCGGCTTCTCGGGTGTCCACTGTTCGTCTTACCCTGGCAGGCTGGCAGCATCTTTCCGGTTCTTAGCAATCTGCACGACAGTAGCTACCATGTACTCGTGACTCCCAGCGTAACGCCATCTTTCATGGGAGTAGACCGCTTCCCACTTGCCGAAGTTTTCTCCGTGTCATCTTTGCACTCGGGCGATATGCTGTGAATTCGTGACCCCGTGCTAGCTCAGAGCCGCCTTGACCTCGATGTTGACGTTTCACAGCATGCAAGTATCGTGCCGTAGGATTGCCCATCGCACTAATGCCGGCATACTACTATGTACGGTACATAGTATGCAGTTTTTGCTTTCCTCGGCCTCAGGATGTTGCAATGTCACATCTTTCGCGGCGATGGCAGGTTGCCCGAGCCTGGGAATCTTCTGTTCTCGAGGTCTTCATCACCGGTTGCACTGTATTCTGGAGGAAAAAAACGAAAAAAAAAGAATAACGAAAAAATTAAGAACATACAGCAGCCGGTGTTCGCTGGTCGTCACCGACCCAACTACTAATCTGCCGGTCAGTAGCTTGATTTCCGCGGAGCAGACGGGACGCGATATTTTCTACTGCCTATGGCCGTATGTGCCAGACGTTGGTCTGAATCGATATATATGATTGGCATATTGAAGTGATCAAAGTTTTATCAAGCATACTCAGTAAATTAGTGATTTCAGTCGGCCCAGAGTTCTTGGAGTTTTTGACAAGTTGATAGTGGAGCAAAAGGTTAGATTGCCACGATGTACGCAATCCTGCTGGTGATAGACGTTCTTTTCTTTTGATCGCTATATAGGTGTGGCCGCAGTGGTGTCAACTCGCGAAGCGCATACCTTCTCGTGATCGTCAGCGACTTCAGGGCGAGGTAGAAGGAAGAGTCGCCGGCTGCTTCGGTCGAAGAGGCGGCAGCGGCGGCAGCGACGCGGGTGAGTTGGACGACGGCGGGCTGCGTCTCCCTGTTCAGACTGGCGTCGTGGTGGTTCACGTTGGTGGCCTTGTTCGACGACACGACCGCCTGTTTTGGATGAACGGCCGAGGGAAAAGGCAATTCTTGGCTGCATCATGCAACAAATACATGGCTATTGAATTAGATGAGTACACTAACAGCAAACCAGTAGCCTCAACGTAAACTCCCGACGGTCAATATGAGCCTCCCGTTCGCACTTGCTTGAGTTCCTGTAGGACTGAAATATGCAGTATGGTCGTGAGACTGGTCTAAGATACACCCTGCTTGTAAACAACATCGTCTCTCGGTTCCACTTCCACGTACCGAACACCAATTTTTCGTGCTGTCGGCGTTGTCAGAAAATAATTCTGATTTTTGGCTTAGTCTCATGATGATTTTGGTCTGCCTGACTTTCCGCAACTGTGATACTGCCGTGGTCGTTTAAATAGTCGCGGTCCACCTAGCTGGTGATCCAGAGTTTGACCATCATGTGTCCGTAAGGCGTTCCTTTGAAGTTGTTATGAATATATCAACTGACACCTTCCAGTCCCATGTTGGCATATTGAGCATTTGCTGTACTTGTAACGAGACTTTTCAGGGCCAGACACCTTGACTGTGCCATCCTGGACGCGACTGTCTGGGATGACAGTGAGTAGAATTTCGGGAAGAGGACGCCGAGGGCTAAAGTGAAGGTGCAGGATAGATTTGGGTGCAGATGACATTTTTGTGGTGTTTTCAGGCAGGCCGGTTGACAGATGTGTGAGGATGATTTGTATAGAAATATGAGGGCGGCCGGCTTATATAGAAACAGAAGGCCTAAGGGCACAACAAAGACCGGTTCCTAGAGCCCGAGGGGAGAGCAAAGAGGCGTATGACGGATCATGAAAAATAGTGGCACAGCTTACCAAAGAGATAGCAAAAGAACACTTGCAGCGTTGCGGCCGTAGTTTTGTGCGCCACTCGGCGAGCATTCTGTAGGCGTTCCCTGCCGCCTTAGCCGGCATGGCGGGCGTTTCTCAGCCTTACCAAACCAAGACGACCTTGGTCTACGCATCAATGAAAGTCTTTATTCGCAGCTAATACCATGGACATTGGGCTAGTCAGTCCATGCGGGCGGGAAGCCGAACATCCGATGACCTTCCGCGTTCGGCGGTAGCATTTCCGAAGGATTCTCTATCCCCGCACACTTGATGCATGCTTGACACGCACACAGTCGACAGCGAAAGCGAAGGTGTACCTGAGCTTTCTTCACCTAGAGAGCTAACATATAGTGAAAGAAAAAGAAGAAGAAATAGTTGAAGAGAGCGGGTGGTAAGGCAAAAGGAACCATGCACCGAAGGGCTTATCGCGCAGCAATGGCGCCTCATCTCCATGAAACCTTTGAGGAATAATGAAGGATCCATGCCCCTTTCAATAACTCATTCTTGGTACATTTCTTGTTTATCTCGAGTGCCTCGTTCGCAATGCGTCACACTTCAGCCCTCGCTGGTAGTGTCGCCGCCACAGTTGCTGTGCTCTCAACACCTAAAGATAACTGCGGTATAGATATATGCTCTAAAGGCTAATAAGTCTCTGAAAACAGATCTATATTTTCCCTCTAGAGTTCTCTTGCAGTTGAATTACGAGATACATATACTCGAGCACTGCCATAAAGTTCGATGGTGGCTGATAGGGTGTAGGGTGCGGCTTGGCGCAGCTTTCCCCGCGACTGGGTGGTTCCCAAAATTGATTTTTCGACGCGGGGATAGGATTCAAGCTAGGTATGAGCAAAGGCCGAGAGGGGTAATACAAAATAAAAGAAGCCGGCTGTCTGGCCTACAATGTCACCAACCGCTCGATTCGAGATCAAGAGATGGGGCACGGCGGATAGCAAGGTGGTTGAAGCGCTGGTCTGCCTGAGCATGGCCTCCACGGCAACCGCGCCAAGTCTTTCCCGGCGCATTTTATGGTACGCACAGACATCTTACAGCATGGTAGTCGGAGAAATGGAAACGTGTCGGCAATCTTTCCCCAAGGCCGAATAACCGTCAACTTACCAAGTGGCCGTCGCAACCTCCGCCGCCATCACCAACACTGACTGTGTGGATGAGGGTCACGTCTTATTTACAGCTCAGGTTTCGGGCTCAGAATTTTTATTAGAGACGCAGGATGAAGAGTGACGACAGATTTGGAATATGATTAATTGATTAAGAGTCCATGTACCTATTCTAGGATGAGATTATAGCAGACAATTCACAACAAATGCCCCTCATTTACTGCATCGTGCTAGTAACACGCTGGTCAGGAGAGGGAAATGGGCCAGATAGCCCTCTCAGCAAGATTTCTTCTCGTCCAGTTGACCGCGGAAGGCTCCAGGAACAGCCAGGCTGGAGTGAACATCGGCAAAGAACATGGAAGGGTTCTGTTCGATCTGACGAACGTGGAAACCGTCGCCAGTGTCTTTGTTGCTTGCGTTGACACCCGTGACGAAAGGGCCTGTGAGGCAGCCGATACTTTGTCGGGGACCATCACCAGAACCGATGGGGTTCGGAAAGGCAATTCTGAGTAGCAAATCCTCATGTTAGCGGCATACTCTTTCTGGCGGCGAGGTCGCCGTGTACAGGGCGTAGCACATGGTGGAAAACGGTACATACCGAGGCGGGCCAGACTTTCCCACGGCGGCTTCGTGGATATGAGTAGCAGACCTGGCAGGTGACTGATAGTCGCCGCGGAAGCCGGTAATGGTGATGTTGTAGCAAATCACATTCTCGTTCGAGTTGATACCAAATTTGAATGTGCCGCTGCTGCCCTGCAGGCCTCCAGTAAAGTTGTTCTGCGCGTCAACCACATTCTCGGGCTTGGCGATGACATTGAAAGTAGAGGTGAATGTAAATGGGCTAGGGGCTTTGTTGTCGTTGGTGCGTCTGGTAACCCCGTTGGTGCTGTCGCTCGGGACTGCAGCAGCCTGTGCGACTGTCAGAAGGCCGAGAGCGCAGAATGAAGACTTCATGGTTGAATGAGTATAGGATGCAGAGGCAAAAAGTATAAGTTGTTCAGTCGAGGTGGTAAGCGAGGGAGATTTCAGTGAGTTTGAAAGGACTTAAAGAATGGTTGTAGACTGCTCAGCTGAGAAGAAGGAACTGCAGAACAGCGGTATATTTATAGTTGATCAGCCTTGTGCCTCAGCTCACTAGCTATCAATTGACATTTCTTCGATGATTGAGTCTTCTAGCTGGCGAAGTTGAGTGTAATAGACTTAGATACGAGTCAGCCACCGACAGCCAAGGCGCTTGGAGCGGCTGAGTTGACAGAAGAGGATGTATACTAACTGCCTTTGATCTCGCACATTCAAATCAAGGCTACCACAGATCGCTAACAGCGCCACGCCAAGATCAAATACGTCAACAGAGTGATCTCTAGTATGAGTGCTACTGTGCGCATAACGTGCAGTCGTATGGCGTTGGCTCCCGTGCGGCTTACGGCGCTCCAAACATGGCTTGACCTTTTTTCTTTTTTTTTTCATGTTACGATATGACTTTGGGAATAAACATATGCCTTTACAAATCTCAGTCTCAATATCAGGATGCTGCATGATTTATTCAATGTCGTCAACAAGGCGAGCTTAAACTGCCCTTGGCGCCAAGACGTGGAGGCGGAGTGGTGAGGAGCCGGGAGATTTACACTTGGCGCCAAGATGCGCAGCCGGAGAGTCGAGTATCCGAGCTGCTGCGGCCCAGATCGAGCCTATGAACGAGTAGGGCCTGTTGGGGTATTTCCTACAAGGTTTCCAGCCCAGTTCCATTTCCGTATCCTTAATTGAAAGTTTAATCATGAGCATATCGAGCCTGCAAATGCGTTCTTGTGTTTTCGGTCGCTTCTGAGCGTTTTTGACCTGCCACATGCCGCCATCTTTCCTAATCCAGTACACATTTGTGAAATACGTTTGATGATATCAGACTCGGAGCTGGCACTCCGAGGGTGGCATCCTCAATTATCGTCAGTCGGTCGGTCGGCGGGGTATGTAATGCAATTCATTCTGCTCGATCCTTGTCGACATTTGACTCATGAGCAGGTAGATGTTTGTTTCCTCGCCTAGCGAATTAAGTGGATATTCGAGCTTCAAAAAGCGCATACTTAAAAACAAATGCTCATCGCAAGTTTGGCGCTCAGTGTTGGCCCTTGGCAGCTCGTCGCAAGTTATGTGGCAAACTACTGAATTTAAAACTAGCGATGGCACCTAGTGGCGAAGCGTTTATTACTATCCCGGCGCATACCATTTAGGCTTCTAACATCCAGTACTACAATTCTCTGTTGACTCCCGACTGATCCTCGATTAGACTGTCTTGAAAGCAGGCGGCTCAAAAGTAATGTAGGCCTTGGCGCTGCGTCATGTCATTGAACGGGGTGTCCCTTTCCAGCATCTGTCCTTTGCACATACTACTCTTGCTGCTCAGTTTTAAAGTTTCCCGATACAACTATCGAGGCTCTGCACTGAGATATACAGCTACGTGTTGCCACAGCCTTAGCTGTCTGCCTCGCGATAGTCAAAGGCAGCACCAACACTCTGACATGCAAATGTGATAGTTTTGAGGTTGGAACAAAACAACGGCCACCTTTCTGTGCCCCATGTGCCTCTTCTTCTTCATTTAATATCATGGCTTACTCGAAATACCGAATCACGTCCACCGCCGGGATTCAATTCTCAAGCTCGTATACAATCATGTCCAGGAGCGTATCAACAAACTCTTTCCGCTGACGGGCAGGCCTACGTGCTGCCACTTCAGCAATTCGATTGTCAATGGTTGTGGATGTAATTCCGTCATCATATCGTCAATATACTTGATGCTGGAAGGAGGCGCTATGCTGCGTGCCAGCTGTGCATGTAGAGCACATTGACCTTGCAGCCGCTCACGTACATGGCAATGTAGCACTGTCGCACAAGTTTTTCACCTGGCTTGACTACTTATTCATGAGAAAAGAATTTATTCTCTCAATGGCACAATCTAGTTTCTCGGCGGAAGATTGACTCGCTCAGTATCCAGTCCCAGAACCCCTTGTGCACACGGCATGCCCGCCATGCTGTAAGTGATCAGGACACCTCGGTCTTTCCAAGCTTAAACATCCTAAAGCCATGTCGTAATGCGAATACATTGGACGTCTTTAGTTTGGAAGTTTTATTTCAAGATTTGCATAATTTCTCTGCTTTCCAAGTACATAACCATCTTTAAAAAGCCACCAACTCCGTCAGCTGTCCCTTGCCGATGGCTTGAATCCGAATAGTCCCCGAGCGTAAAACAATACACGCTTGTTCATGGTCATCAAGCCAGTAATGCTTATCTCGCAAACGATAAGCCAACAATCTGACTGAGTATCCACGTGTAGTTGCTGACAGGGTTAGCTGCTTAGCATCAAAGCACGAGACGAGCTCTAGGGCCGCTCTCTGATAGACAAATTATAGGCTATGATGAATATCTTTGATAGAATCATGATCTCTCCAGGGCGATGAATTAGCTTATTAGACGCGAAAAAGAAGGGTTGCGTCAACAAAGAAAAAATGTACAGCACCCGGAGTTCGCTGGTCGTCACCGAACCAGCTACTACTCAGGCGCTCGAGTGGTTATCGCTCGGAGATCAGACGGGATCCAGATTTTATCACTCGGCTGTGGCCGTACATGATATGCAATCTGTCTGTTTGGACATATATTTTTTGAAAGACTGCCACTGCGCCCTGTCTTGACCAGTCCACGTTTCGGCCCCGTGGCTCGAGCAGTAGGTACTCAGCGACGCCGCCATGCGTCTTTTCCTTTTTTTTTTCTTTTCTTTTTTTTCCTCTTCTCAAACGCCACCAATTTCTCTTCATCGGATACTATTTCCGGAAGTTACTAGTTGTTCGCGGCCGAGGTAGAAGCTGACATGTCCGCGAATGCATAGCTCCGAGGTCCCCCCTCCCCCGGGACCTTGCCAGCCCCGCCGCCGCCGCCACGACCGTCAGCAAATGGGAATAGAGACCCATGCAATCATCATTCATTTACATGTCGCAGAGTCTACTCCTCCACTCGATGGCTTTTCACAGGCTGGTGTGCACTTGTACTGGCCAGGCACCAGGGTCAAGCCGGAACACGCAGTGGCCAAACCCACCGACATGACACTACATGGATGCAAAGGATCGTGTCATGTATACGGTAGTGCTACAGGCAATGAACCTGAAATTTGATGACTAACAGCAACTTGACAGGATCACAAAAACTTTTGAGTTTTTTCAAGTCCTCGAATACAACTCTGCAACATGGCCAAGTGCATGCATGATGCAGCAACGACAACGGCATTCAAGTTTATTACGATGTCATTGGCAAGCGCCGGTGAGCCGGCGATGAATTGGTACTAAGTAGTATCGTTATGTATGACAGGCAGATCTGCGAATGTACAGATATCAACGTTGCGGGATGCGCCCAACACACTGGTGGGATGGTACTTCGGTCACTAGCCGACCTCGATCCAGTTGAACTCTCACTTCAGCTCGGCCAAGGACAAAGGATCGTCTCTGAATCAAAGCAAAACGCTTCTTCAGATGATATCGGAGCTTGCTGAAATTACATGTAAAGATCGCATCGCGCTACATAACTCGAGCTACAGCGCGCCCAGCCACCTATATCAACAATGGCGATGATGTGCACCGCAATCATCGGGCTATGATCCTGATTCCACTTTCGCGCCACAAAGCGTACTCAATATCGACGCTGCATCACGGCTGTGACCGAGATGGCTCTTTTGGCGCAAGTCTTCCCAACGCAATTGCACGTAATTCCATGCTTCATCGTCGTGAGAAAATTACTCTTTTCGAGGCGATGTAGGGCGAGGTTGACAGCGGATTCAACATCACAAGTATGAAGCCAAGACAAATAGGAAAAAAAGAATGATATAGATTGCTCTTAGTCAATAACGGAGAATTATTATCGTGCATACTGCATAGCAATTACGATGGATGCATTGTTAGCATCTTGGCGAAAGCAAGGACCAAACAGGGCTGTCGGCTCTCGCAGGGAGACCCCGAGGGTGGTAGAGTGTGGATCTCCTTCTTCATGCGTAATAGGTGTGCGTTGATAAGTTAGTTGAATATATAACGTGGAGTCTGACTATTTCGTCGTTCTAGCCGCTGGCTTTGAAGAAAACAATGGCGGGTCTTGCGAGTTATTAGAAAAAGGTTGAACCTTGAAAATTGGCCGTCAGCACCGAGCGGTTCTCTGCCCTGTCACGTTTCCGGCTGAAGTGGCCCTCGGTATTAGTCTAAAATTACTACGATTACGGTCTCGTAGTTCACTAGTCTCTTGCTTGCCCGTGATGATCACGGAACAAACCGAATAGAATATTGCCGCAGCCTCGGCGGGCAAAGCAGGGTGCTTCAAACGGGCTCGCCCTTCCTCGGCTGAAGGGGAAGAGATATATTTGGTACGGCGCAATATGGCGATTTGCGGTGTAATTGTTTCAACTGCGACTTACCAACATGCGGGTGCCAGGATATGAAAATGGCCGGCCGATTCGGACAGACAGCTTGACATCCGATTGGATCCGAGTCCGCCAGAAAAAGGAAATCGACGTGACATTGCAACGTGGACAGCTCAGAAATCCATGGGTTGTCAATTGGCAGACCGTACGAATAAACGTCTAGCCAAAGTGACCGAGCGTCACGGGTGGCGCACCCTAGTGAACTTATAACCAGTATTGTCAGTGAAAATAGTTAGTGCGTAGAAAAAGGTTTCCTACCACAGGCGGCGGCGGGCGGAAGAGCGACATCCGCGGACAAGTCGAAAGCAGCCTGACTCGCTGGCAAGTTCCGAGGTCGCTGATGCACCAGCGCAAGCGAGATGCGAGGATGGACCAATGACAACACACATTTGGACAGAGAACGTGAATCAGGGCACTGGCTTACTTTGGTAGATGCACATGGTTGCGCAGCCGGCAACGAACCCATGACAACTCTGTCAGTCAGGTCACGACTATTTAGGCAACTCAATAGGGAAGCAGTCATGGCCTTCGCTGCTCCGGCCCGCTAATACCGACTCATCCAGCTGATTGTGGCGGCGCTGAAATGGTCGTTCGCATTGCTGGTCCGGATAGACGGGGACTTTCGGGAAGTGGGCTGGCTTCCTGGCCACCGTACGGATTACCAGAGCAGACTTGAAGCGGGACAAGACGACGACGACAGTCAAACCCAAAAGGAAAAGTTAACAGAGTGACGCAAGCCTTTTCGTCTGCTTGCTTTCGCGTTTCGCTCGAACCCCCGCCGTGGACCCGTTTCCTCATCTCTGCCATGCCTGAAATTGAACAGTGAGTTTGACGCCGTTTCACGTCTGTTCCTCTTCTTTTACGTGCTGGGCAGCTCGTTAGCGCTCTCGCCATTTGCCATGTCTCTCGGATCACGGCATCTTGGCCAAGGCTTGCTAGCGACATGAGAGCAAAAGCATCGGCACCCGTGGGTCGGACCGGGCAAGCGAGTCGTGCTTCTTCCTTGTGTTATTCTCGCCGTAGAATTATCATCGTTAGGCCCAGCAATTGCTTCTGTCAGACCAGCGAGCTTTCTGCAGTGGGTCGTGGCTGTGCAAGGTTGGGTGCAACGCTATGCATGGGGAACGATCTTTTGGGGTGTTGCTAATCGCCAAAGAGCCAAGTTTGACGTTCCAGATGTTGAAGAGAGACAAGGAAGTGAGAGGAGAAAGGACGCTACTAATGCATGTCAAGATGACAGCAATTGACTGAGTACAGCCGGCAAATGAGTGAGAGATTTGACATGACCTTTATTAGGCCGGGCATTCTATACTATTGTAATGCGACGATCTCTGCTCAAGTTTTATGTCTCGTTAAGCAGGAGGAAGCATGTCTCCAACAGCGAAATTGTCAAAGGCCTGGCACGGCGCTGGGGGGAGTGCAAGGCTGACTAGCTTATTAGTGGTACTGCATTTAGCTGCATTCTTCGCGCCACCGAGCAGTTCTGACACGGCAGTCGCCAGATAATACAGCCCAAAGGAAAACGAGGCGTGACGAGAATGTGTGAGGTGCGGGCTGCCGTGACCGCCATCGTGGCTGTTTCGGCTTGTTGATGTAGGTTGCACATAATGCAGGCCTGGCTTTAGAGGCCCCTTCGCATCTGTATGTGCCCTGCTTACGCTCACCCTGCTGCCGCTAAGAAAATCTATGCCATTTGTCTAAACAAGGATCTCACGGCGATCGAGCAATGGGATGCTGACAAGACGAGAGCGACAGCGAGATGTACACAAGGCCAGGTTTCGACGAGCTGCAGCTGAGCCGCCTGAACCGTCTTCTGTTGTTGGAAAGGATTTAGCGTAGCACAATACAAGTCGCTGTCCCGGCTCGGCCCCAAGGCCCCTCTCCGCTGCGACTCAGCTAGCTAGCGTAGCAGCTGATGCTACACAGACCAGATGTACAGTTTTGTTGGTGAGCGAAAGAAGAGGCAAAAGCGAAGGCGACCAGATCGGTAGCTCCCTGGGTGCAATGCAACAGTGGCTGGCCAGAAGCACGCGGCGGTGGATCGGTTGCATACGTGGACGGGCGGAACGTGCTCTTGATACAGCAAAAGTCGTCGTCACGCATGTTAAATGTCGAGAACAGACCTTGCAAGGGCAGAGACGAAGACGGTGAGAACAAAGCGAGAACTGAGAGGGTTTCGCGGCATATTCAGATGGTCGCGAATGGGCGTCTTTTAGTCTTGATTCAAGCCTAGGCTCAGCCAGTCTCAGCCAGGCTCGCAATGTGCAGGTGCATGTCGTTAGTAGTGGGAGACAAGGATACTATAATTATCAGCTAGGGACTGATGAGATGGAGGGCAGGGGCTAGCAAATGAGAAAGCTCAATGAAAATAAACTCGGCCGTTATGCTCACGGCGTCCCCCCCCCCCCCCAGCCACTGGAACGGGGAGCAAGCCGCAGCGTCAGCCAGGTTCAGCCATTTAAGTCGCCAGGGAAGAAGACAAACAGCGTCGTTGTTCGCGGAAGCGTACCTAGATACTCGATGAGTACCTGGTGGGATGGGTGTCAGTAAAGTCTCGGCGAGGTATTGTCGTGGTATCATTTGCAGTGCTAGAAGAAGCCACTGGGACAGACAAGCGAGTGTGCTGATACCGGGTTGGTGACAGAGGAGCCGCAGCAAGAGGCGGGAGAGGCACGGAGTAAAGAGTCAATGAAGTAAGTGTTAACGCCGGCGCGGAGACCATTCAGGAGATGGCGATACATATTCTGGATGCCTGGTGATGCATTTGAAGATGGTCGTCGTCTGTTGGAGATGATAGGACGGAAAGTGGTACGAGGCAGCGCTTGAACAAATCAGGATACAGTGGGTGCAGGAGAAAAGATTGAGGGACCCACCGTTGAGTCGGCCGACGCCGTTGGCCGTTTGCTTGCCAAGTAAAAGATCTCGCGCGCTCGATGATGATGGATTATCCTGACATGACTGAGTCATGGAATTGATATAAAAATGCAACGGGAACTGTCGGGGAATGAAAACAAGGCGGCCGACAGTGGGCCAGGACGCGGTGATGAGGCTGTAACGAGGTAAGTAGCACCTGTAACTCTGTAAATATTAGTGGAAAGGACCAGGACAGCGGCCCTGCAGGTGTGGAGACCCCGGGCGATGAGAGGCAGCCTCGCCTCTGGCCGCGTCGTCATTGTCCCTTGTCTTTATGTCTCTTTCTCGCTTTTTATCCATCATTGAGGCTCTCTGATCTGGGCTTGTTGATAGTGCGATTTATTAGGGCTTGAGATGGGGGGTAAGATGACTGCGCACTATGTTCGTTTAGAGGTACATGCGCCCGACGACTGACCTAATGCCTACTCAGTAGTTAAAATACCTTACTTACCCAGGCTAGGCAGGTTTCGCAGGTAGATACTCGATGTTCTGCACTTCTCCCTCTCAGTCTGTTCATTGATTCCTCTTCACTAAGCATACCAGTTGGTGAATCGGTTCTTCGAAAACACATTGTACCGGCTCGCATCATGTATCATTACTGCTGCTAGCTATCGGCCAGCTTTGTGGCTGCAGCCGGTAACTACAACTGGCCGCCGCCGCCACCCTGGCTCGGTACTAACCTACCTTATTACCTGGTACCTTTGGTGTGCTATAATTATTAGACGACCACTGACAGCGCCAAACAAAAACAGATTTTCAGTGCCAACTGCGGCCCACAGCGCACCGTCGGCCTAAAATCGCACACCTTTTCTTGCCCGCCCGCATCTTCTTGTCCACCTCGATTTCGCCCACCTGAGGTTATGCTTGGGTACTGTGGTATCCGCCGTAGGTACCTCGTCGCTCAACCCCCCTCTCCTCCACATTGGCCCTTCAACTCTCATCCATCCTCTCCGCCCCCCCAATTCCTAGAAGCCCTGGCCTGTCTTTCTGGTCTAGTCCAAGTCAGTGAGACCAGAAGTCTCGCTCGACTTTCGCTCCTCCACCAATCTCTTGACCATAGCCCTCGCTCCCATCCGGAATCCTCTTAGCCGTCGTCGCTACACTTTATACGCGTTTCCGGCGCCTTTTTTTCGATAAACCGACTCCCATCGTCTTCCCCCGACTTCGCCCTCAACCTGATGGCAATTTGCGTCTACCTGACTCTGGGGTAATTGGGAGAGGCGACGCTGACGCTGCCCGTTTGGCTTCGCCTGTTCCCTGGCACCAACTGCCACCCACCACCACCCGCAATCTGACACGGCCAACGACTCCCATCACGACGGATCTCGCCGTCCAGTCGCCTTTGCATTGCATCTACATTGCATCTCATCCAGTTCAACTCATTCCTCATCGACGGTTTTATTAACAGCAGTCATCCGTGCTCGTCAACATTCATCAAACGTTTTTTGCGCCAAGCCATTGTCCCCTCCCTCGTACTCGCCATCGGAATTTATGACGACCACGACGCCCATCTAATATCGCCGAGTAGGAGACGGACGATTGGAGACTTGCTGCTCAGACATCGCATGCGTGCTTTGTCATAGCCTCTCCAAAACATCTCCATCCTGCTCCCCAAATTCATTGCGCTTTTGTTATCCAGCGACCAACTTCATCCGGGCTCCTGCCCTTCCTCTCGGCCCAACATGTCCGACGACGAGGCCGCTACGCTGTCCATCACTGACTGGCCCATTCAGGACGCCCCCTCACCTACCGATAGCATCAAATCCGACATCGAACTCGATGATCGTACAGCCGTCGGCGACGTCCCGTCCCAGCCTATCCAGAAGCGACGTCGAGTTACTAGAGCCTGCGACGAATGTCGTCGAAAGAAGATTAAATGCGACGGCAAGCAGCCCTGCACACACTGCTCCGTCTACAGCTATGGTAAGTCGCAACTTGTTCAGAATCCTCTTGCGCCCTTCGTCGCCCGTGGAATCTCTGCTCACATCCGTCTGTGTCCTGCTAGACTGCACATATGACAAGCCTTCCAATCGAAGGCGCAATCCAGCGCCGCAATATATCGAGGCTCTAGAAGGCCGCCTACACCGCGCTGAGACCCTGCTGCGCAAGTTTATGCCCGACATTGATCTAGCCGATCCCAACATGGACCCCAATGTTCAGGCCGAATTCCAAAACCGCGAGCAATCTCGAATACAAGCCGCCAGCAAGATGCAAAGCAGCGCCCATGTGCCGCAACCATCCACCCCCGATCCCCAATTGGTATCCATGGTCGACTCTCTCGGGCAGCTCGATATCGACGACCGCGGCGATTGGGATTTTCACGGCAACTCGTCCGGTGTCGTCTTCCTCAAAAAGATGAAGGATCAATTTCGCGGCCTGCTTGGAACCACGGCATCTGCTCCCTTTCTGCCGCGTCCCGACCAACTTTCTGCCGTCCTTAATCCAGAGTCTGCATCCATGCACGCCAATTCTCCCCTCTCGACCATGTCCACCTATCCCGAACTACCTCCTAAAGACGTTGCTCGAAGATTATGCTTCTACTCCCTCACCTGCGCCACCTGTCTTACCCGTATCGTCCACGTTCCCACATTCAACAGCCAGTTTGAGCGAATATACGGAATCCCACTAGAAAACCTCGGTCCCGAGGACACTCAATTTCTCGGTCTTTTGTTCGCCATTCTTGCCCTCGGCTGCATGTACCACAGCTTCGACGCCTCCGCCGCCGAAGGCGCTGGCTACAGGGCCGCCATGGAAGAGGGGTATGTTATCTCATATGACTCAATAGCCGACTTGGTTGTCACTAACACCTTTAATCAGAACCAAATATTTCAAGACAGCCCGAGCCCTTATCAAAGACATCGGGGACTGTCGCACCTTGACGTCGATACAAGCGCTTCTCTTCATGACTTTGTTTCTTCAGTCTACCTCTAACCTCAGCTCCTGCTACGCTATCCTCGGTATAGCAATGAGATCATGTCTCCGAATGGGTCTGCATCGTCACTTACAACATGCGCGACTGAATCCAATAGAAGAGCAACTACGCAAGCGAATATTTTATGTCGTTCGACAAATGGACATCTATGTTTCAACAATGTTGGGCCTGCCCCTTATGTTGAGCAGCGACGACATTGATCAGCCTTTTCCGATGGAGGTCGATGACGACTATGTTACCAACCAAGGCGTCATGCGTCCACCGCCTGGATCCTCGTCCTTCTTTGAGGCCTTTAATGCGCATACGAGATTGATGGATGTCTTGGCTAAGATTACGAAGCTCATTTATCCGACCAAGATGCCTGGAAGCGTAAAGATCGAGCTGGGCGGCGCAGGTAACCCTGTCAGCTATACGCGCATCAAGGAAATCGAAGGCGAACTACAACAGTGGTTTGAGCGCCTGCCTGAGGCGTGGCGTCCAAGCCCAGAGGGGCCCATCGAAGTCGTCAGAGTTCGGCATCTTCTTCGCTTCTCCTACGCTCATGTCCAGCTTCTTCTATATCGCCCCTTTCTACACTACATGTCGCCACGTCTCTGCCAAGGTATCAAAGTTGATGAACTGTCCCATGCTTGTGCCGCTGCAGCTATCAGTGTCTCCCGCAACGTTATTCACATCGGCCTGGAGATTCGAAAGCAGCGAGTTTTGAGTGGACCTTACTGGTTCATGCTCTACACAGAGTATTTTGCGGTCCTTTCACTTATCTTCTTCATTCTGGAGAACCCTGGAAAGTCGGGAAGCGCCGAAGTGTTGGCCGACGCTCGTGCTGGCCGACAGATGATTGCTGACCTAGAAGAGAAGAGCATGGTTGCAGATATGCTGACGACATCATTGAACGTACGTTGAGCCAAGAAACGCTAAAATCGCATTTGACTAACTGTAAGACAGGCCCTATTCGAGCAGCTACCCGAAGCTCTGGAACAAGCCCGTGGCAGGGCAATTGCTTCAGCAAAGCGGTCCATCAGCAAATCGAACGGCATGGTTGCTGGGCATGCCGGAATGGCCCAGGTCATGTCGCCACAACGATCTGAAGATCTCATGCGATCTCATAGCGGGCATATGTCGGCTAGCGGCTTTTCCATGGATAGCATGGCACCATCTGAGCAGACTTTTCTCGAGAATGGCTTTGGTGGCGGTATGCACGATGTGCTGTCGCTCGACATGTCTTCTCGAGCCACACCTGACTCTGAAAGCACAGCAGCCAGTTCGAGCCGTTTGGCCTTCATGCCGCATTCCGTCGCCGCCCAGAACGTGCAGAATCCGGTCACCAAGCTTGACGCGCTCATGTTCCCATCAGACGACCCCTTTGCGTATCCTAACCAGCCAATGATGGAGCTCGGCTTCCAGCCGTCCAAGGACGGCACATCCGTCACCATGGCCCAAGATCCCAACTTCTTCTTTCCAGGAACGTTGGAAGAAATGGGCAACTCGTTTGTGAATCAACCGCCGCCATATATGACGCCACAAAACGGTCGCCAAAGCATAGGAGGCATGAACATGAGCAACATGTTTGACAGCAACGGCATGATGACCATGCAGCATCCAGCAGCGGCGCAAGCTCTAGCGCAGGCGCAGGCGAGACAACAACAAGCCAGAGCGCAGGCGCAGGCGCAGGCGCAAGCTCGACAGCAGCAGGCAGCACAGCGTGCTCAACAACAGCAGCAGCAACATCAACAGCAGCAGCAGCAGCAAAATCAGCAGCAGCAGCAGCAGCAGCAGGCTCAGCAGCAGCAACAACAACAACAGCAACAACAACAACAGCAGCAACAACAACGATCTCGCGGCTTTGGCTTCTTCCACAGACGTCAGCGTCAGCCTCAAGAACAACAACAAGCGCAGCAAATCGATCAAATGTTTACCGAGCACGGCATGCAGCCAGATTTTGGCAGTTTCTTCGGCTCCGGCAGAGGCGGCTTTCAAGGCATGTAAGGGTCCTCGACATGATACCCCACGGTTCCTTTTTCATTATGATGTTTTGAGACTTGAATATCACGAGTCCAGACACGGAGTTTCACACCGGATCAGAATACCTCTGCCGATGCATCTGGCATTTCAGACAATCGTTTCTTCCTTTCTATTTTATTGGTGCTGTATACTCAGGGCACTCCTTCCTCGGTTGGACTTTAGCAATGCGAAGAGAGAGCCCGGCCGGCGCCTGCGAAAGTGTTTGAGCCCATTTTATTGTGAAGGTCTACTTTCTGATTTTGTTTCTTTTACACTTGTTTGATATATTCGGGAGCATACGGCACGGGAAGCGATAAATGGGCCACGAGAGCACAGGTTTCATCTTTGTCTTTTTTTTTCATGTCCTCCTTTCGTCTACTTGGGAAATAGGCAGAGATAGGAGGTGGGAGTGTGGGTTGTATGTACATGGCGAAACGGGGGTAGGAGTAAAATGTACCCGAACACTTTTCGGTACTGGATATATCCATATCTATATATATACAATTGTTGCGAGATATTTCTCAATCATCGATTGGGTCGATCTGGTGAAGTTCAGATGATGATCAGTCTGAATCGAGACCAGTGCTCAGCGGAATGAAAGTCAGGCGCATCGGCTGACAAGAGGTGACCACGGTGGAACAGTAGCACCTGCAGCCAGCTGCCGCTGCACAATTAGCCGGTTTTTCTCGCATTGATGCAGCATTGGTGGGTGCCGTCTCTGAGGTTAGTGGCTGCTTATATGCACTCAGCATGATATAAGCCCACCACCATTACGACACCCGGATGTTTGACTTGTGTGCCGCTCGATCTCAGCGAACCCACAAGAGAAAATGGCGAGGCTGGCGAGGTGAAGGGATGGGAGAAGCTAGAAGGAACGGAGGGAGACTGCACTATACTGAGGGGTAAATGACCTGTGTCGCAGTATCTGCAACGTGTGTGGCGGTAATACATTGTAATATTGATCTAGAGCTATTGTGACATTGGCAGCTATATCAGAAACTTTACAGCCAGATGATGTCAGCCTGCTGCCGCAGAGCACCTTTGTGTAGAAAGGCAAATTAATCCATCGCGTGATTTCCTATTGAGGCGGGGTAGTAGCAGGACGAAAGCGGCCGGCTGCATATCCCGGGGGACAGGGCACTTCGGAGGGGCCTTTTAGACCATCATGGCAGCGACGCCGACAGCGACGGCGGCGACACCGCCCATGGCACCGTTGGTAGGGGCAGCGGCCTTGCTGCTGCTCGAGGAGCTCTTGCTGGCGCTGGAGCTGGAGGAGCTAGCCTTGCTGGCAGAGGACGAGGAGGACGAGGCGGCGCTGGATACGGAGGAGCGAGCGCTAGAACTGCGCGACGGGGTCGACATTGTCAGGACTTGCGGAGAAGGGAACGATGTATAGAGGGAGAGAGGATAAAGGCAGTGAATACATACGAGGAAGAGCTCTGGGCAGCAACGCTGGTAGCGGCAACGGCGAGGAGAAGGGCGGAGAATTTCATGATGAATTGTTGGTTGGTTGATGGAGGATGGCGGAAATCTGGTGCTTGGGTGAGAGAGGAGGATGATGGATCTGAGTAAAGAAACAAGATGCAGATGGGCGGCGGCTTGTTTATGTAAACGGCGGGTGCTCGTTGGGCAGCCCGTGTTGTGTAAGTCGACGCTGGGACACAAAGGGACAAGACCCAGTCGATCAGGGGCGAAACATCTTACTGGCTCAGCAACAGCAGTTGGGGGGATATTGGCATCGAGGCCCGAAAAACGAATGGCGTCGAGACCGTTCTCCAGCCGTTTTTGCTTGCGCAAGCTTCCGATATGTTTGGCGAGGAGGGCTGGCGCCAGCCCTGCCCGCCCCTTGGGAGATTGTCCCTCAGGTGGTTGGCTCTTACCGCTCTAGTCGTCTGACATCACTATTACGGATACGACTTTTTTTTTTTTGGTTTTCCATAATTTCAATGCTGTCAACAGCCTTGCATGCACGTCTACAAGGTGGTTGGGGGGGGTGAAGCTCAGCCTCACGATTGGACGAGGTCAAGATGCGGGCCTCCGAACCCGGGCGTCGCAGATGACGACGCAAGTTACCACCCCAGTGAGACATTGGGGAGAAGAATGCGCCGATCTGGATTCGTCGAATGGCAGAAAGGTACATCTCATTTAGGAAGGTGCCAGGCGCTGGTGCAGGTAAGAGGAGAGACTGCGCCCACGTATTTTGAGTCAAGGTTTGTGGCTGGCGAGGATTACGCAATGCAACAAACAAAAAACGAGCTGGCGAGCGGACACTAAATTAACTAGTTACGGTCAACAATAAAGATGGAAGCGAGGCATCACCCGGGCAAGGCATTGGAGTTTTTTAGCCAAGACGTGTAAAACGGGTAAATCGACAAGTTTTAAAGTTTATTTTCCTTGTAGGGCTGCTGGCGACACCAAAAACAGTTTACGTTGGTCTTGGCAAAGAGGTCATCCGTCCACTTGACTCTTCAGGCACCAAGTCGAAGAAGAATGGGGAAAAAAAATACGGATACAAAAGAAAAAATATCCATGACGAAGCTTTGAACCAGGACAGCCGACCGACCATAACTAGAGGGACAGAAACATTTGGCAAAGGTCCTAGCAGTATTAGCCAAGGCTTATGTATGACGGCCTGCATCGTGCCATGCTAGTCAACTAATAATTACCAGATGATGATGGAAAAACCCCGCCCGCTCCCGATTTCTAGGCCGAGCCAAGGCGTTGATCATCCGAGCGGGCTAGACTGGTCCGAAGGAACCGGGCTGAATGCAGCAGGGAACAAGGAAAAATCGGGACGAAACGAGATGAAAGAAATGAAGCCAATTCATGCCGGTTCGTATCGCCAAGCCACACACATACGCATGCTTCGTCTCCCTTTCTGGGCGCCCCTCCCCGCGGGTCGGCAGATGTAGTTAATGTGTACTGACTGGTACGGGACTATTGAATTGGTGTTTTGAAAGAAGCAAGGCGCAAAGCGCAATAAATTAGCAAGGCGATGCTAGGGGGCTCGGTATGAGCCGATGGCGCAGCCTACTTCGCCGAACGGAAAAGGGCAGAGGTGACTACTTTGAGGCTAAACTGAGCCAGACCCCTCCGAGTCAGTTTCGTCAGCGCAGCCTGCGTCTGAAATGTCGCGGAGTGGCGGAGGAAATGAATTTTGGAAACGTTTCAGGACAAAATAAATAGACCTAATAGAACGGCAAGAACAGGTGGGCCAGTCGGTGATGACGTCGAAAGTGCCACAGCCACCAGTGACCATGTAGCGCACAGCGCACAGGTTCAGAATAATAAGCTTCCTTTATAAAAGCGGGCGTGCCCTTCTCGCGGCCTCCGACAGTCGTTCTTTGAAGATGTGTTTGGAGCACGAGAAAGCTTGACGAGGGCGAGAAAAGAAGCGATACATTCCTGTCCCGGTTGGAAAGCGCAGTCGGGAGGCCATTGTGCTATTGTACACTTGCTGTGAGATTGCTCATTAGAAATCATGGTTGTGCGAGATTGACAGCATTGGATTCATGGGATTTGACTCTCATGACCTAAGCGAATATCGAGACTTTCAAAGCTTTTGAGCGCGAAAACGGGAGATGTGGCAAGGACCTTGATGAGGAATCGCAACCACCCAAGCAAGTATCAGCTGCTACATCTTACCCAAGACCTTAACTTACTGGAAACCCAAAGAAGAGATGGCGTGCGCGCTATTAATCTGCCACGTTTCGTTTGATTTCCCGTCTTGGACCGTTTGGTAATAGCATCGCAACATTGACTCCAAACTCGGCGATATCCAGGCCAACTATCACAGAAGAGCCACCCCCTTCCGGCCTCCCGAACGTACCAATAGCTGCATAAAACAAAGTCGTACCCCCGAGTCGGGCCGTCCTTGTCCAGGAACGTGTGAGAGTAACATGTATTTGACATCCTTTTTGAGATTGAGCCCTGCCTATCAGTGGTTCAGAGTCTCAGGCACGCGGTTCCGTTATCGTCATATGCCTTCCCGCCCTGAATTTATATCGGGTACGCCGTCCTGAAAGCCGGCTCTATAGCCAATTGGTGGGATTATGAGTTGCCAAAGAGGCTGAGTCGCTGATCCTTGCGAAGGCCAAGCTCGGGCAAGACTGACAGTGCAGAGTGTGTTTGAAGGTATGACTTGGAGATAAGATGCTGGAAGCTTGACGATGCTCGAAATTACAACATATACAGACCCTTACTATTTGAACTGAGACGTTTTGTAAGCTCAACGAGCTATCACTGTGGTTTACTTGATCATTCTGGACCTCATATAGCTTACAATGCTGTACGAAGTGGCCGTTTAAACGACGTATATTGGGAAACCGCCGACTCCAACAAAACCCTACGTCACTCTCTATTTCCTAGTCCAGGTGAAGGATTTATTTGGCTGGTGAATTTAAGGAGCGACCATTCCTAAATCATTCGTTAGTAGAGAATGCCTAGTCATGGGTGCGTGCTAGAGAGGCGGAGAGACCAAATTTCCTGACTTCGCATTCGGCCCGTCGATTTTTACAGACTATTTAGAGTTGCTGCACGGGATAATATGCTCACTGTTTTGATTTTATTAGTGAGTACGTTGAACATGTAAGCCAATTAAATGCGGTAGAGTTCAATCACACCAGCCAAGAGCATTCACATTGCAACTCGCAGGTTGATACCGTTATTTGCGATACAAGTGGTCATACTTGAATCACGCGAATACCATCAAAAGCGGCGAGATTGCAAGTTTACAAGGTTGTACGAGAAGATTGATACAGGTGTGCTCAAACCGATTATTTAACGTTGACACGCATGTGGTGGTCAGATTGGTGTGCGACAAGGCCAAGGTTGAACTGGGCGGGTTGATACTTGGGCAGATGTAGCAATAATTCACATCTTTTTTACGTTGCAGATGGCTTTCGAAATTATTGATTGTTCTAGAAATTATCCTCTACACCAATTGTTTCTCTCGGCTTGTTCTTGGTTGTTAACCTTGTTCAAGTGACACCGAGCTGTGCTGCCCCTCCACAGCTTGCTACTCCACCAGGCAACAGCACACCCCGCCATTGACGTGAAGCTCCAACAAACTTCATCCGTCATTGTTGAACCTCATTTGAGCTACCACGCCATCTCGGCATCAAATACCGAACTCTACCGGTGCTCAAGTTGCTGGTCCTCACTGATGACATCTTCGGGTCCCCCTGCGGATGCGTCCGCGCAGGCCGCTGCGGTCGATGAAATGCTCGTCACAGGTACAACTTCTAGTTATCCGATCATCTGCTCTGCGCCTCCTGCTAACGCACTGTCTTTTTTAGAGCTACCCAAGTTCGACCTCGATCTCTATATCCAAAATTACAGCGGTTCGTCGCCAGGCCTCTATCCGTCACGTACCCGCACGCACGACTAATCTCTTACGCCAGGACGGACACGGTTCGACCGTCTACTATTAATAGGCAAGAGCTGCGTACCCCTGCAACTAGATGCATTGAAAGCTGCAATCGCAGAAGCAAAAAGAGGAAGAGATGTATCACGTTACATACAGGCATGGGACTGTATCCGCAAGCTGGCTCCCGACGAACCCGAAGCCACGCGGGACGAGGCTTGGATCGACGCAACCGAAAAGTCCAACAAGGCCGAAACGCAGCGTCTGGAATCGGAGCTCAAGGGCTATAAAAATAACCTCATCAAAGAAAGCATAAGGGTACTATTGAAAGACATACGCTGCGCAGGTCATACAAACAGTGTATGCTAACGTGCTGGCATAGATGGGCAATGAAGACCTCGGTCGTCAATTTGAGGCCATAGGTAAACTTAACGACGCGACCGAGGCCTACAGTCGCATGCGCCAAGATGTTAGCACTACAAAACACATCATTGATTGTGGCATGCACCTCGCCAATGTGTCGCTTTATCGCCGAGATTGGAACATGGTTCTAACCAATATTGGCAAAATCACCGGCGTGCAATCGCCAGACGAAGAGGAAACGCTGCAATCATTTGTTCGTCTTCTCTCGGGCATCGCTCACCTTAATCTGGGCAGCTACCTAGAGGCAGCAAAAAACCTACTCCTCACCGACTTCGCCGTGCCCCCAGCTCAGTACAACCACGTCACCAGTCCAAACGACATTGCCATATATGGCGGTCTCACGGCGCTTGCCACCATGGATAGAACGGAGCTTCAGCGTCGCGTACTAGACAATCAGTCATTTCGGACATTTTTGGAGCACGAGCCTCATATTCGCAAAGCCGTGAGCTTGTTTGTCAGCGGCCGCTATTCCAACTGCCTATCCATTTTGGAATCTTACCGCTCAGACTACCTCTTGGATGTGTATTTGCGGCAGCACGTCAAGGATCTCTACAAGCGGATTCGCACAAAGTGTATCGTGCAATATTTTGTTCCCTTTTCACGCATCACTTTGGAGAGCCTCGATGCTGCATTCGGGCTTCCTGGCGAGTCTCTAGAGGAGGAGCTTATGGCAATGATTCGCAATGACTTTCTGAACGCACGCATCGACGCCAGAAACAAGGTGGGCACGACTCTATACACATTTCATATTGACGACCTTCTGACATTCATTTCTAGTTACTTGTTGCTGTTCAGCTAGATCCACGCGCAGACATGCAGCGGCAGACACTGAAAGCAGCCAAAAAGTATGAAAGAGACGCCACCGAGCACCTGCGACGTATCAACATCATTTCGGCCGGGCTTGAGGTGCTCCCGGGCAAGGTGGAGAAATCTGGACCTCCGGACGAATGGTTTGATGAAAGGGCGAACACTGGGTTGATGGAAAGCATGGAGACTGAGGAAAGCGCCAAGGTTCAAGAGGCATAGGTAAAGCCTCGCAAGCCAAGCTTCTTCCGCAAACTCCTGGACCTATTGTAGCTGCATACACATTCCGGGTTTGGCGCATTGTTTTTCTTGACAGATTAGGCATATCAGTACAGGCAAGCAGGCTGGTGTATTACGAATGAGTACGATGAATGAATCTTTACACATCTGTCTTTTCGTAACAATTTGCATACAAGTTTGGCAAAGGCGCAAAGGTATGTATTTAGTTCATAACGATTAGCGTAAAAGTTTTGCAAAAGCGCAAGGGTATATATTTCATTCGTAATGCATGGTATAATGTAGTATTGTACAAGCTGTCTTTTTTTTTCCTTCCCGACTCTGTTCTTATTCTCTCGCCTTAACCCATCAGCTGCCGCAAGTCCTCCGGCGGCCAGCGCACTTGCGCAAACGTCAAGCAGCGCTTGATGCTCTGCAAGAACTTGCGCGTCACCTCGTCGCCCATGACGTGGCCCTTTTCGCCGTCGTGCAGCTTCTCGCGCGCGCTGCGCTCGTGGATGCCGACCATGGTCACGCCAATCGGCCAGGCCGCCTTGCCGATGCTCAGACGCAGGTAGCCGTCGTTGGCGTCGACGTAGCGGCGCTCCTGCAGGGCCTTGACAATCTCGACGACGGGCTCTAGCAGCGAGTCGTCGAGGTCGCCGGTTTCGAATTTGCGAAACAGCTATTATCGAACCAAGGTCGAAGTCCTCGTGTCAGCCAAAGTGGTTGGATGACAAGACGAAAGCAGCACAGTGGGCTGTACCGGGGGGGGACGGGGGCTTACCGGCTTCATGTTTTCAATCGTCTGCAGCATGGCGTTGTAGGCAATCTTGCTCGCGCTGGTGTCCCGCCGCTCCTGCTCCATGGTGCGCTGGTACGTGCGGAGAACCATGGTGAAGTAACTGGCGAGCTGTCGGTATAGCCACGCGCGCTCCGCCTTGTCCTTGGGCACCGTGTCGACCTTCATGTCCTTTTCGTCGACGAGCTGCAGCGTCGTCGGGATCGGCCCATCCGTCAGCACCGTGCTCGCCTTCTTGTACCGCCGCAGCCGCCCCGCGCGCGTCTCACCAAACAGCACCGCAGGGTGGCCCAACGCGCGCAGCTTCGCAAACAGCGCCTCGTCCGACATGTCGTCATCCTCCTCGTTCTCGGCGCCGCCGCCGCCGGCGGTGCCGTCCGCGCTGTTGGGCTTTGCCTGCTCGGGGAGGCCGAGACGCCGGCGCTTCGCCTGCTCTTCCTCCCACTCCTGCTCCTCGCGCCGACGCCGCGACTCCTCGGCGAGCTTGCGGCGCTTCTCGTCGCGCGCTTCTTTTTCGGCGGCCAAGTCTTCCTCGCGCTTGCGCTTCGCGGCGGCCTTGGCCTCGCGCTCCTTTTCCAGGGCGGCTTGCTCAGCCAGATAGGCTTGTTTTCGTTGGCCTTCGAGTTCGGATCGCTTGAGGTACTGTTTTTTCATGTCGCTGTCGTCGCTTGCGGCCTTCTTGCCCTTGGACAGCTCCTTGCCCATCAAGGCTGCAAAGTCCATGGTTGCCTAGAGCTGCGTCGCTCGCGACAAGATTATGTATGAGCTGTACCTTGATATTTGCTGTTCTGCTATCCGGGTTATGATAGTATTGACACGGTCGAAAGACTTTTTGTATAATGTCGAGTGAGGCGCAGTGATGTCGTTGTTGAAAGTTGAATGTCGCGATCGAAAAGCTATCGATTGTGGGTATGTGGGGATAGTAGATCTCCGTCGAATAAGGTCGAGCGAAAGATGGTAGAAAAGAGCAGCGTAATTACAGGTCTCTATTGAATAGACGGAATTTTAGCCCACCCGCAAACCAACGAAAGGTCGCTGAATTGTCAGCTTTTGTGCCAATTAGGAAATGCCAGCATAGCTTAGACGACGGCAGCTGATTAGGTAGCCAAGGATGGTAAGAAGGAGTTAAGAAGATGAAAATATTGGGGACAGAAAAGTATGAAAAATTCGTTGCAAAACATACACGAAACGAACTAAACAAAGTATTAACTCAACTTTCTGTAACTTTGACTGGAGGTCAGGCGTGGTTCGACTTGGAAGATACTGTGTTCTCGGCTATTTACCGGATATTTTCACCGCGACTAAAAGTGAGGCCGTCACTGACCATCATCTTGAGATAACATACACACAACGACTATCGTTTGACTTGGTAAAGTCATTGACTTCGGAGACTTTTATCGTCCATTGATCCTCATAATGTCGCAAATTTCGGACGTGGGCGGATCTTCGCTTGAGCCGCCTTTTCTAGTCCGCCTCTTCTACAACTCTGGCTCATTGATCCAGTATGTCCAACATCCTTGCTACCCATGGGCAGGCACTGACCTGTATCGTTCTAGCCCAGAAAACTTTGCGCATCCGGCATCACTCTCCTTCATCAACGTTTATACCTGGCCATCATGCTCTCTTCAAGAATTAGTACATGAGCTCGCGGATGCTCGACCAAATCCGCTCCCCTCTCCATCAATAGGCACAAGAGTCGTATTCCAGCTTGTTTATCCGGATTTAAAAAGTCTCGGCTCCGGAGCTGCGGGTAGAAAAGCCAAGTTTGCCGTCAAGGACCTGGGCAGTTTCGTCATTGGTACTGGCGGCCCTGGTGCTGAAGACGATGAGGATCTCGGTCACAACGGTGGAGGTCGTGGGGGTACTATATGGACACTACAAGACGCGCATTTTGCGGCCGGAGACTACATTTCATGCGCATTGCTGCCACCACTAGATGATGGAACCATCGCGCCTGCTTACGACGCCACAGAGTCACAGGAGCACCCGAGGCAAGCCCTGCCAGATCAGCCATCAACTTTTGGTAACCGTCGAAACAACTTTAGCCAGAACTTTCGCGGTGGTTCCGTAAATGGTGGCCCACGATTTCCGCGTGGCGATTGGAGAGCAAACAGTCAACGGCCACAGCCTGGCCGTGGGAGGGGTCGCGGTCGTGGCAGAGGCGGTTGGTGACCCGGTTGATCTCCGCGAGAAGGGGCATTGTTCGATGCATATGTATGTATACCCAAAAATTGTCACTCTTGGGTTTCGGTTATTCGAAGGTGGTCGACAATTGATGTTATTGCGGCACAAATGATCGATATATGTACACGGTTCTCCCTCAAAACCACACCATTCCAGATCTATATTTATTTCTCGTACGCGGTGTCGCCTTTTCTCTTCGCCCGTAGATCCCAGAGACCCTGCAAGTATCTCGTTAGATATAATCTTGATCTAGACATTTATTACTCACGTCTGTCTTGTAGGCAATGTAGCCCATGATGGCGGGCACGACGATGACGTACATCGTGGTGATGCGAGCAGTCCTTGGTGTCCAGCGGAAGTACTGTACGCGACTCTTCTGCATCGCTGTTTCTCCAAAGTTAGCAAAGCTCGGCTGGTTCGCGGTTCGGTATTCGGGGGAGGTGATCATGCGCACCCTGCAGCTTGAGGTAGGCCGGATCCGGCTTGACGTCTAGCGTGTATTCGTTAGCTGAATCCAATTGGTTTGATCTATGCCAACTCACTGAGGTGCGCCATCTTGAGTTGTGTGCAGGCAGCGTGAGTTGTGGTGATTGGGATGTCAGAGCTGGTCCGACAATGCTGGTCGGGCTTGATCGATCTAGCGCATTACATAATGCGAATCCCACCACTCTGATTGGTTGGTCGCAACTGTACTCGCATACCCTACATCGGGATGAAATGCGAATATCACGAGATGGTCAATAGGGTTGTTATTTTGTTTTGTTTGTTTTCGAGACTAATCCCTTCCGACAGCGGATTGATAAAGCTTCTTACTTATATTTGGTGATTCACATGTGTTATCCCATAAATTCGTACTTGTAATGATACAGCGCCCAGAACCGCGTTTGAGTTAAAGCAAGCGGTACATGACCCTGAAGTTAGACAATGGCACACACGCTCTTTCGCCGAATTACATCTGTAACTAGGCAGTAAAAACAACAAAAGATATCCTCATGCATCTAATAGAAATTTAATATACAATTGCAGCTTGCGCATTAACAAACAGCATAAACGCGGAATCGCATCACGTGATAGCGCTCCAATGGCGGCAAGCTAGCGCGAAGCTGCCTATCCCTGATAGTTAGAAAATTACCGTCTCCAAAGAGTGATCAAGCCAAAATAGTTTCATCAACACCACGCTTGGTTGTTGCCTTACGCAGCTGTGAAAACGGCACCTCCTCCATCGGGAGAAGATTACTATACAACAACTTTGCATACTTTACTTCTCAAGTTCTTGAGATTTAAGTATCTTGCGCGTCGTGACACGCGCGGGCGGCGTGAAGCCATCAACTAGGCAGAGCATCGATTACTGACCATCACGACTGTTCGTCGAGCCTAATAATGTCGCATCCGCCACCACCACCCCCCGGCTGGGGACCCCCCCCTCCTCCACCGCCGCCGTCATCGCTGCCACCTCCTCCGTCAGGACCGGCCCCCGCGGCGCCGCCTCCTCCGCCAGGTTTTCAGCCGAGTGACCCTCACATTGCCAAGTTTGCCCAAAAGAAGCAGGAATGGCTTCGACATCAGCGCAACCGATTCGGAGAGAAGCGCAGGGGTGGCTTCGTCGAGACGCAGAAGGCAGATATGCCTCCCGAGCATCTGCGCAAGATTGTTCGCGACATTGGCGACGTGTCGCAAAGAAGATACACAAACGACAAGCGCAGCTACCTTGGCGCCTTGAAGTTTATGCCTCATGCTGTCTTGAAGCTCCTCGAAAACATGCCAATGCCCTGGGAATCAGCGCGCGAAGTCAAAGTCCTGTATCACGTCAATGGCTGCCTGACTCTCGTGAACGAGATCCCTCGTGTCATAGAGCCTGTCTTCTTTGCGCAGTGGGCGATGATGTGGACTTTTATGCGCAAGGAAAAGGCTGATCGAAGATTATTCAAGCGCATGCGTTTCCCACCCTTCGACGATGAAGAACCGCCGCTCTCCTGGTCCGAGAATATCGAAGACGTCGAGCCTCTTGAGCCGATTCAGATGGAGCTCAACGAAGAAGAAGACGAAGCTATTTACGAATGGTTCTACGATCACCGCCCGCTACTCGATACCCCGCATGTAAACGGACCCAGTTACAAGTCATGGAACATGACTTTGCCTCAAATGGCTGCGCTCTTCCGACTCAGCAGACCCCTCATCTCCGATGTCATTGATAAGAACTACTTTTATCTCTTCGACCTCAAGAGTCTCTTGACTGCCAAGGCTCTCAACGTGGCTCTGCCTGGTGGTCCGCGATTCGAACCTCTGTACAAAGATATCAACCCCAATGAGGAGGACTTCGGCGAGTTCAATGCAATTGACCGCATCATCTTTCGAAACCCGATCCGAACGGAGTTTCGAGTCGCATACCCATTTCTATACAATTCGCTTCCACGAAGCGTACACATGTCCTGGCACTCGCAGCCTCAGGTCGTCTTCAACCGTCCAGATGACCCTGACCTACCAACGTTCCACTTCGACCGTCGCATCAACCCGATTTCGTCTCGCACTGTTGCACCGAAGAATGTCGACGTTTCACTCGAAGACGAGCTCTTTGGCCCCGGAAATGACGAAGAAGACGAAGAGGACGGTTTCACACTCCCGGCTGGCGTCAAGCCGTTCCTTGCTGATGAGGAGATCGACAACGAACATACTTCGGCGGCCATTGAGCTCTGGTGGGCCCCCTTCCCCTTCGATAGACGTTCAGGACGTATGGTCAGAGCACAGGATGTGCCTCTCATCAAGCAGTGGTATCTTGAGCACCCCCCCTCTGATCGACCGCCTGTGAAGGTTCGTGTTTCATACCAGAAGTTGCTCAAGAATTACGTCCTCAATGAGCTGCACAAGAAGAAGCCCAAGGCGCACAACAACCAAAATCTGTTACGCTCGCTCAAACAGACCAAGTTTTTCCAGCAGACCACCATCGATTGGGTTGAGGCTGGTCTTCAAGTTTGCCGACAGGGCTTCAACATGCTGAACTTGTTGATCCACCGCAAGAACCTTACATACCTTCATCTGGATTACAATTTTAACCTGAAGCCCGTCAAAACTCTCACAACCAAGGAGCGAAAGAAGTCTCGGTTCGGAAACGCCTTCCATCTGATGCGAGAGATTTTGAGATTGACGAAGCTTATTGTTGATGCTCAAGTCCAATACAGACTTGGCAACATTGATGCCTTCCAGCTGGCTGATGGTATTCATTATGCATTCAATCATGTGGGCCAACTGACGGGCATGTATCGATACAAGTATAAGCTCATGCATCAGATCCGTACTTGCAAAGACTTGAAACACTTGATATATTATCGCTTCAACTCTGGACCTGTCGGCAAGGGACCTGGTTGTGGTTTCTGGGCCCCGTCATGGCGAGTGTGGCTTTTCTTCATGAGAGGTATCATTCCTCTGCTCGAGAGATGGTTGGGAAACCTGCTGTCGCGACAGTTTGAAGGCCGACACAGCAAAGGAGTCGCAAAGACAGTAACCAAGCAGCGAGTCGAGTCTCATTTTGATCTAGAACTGCGCGCCTCAGTCATGTCTGACTTGATGGATATGATGCCCGAAGGAATCAAGCAAAGCAAGGTCAACACAGTACTGCAGCATCTGTCCGAGGCTTGGAGATGTTGGAAGAGTAACATCCCCTGGAAGGTTCCTGGCCTTCCTGCGCCTATCGAGAACATTATTCTCAGATATGTCAAGTCAAAGGCAGACTGGTGGATATCCGTTACACACTATAATCGTGAGCGTATTCGACGCGGTGCAACTGTCGACAAAACAGTCGCGAAGAAGAATGTCGGCCGCCTGACTCGTCTGTGGCTAAAGGCCGAACAGGAGAGACAGCACAACCACATGAAGGATGGCCCATACGTTTCTTCCGAGGAGGCAGTTGCCATTTACACCACTACTGTTCACTGGCTCGAGTCGAGAAAATTTTCACCCATCCCGTTCCCTAGCGTTTCCTACAAGCATGACACGAAGATTCTGATCCTCGCTCTGGAGCGTCTCAGAGAGGCCTATTCCGTCAAAGGCCGTCTAAATCAGAGTCAGCGTGAAGAGCTTGCCCTGATCGAGCAGGCATATGATAGCCCTGGTACTACTCTGGAGCGCATCAAACGATTCCTTCTGACTCAGCGCGCTTTCAAAGAAGTCAACATTGACATGAACGATAATTACAGTACCATCAACCCAGTCTATGACATCGAGCCCATTGAGAAGATCAGCGATGCCTATCTTGACCAGTACCTTTGGTATCAGGCCGATCAAAGACATCTTTTCCCTGCCTGGATCAAGCCCTCCGACTCTGAGGTGCCTCCTCTCCTCGTCTACAAGTGGGCTCAGGGTATCAATAACCTGAGCGGTGTGTGGGAGACTGAGAATGGCGAATGCAACGTCATGATCGAAACCGAGTTGTCTAAAGTCTATGAGAAGATGGAACTGACATTGCTCAACTCTCTCTTGCGTCTCATTATGGATCACAACCTGGCTGATTATATCACATCCAAGAACAATGTTCAGCTAACATACAAGGACATGAACCACGTCAACAGCTACGGCATGATCCGTGGTCTGCAGTTCTCTGCCTTTGTGTTTCAGTACTACGGCCTTGTCCTCGACCTGCTGCTACTTGGCCCTCAGCGTGCCAGTGAAATCGCTGGACCTCCCCAGAGCCCCAATGATTTCCTTCAATTCCGCGACCGCGAGACCGAAACCAGGCACCCCATTCGCCTATACAGCAGATACATCGATAAAATTTGGGTCTTCCTCCGCTTTACCGCCGAAGAATCTCGAGATCTCATCCAGCGCTTCCTAACGGAGCAGCCTGATCCTAACTTTGAGAATGTCATTGGGTATAGAAGCAAGAAATGTTGGCCTCGCGACTCGCGTATGCGTCTGATGCGTCACGATGTCAACTTGGGCCGCGCCGTGTTCTGGGACCTCAAGAACAGATTGCCTCGCTCAGTCACTACAATCGAGTGGGATGACAGTTTTGCCAGTGTTTACAGCAGAGACAACCCCAACTTGCTATTCTCCATGAGCGGTTTCGAGGTTCGCATTCTGCCAAAGATCCGAAATCAGAATGACGAGTTTCCCGTCAAGGACAGCGTTTGGTCGCTCGTTGACAACACAACCAAGGAGCGAACGGCGCATGCCTTCTTGCAAGTAACGGAAGATGACATTGCCAAATTCAACAACCGAATTCGCCAGATTCTGATGTCTTCTGGATCGACGACATTCACCAAGATCGCCAACAAGTGGAATACTGCTCTCATCGCTCTTTTTACATATTACCGCGAGGCCGCAGTTTCCACAGTTGAATTGCTTGATACCATTGTCAAGTGTGAGACAAAAATTCAGACCCGAGTCAAGATTGGCCTTAACTCCAAGATGCCCTCACGTTTCCCTCCTGCCGTCTTCTATACTCCTAAGGAGCTGGGTGGTCTTGGTATGATCTCCGGCTCACACATTCTTATCCCTGCCAGTGACAAGCGCTGGTATAAGCAGACTGATACTGGAACCACTCACTTCCGTGCTGGTATGACGCATGACGAGGAGACTTTGATTCCTAACATTTTCCGTTACATCATTCCCTGGGAAGCTGAGTTTATTGATTCGCAGCGTGTCTGGACTGAATACTCCCAGAAGCGCCTCGAAGCCAATCAACAGAACCGCCGTCTTACGCTGGAAGATCTCGAGGACAGTTGGGATCGTGGTCTGCCCCGTATCAACACCCTTTTCCAGAAGGATCGCAGCACGCTCAGCTTTGACAAGGGCTTCCGCGCTCGTGCAGAGTTTAAGATTTACCAGTTAATGAGGAGCAATCCATTCTGGTGGACCAGTCAGCGCCACGATGGAAAACTGTGGAACTTGAACGCCTACCGAACCGATGTTATTCAGGCATTGGGGGGTGTCGAAACTATTTTGGAGCACACCTTATTCAAAGCAACAGGTTTCGCATCTTGGGAAGGTCTGTTCTGGGAGAAGGCATGTCTCGCCAAAGGCACTATGCTTTTGCGATACGATCATAGCCAAGTGGCGGTAGAAGATGTCAAGGAGGGAGATTTGCTTCAGGGTCCTGATGGAGGACCTAGACGCGCATTCAATGTGGTCAATGGCAAGGATCGTCTGTATCGGATCAAGATCGGAAGCGGAGAAGAAGACCTTGTTGTTACTACGAACCACATCCTTGTCTTGCACAAAGAGAAGCTGAGTGGCAATGCGCCTGCTGTGTCAGAGGCTGACAACTTTGAGACTCATGAGATGACTGCTGCTCAGTTTGCTGCAATGGAATCTGCGGATAGAGCCAAGTTCAGATTATTCCGCTCGTCTGTTGACGATTCGGCGGGCAAAAAGGCTGAAGTCCACAGGTTCGGCATCGAAAGCATCACACTTGAGTCCGAACCCACAGATTGGGCAGGCTTCCGCGTGGATGGGGATCAGTTATACCTTCGCCATGATAATCTCGTGCTTCACAACAGTGGTTTTGAAGAGAGCATGAAATTCAAGAAGCTGACCAATGCCCAACGATCCGGTCTCAACCAAATTCCTAACCGTCGCTTCACCTTGTGGTGGTCGCCAACCATCAACAGAGCCAACGTCTATGTCGGTTTCCAGGTGCAGCTTGATTTGACTGGCATCTTCCTTCACGGCAAAATCCCAACACTGAAGATCTCCTTGATTCAGATTTTCCGGGCACATTTGTGGCAAAAGATCCACGAGTCTGTTGTCATGGACATGTGCCAGGTTTTTGACCAGGAATTGGAAGCTCTTGGCATTGAAACTGTGCAAAAAGAGACCATTCATCCCCGCAAGTCCTACAAGATGAACAGCTCATGCGCTGATATCCTGCTCTTTGCAAGCCACAAGTGGAATGTTACGCGCCCGTCGCATCTCAATGACACGAAGGACGTAATTGAGCCAACGACAACGAACAAGTTCTGGATCGATATTCAGCTTCGCTATGGTGATTACGATTCTCATGACATTGACCGGTACACTAGAGCCAAGTATCTCGACTACACAAGCGACAGTGCCAGTATTTACCCATCTGCTACCGGCTTGATGATCGGTATAGATTTGGCTTACAATATGTACTCGGCTTTCGGAATGTTCTTCCCTGGACTGAAGGTTCTTGTTCAGCAGGCCATGGCCAAGGTTATGAAGGCTAACCCTGCTCTGTATGTCTTGCGAGAGCGCATACGCAAGGGTCTTCAGCTGTACGCTTCTGAGAGCAACCAAGAATTTCTCAATTCTCAGAACTATTCTGAACTTTTCAGTCAGAAAACTCAGCTGTTCATCGATGACACCAACGTCTACCGTGTCACCATTCACAAGACATTCGAAGGCAACTTGACCACGAAGCCTATCAACGGTGCCATTTTCATCTTCAACCCTCGTACCGGTCAATTGTTCCTGAAGATTATCCACACTAGCGTTTGGGCTGGACAGAAGCGTCTTGGACAGCTCGCCAAGTGGAAGACGGCCGAAGAAGTTGCGGCCCTCATCCGATCTCTGCCTGTTGAAGAGCAGCCGAAGCAGCTTATTGTCACCCGAAAGGGTCTACTTGATCCGCTTGAAGTGCAGCTGGTCGACTTCCCCAATATCTCCATCCGTGCCTCCGAGCTGCAGCTTCCGTTCCAGGCTGCCATGAAGGTTGAGAAGCTTGGTGACATGATTCTTCGTGCCACAGAGCCCCAGATGGTTCTCTTCAACCTGTATGACGAATGGCTCAAGAGCATCTCGTCATTCACTGCCTTCTCGCGTCTCGTCCTTATTCTGCGTGCTCTGCATGTCAATCCCGACAAGACGAAGCTCATCCTCCGTCCTGATAAGACCATCATCACGCTGGAGCATCACATCTGGCCATCACTGACGGATGAAGAGTGGATCAAGGTTGAGACGCAACTGCGCGACCTTATACTGAATGATTACGGCAAGAAGAACAACGTCAATGTGTCTAGTCTGACGAGCAGTGAAGTACGAGACATCATCCTGGGTATGGAGATTTCTGCACCTTCCATGCAAAGACAACAAGCGGCCGAAATCGAGAAGCAGCAGCAAGAACAGGCTCAGCTCACCGCCGTTACCACCAAGACGCAAAACGTGCACGGAGAAGACCTCATTGTTACGACCACGTCGCAATTTGAGCAACAGACGTTTGCCTCCAAGACTGAGTGGCGCACACGTGCGATTGCGACGTCAAACCTGCGCACGCGTGCCAAGAACGTCTACGTCTCTCCCATGGACAATGACCTCGACGACGTCACCTATGTCATGCCCAATAACATTCTGAAGAAGTTTATCACTATTGCCGATCTGCGCGTGCAAGTCGCTGGCTACCTGTACGGCGCTTCTGCGCCCGACAATGACCAGGTCAAGGAGATCAAGTGCATCGTCATGATTCCACAAGTCGGAGGCCTCCGCAACGTGCAGCTCCCGCAGCAGCTGCCGCAAAGCGACTTCCTCGAGGGCATGGAGCCACTCGGCATCATCCACACGGCGTCGGGTAGCGAGCTGCCCTACATGGCGGCCGCCGACGTGACGGAGCATGCCAAGCTGCTCGACGCGCACAGCTCCTGGGACAAGACCAATACAGTAACTGTTTCCGTCGCCTTTACGCCCGGCAGCGTCTCGCTGTCGGCCTGGGGCCTCACGCCGCAAGGGTACCAATGGGGCGTCGAGAACAGGGACTTGCAGAGCGACCAGCCGCAGGGCTTTACGACCACCATGGGCGAGAAGCGCAAGCTGCTCCTGAGCCCGCGCTTCCGCGGCTTCTTCCTCGTGCCCGACGACGGTCGCTGGAACTATAGCTTCATGGGTAGCGCGTTTGCGGGCATGGAGAAGAAGAGCGTCCACGTCAAGCTTGACACGCCGCTACCGTTTTACAGCGATCAGCACCGGCCTGTGCACTTTCACAGCTTTGCGGAGCTCGAGGATATTGGCGTTGATCGTTCCGACAACTTTGCATAAATGGATTCTGACAGAGAAACAATCAGGGAAATAATATTGGAGAAAGGAAAGGGGTTTGCATGAAAAAGGATGCAACGAGGCGTTGAAAGTTGAGAGGGACATTTACTATTGCATCATTGTACTTTTTGTCTGTTTGTCAAGTTTTATTTCATCTATTGAGGAGCATAACCGCCTGTTATGCCCATGATAATCTCTGTAGTACTAGCTTTGTTGTTTATACTTGATGGGTTCAAAAATAGAAAGAGCTTTGAGACATTGTTACAATACCATGTACTCCGTAGATTGCAGGTGATAGCGTCAATGGCTATGCGAGCCGGTCGAGACAGGGCAAGTATCCGGACAATTGTTTAGGCCCATGCTTGCGAAGAAATCAAAGTATCGGCATTAACACGTGCGAGTAGATGAAGCGGACATGTCGCCGCCAAATGCGCCGCGTTTCCAAGCCTTATCAGAAAAGAAAAATCCATGCCCAACATGCATTATGGGAATAGTTGGGGTAAAGATGCGCAAAGCCGCTCGCGACAACTTGCACGGCGAGGCGATCCTTGTTCGGAGCGATCGCCTTTGTGAGAGGTGGCGCAGATGAGATGACGTCTCAGCTGGCGTCACGGTGAAGCAGTTCATGAAGCGGAGGGTCAAGAAGCAATGCAACTCACCGGGGTAGCCTTGCATGCATACTGGCGTCATTTAGCCAAGGACAGCGAAGGCAACAGCGCTGAAGAGCTGCCGGAAGCTTGAGCCGGTGGTTGTGGCGCCGCCTAAGGAGACAAGATTTTAGGCGAGTCGGAGAGCAGAGTCAAATTGGACTATTTTATGCATTATGCACGTTCAATCTGTTATCCCACATCGCACGTCCACAAGGTTGGCCTGGGCAGGGGTGGGAGGGGAGGGCCGCAGGGTTGCTCGCAGATGGGCAACGCCAAAGGGGGCTTGGGGGGCGTCACAGACAGGTTAGACTCGAGGTCGAACAACAAGGTGAGCCGAGAGGAGCGAAAAAAGAGGCCAAGCAGGCGGGAGAGTGGCGGGAGACCAGCCACCAGCCTCTGGCGAGATATTAAGCTCGTGGGCAGCCAGGCCCCCGTGGTGGGCCATGACGACACAATCGTTGCAGCTGTAAGGGAGAGGCTGAGCGAGAGGCGGCTGGTATTATTAGAGCATGAGATAATGAGGGATCGCGCTGAAAGCAGCCGACTAGTGACTTGAGACGGGCGCGCCCACAATAAAGGCGGGCGGTGTCTTATTTTCTTGAGGATTCGATTCGTGTCTTGGTCCGATATGCTGGTCCAATGCCAAGCGACATGGGCAAAGGGACAATGGGGACCACGGCGAGCAAGCTTTCGAGGAGCAGCGGGAATGGCGCTATAACTCTGGAGAGAGATTGACTCAGACATGGGCGCCACCAGGCGATTTTGACAGGTGAGCAGGGCTAATTTTAGGGTGTACGAAATACTGATAGTTACTGGTAGGACGTGCGGACGTACGGACGTATGGACCGTGACAAGTGCTTGTGAGTTGTGAGGCTGGTGACTCGTGTGCGAGGTCCGCCGAGGACGCGACGGGACATGTCGGAGGCATCTGGGTACGTCTGCGAATGTTGGATGCTTTTCTTCTTTTTCGGTCAAAGGAGGCCTTGTATTGGATCAATAGATAGCCATCGAGCAGCCAGCCGGGACTAGCCGCAGCGCAGGGTGCAGCGCACACACATTCCTGGGCTGGTTGTTGGCACAGCGTGCACTGCAAAGGGGAACAACCATACCTGGGAGCGCGCGCAGTCGACGGACAAGGTAATTAGAAACGGAGATGGCCGCCAGAAAGTTTTGGTTCGAATCACGAACGCAAAGTGGGAATAATTGGCCCCATCGCAGGCAGGGCGAGGATGATGGAGGGTGGATGGATGGATGGATGGATGGATGCTGGCAGAAAGCCTGAGAGGGGAAGGAAATTAGAAGGACTGGGGCTATGGAGATATGGGCGTTGGATGAGGCGGTTTTGACTTGGGACGGGAGGCTTTTTCTGGTCTTGACAGGAGAGCAAGAGAGGCAGCTCAGAAGCTCAGAGGGGAAAGTGTTTGAGTTGCTTAGAGGAAAAGGCTGCAGTACCTCGTGCTAGTAGCCTGGTGGTGGTGCGGCGTGCCTGGGCCGCTGGGCGGAGGCTAACCGGGGGCGCGGCGGACCAGGCTTTACGAGTAAGGAAGGAGGGGCACGCCCGCCGTTGGGGCGCTTCTTCCCTGCCAATTTTACTGTGGGTAACATACTTTTGTACCCAGTTGCCAGCCCCAGCCAGGTACCCAGCTGCCAGCTACCTATGCACTACGAGTACGTATACGTACGTACGCATGGGGCTCTGGGTATCGCTGCGACAAGAGCAAACGGCGATTGACTGAGAGAACTGACGGGCCGACAGCAACAAACGGGCTCACTGCAGACGCATAGGTAGAGATTGAGACAGGGACTTCTTCGTTCACCAAAACACCATAGCCGACATCACCAGATTGGCCATCATCATGGCCACTTCATCCATCACCACCAACGCTATCATTATCAGCATCATCGTCATCGCCACCACCCTCGCCTCGCTCCTCGGCAAAATTGATGCACACCAATCCGACCCCCCAAATGAATCCCCCCTCCCCCCTCCAATGCCAATGCTGCCTGCATGGGTAGAGTTCGGATTGGATGGCCTCTCTTTTAAATCAGCCCACTCTCCATACATTCATCCAGGACCGTTTCCACCTGCACCTGCACATGCGCATCGCACACACACCCTGGCCTGGCCCATCTCCCACCGCCCGCCATCCCACATCGATGTATGTACATCAGCTGCACCGCCGCTCGGCTCGGCATTGATTGTATCACCAGGTACCCATACTTGCCATAGTTACTACTCGTACCTAACTCACCCTACAGATTACACCACAGCTCGCCAGCCTGCGGCCTGCACCAACACATGCTAACCTGTCAGCGTACCTGCCAGTCCCTCACCATGGCCCCTTCATCAGATAAACCGACCGGTCGGTGAATGCCTCTTGGCTTCGAGTTATGCTGCGACGCCCCCGCTGGTTTCGATCCCCCACAACGGAGCTTTCCTCTGTATCGCCCATTGGGCTCCTTCGTTAGTCGCTACCGTCTCAAGTCTTGCCCAGCATGGATTCCTCGTCCTCATCTTCCGCGCCGCATGCCAAGTCACGCATCGTCTTCATTTCTTGACACGAATATGTCTCCTCTCGCTGCCCGTTGGCTTGCGCCCACCCATCTTGCATAGTTCTGCGCGCCTTCATCATCTGCTTGTTGCGCGTTCCGGAGCACCAGCCAAGTTCTAGCTTCACGTTTGACGAAAAAAAAAAAAAGATTCCAGTCCGTCGAGATCCACGCCTATAACAGAACCTGGTTTGGGCCACATCTCCGACCCTTTTTTTTTCTTCATAGTCCATCGAGCTACGGATACACGCCGCCCTTGATTGCAACCCAATGTGCACAGACATGGCTGGCTCTGCCGGTTCTTGATTTCAAGAGCCACCAATCTATCCTTTCGCCCGCACGCCCAGTTGCAGTCGGTCTGATCTTTAAGCTGTGGACGGCTTGTGACATTCATCCCGCATACTACTCCAGCCACTAACAAGTTGAGCCAAGCCTGAAGCCAGGCACACTACAAGCACAAGACATCACCTTTCACACACGCGCGTCAACCTGAGCGCTCAAACCCTTCTGACACTGCAATCATCCCTCTACGGAGCCTGCTGCGCACAACTACTCAAGACTCAAGAGTCAAGACTGCGACGGGGCCCGCCCGGTTCCGCTCACTCATGTCAAACTCGTCGTTGGTCCTCATAATAAGCAGCGGTTATTTTCCCTCTTGCCTTGACCGCGCACGCTGGACCACTTCACGCTTTCTGTGCGTGACTTGTGGCCAAGGGTTCTTTTGTCTGTATGACAAGGAACGAGCCCACCTCGCGCCTCCCGACACCCTCGACCATAACGGTATATTTGGTCTATGCATGCGATAGAGCCACCCCCCCTTAGAAAAGCTTTTCATTTGACCCCTGTCTTGCAGCCTGTACCCACACCCTTTGACATCTGTTACTTGCAGTCTTGCATTTTTTCCTTGTTGCTTCCAGCCAATCCGGTCCGCCCTGGCCGGGCGCGGCTTGCATTGGGCTTGCCTTGCGACACTGCTAGCTTCATGTCTGCTGCTCTTTGGTCCATTGGCAATTGACACCGTGCTCCCAATCAACCCAGCATGACTACCAACATGCTACATGTCTGTCTGCGAGTCGACCAGTCTGGCCGTTGCAGAAGGATGTCTGCCACCCATTCCTTCTAGTCCCCTGTACACGAACTCATCCGGCAACTAGTCGCTTCAACTATAGTACCCTCACACCAAAGCTCTTATGGTCAACAAGCATCGCGACGTGTCTGTACGTTACGCATCTGGCTAATGAAGCCGGTTGGCGGCCGGCGATACATGCACTCATCTGCAGGCTGGCCCCAGTTTCTCCCACTCACACTCAACTATACCCTCCAAGTACTATGGCTGCTGCTACATGATTTGGTGCCAATCGCGCCTCGTATGGGGACTCTGGGGAGTGTCTTGGAGTTGCAAGGTCCGTATCGACTCTCTAGCTGCCCACAGTTGCCTTGGTTGCATAACCTGGCCAAATTGTCGCGTTCCCAAGGTCCTCGGCCCCCGTCGACAAGGCGCGGCCGCACCGTCTTTGAGGGTCAGCATGGGGCCGTAGAATCTCATGTGCATCTAGTCAAGAAATGCCATCGATAGGCTCCCATACCCACCCGACCTGGCAACTTGGCGGCGGGCTTCCGAGCTTTGAGACTTGATAGACTCAGAACACACACCACACCACACACCAGGGGATCCTCTCTCTGCTGTCCTCACTCCTCGGCATCAACTCTGTATAATGAGCTCTTCCCCCATTAATATTCATGCCAGGAATCTCCACAAAGGCGAAGCCTCGAGTCGTTTATATATCATCCCTGTGACGGCGCTATAAACGTCAGATCTTATGTGCTTCACTACGAGACCTCATCTTGGTGAATACATCAACTTTGAACTAGTTCACGACACTTTCGCGACACATTATTTCCAGCGTTCATGCCTCTGATGCCATCATCTGATCAGTGTAGCATATTGGCATAAATCGAAATTAAAAGGATCTACATTATATGTGAGCGTTGGCGCAAATCGACATTCTGCTCATCTCCAATTCCCGTCATTTTCGAGACGGCGGCGAAACACGCCCCTGCTCAGCGCATCGCTACACACCATCTACTGTCCATTTCCCAGGAATCTGCTTTGAAGCTGCCAACAACAACCATTGTGCTGTGATTTCGCTTCGGAGATTTTCAAGTTTCGGATTTTTGACAAGCACGACCTCGCTACGGGCCCTCCATCATCAGACATCTCAGCCAAGCCGGCGCTTCTGCCAGCCCTGCTGCCCTCGCGCGGCTGCATTACCGTTACCAATCAGTTTATTAACAACCACTCTCCCCCATCATCCTTGCCCGATACCCACTGCGAGCAAGGCAGGCCAAGGGTAGCCAGGTCTCTTTTTCTCTTTTCTCTTCCATTCTTCTCCCCGAGTTGAGAAAGAGATTTACTTTGCTGGTCTTCTCTTGCCTTTCCTCGAGCTTGCATTCTTCCTTTTCCGCTCCTGATAGAATTCGACTCTCTTCTCTTCTCTCCCAAGTCGCCCATCTCGTGGGCGCCATATCGAACATTATTTCCATCTACAGACCGGCGACCGTTCAGGGCGGATCGCTCTGGAGGGATCCATGCATCAAGACCACGCTGGCGGATAACTATCGACATACTTACAATGTGGACTACTCTGGTCAGCTCTCTCCGTCTGCTGACCAGAGGCAAGTTCACGCCACATATGACACGTCCGCCTTCTCCGATACACAGCGGCAGCATGGCCAGGAACACCACCAACAGCACCAACAGCACCATCATCCTAACCCTTATCAAAGAGACGTCATAGACTCTAGTATCCCTCGAATTCAAACAGACTCCAATACAGAATCTGCTGCCTCTCATCACCAGCAGGTTCTAGCACAACCACAAACATCCCCGCACGGCTCCTCGCAGCTTCTCTTCAGTCCAGCCATGGGACCACCTCGAGGAGACCGTATGGGCAACCCATTCGGAGCACACGGGTCTTTGATCAACCCTCTTTATCCGAACATGTCACCCTCTAACCCGCGTCACTCGCCATCATCTCCACATCAAGGAAGCAGCTCAGGGAAAAGACCACGACCTGAAGATTTTGACATGGCCTCAGCAGGTATGCAAGAGCTACAGCACACGGGTCTTGCTGGCATGGTGACGACGCCAATGGGAGGAAGCTATTCTTCAGGCAGTGGGATGGCAGGCACGCCGCCGTTGCCCATGACGCATCACCACCACCTGCCAGACATGGGACCACCCTCGAAAATGATGCGAAGAGACGAGTCCGGGCAACTATCCGCTGCGAGCATGGTTGGACAGGAAGGCATGCCGATGCCAGCGCCAAGGCCCCGGGGACCAAAACTCAAGTTTACGGCCGAGGATGACCAGTTGCTGATTCTGCTTAAGGAGCAAAAGAATCTGACGTGGAAGCAAATCGCCGACTTCTTCCCTGGACGCTCTTCCGGGACTCTACAAGTGAGGTATTGCACAAAGCTCAAGGCGAAAACGACCTTGTGGACAGATGATATGGTACGTTTCCACTAATTCGCCGCTGGCGAGACTGGTTCGAATCGCTAATGGACCCAAAACAGGACCAAAAACTTCGCAACGCATTACAAGATTATGAAAATGAGAGATGGAGAATCATCGCTCACAAAGTAGGAACTGGATTTACACCCGCGGCGTGTCGCGAGCGAGCCGCCCAAATCGGTATTGGTGACGAAGAGTACCAACCGCCCATGTCGCCCGAACCTGGACCTTCCGAGAGCGGTATTATCATGTATCCCAATGAAAACCGACACTTGCCCTTCCCAGAGAAGCACCACCAGGGCATGCCGGAACAATGACATCAATGGCGAAGTTGGGCCGAAATTCTCATCATGACACTTGGAGGCAGAATGGCTCGATACGACTTATATGCACCGGTTATTCAGAGAGACACCCACTTCGCCTTTTTTCTACTTCTTTCATTCTCCCTTTTTTATTTATCTGATACTCTTTACCTCGAGTTCTTGTTGCGAGGGTATTGGACTGTTTGTCTGTTATTGCTTTCGATTTCTCGCCTTGTTAATCACGATTTATTACGCTTACGCATGCGGATACGAGTCCGCTACACTGAGCTGTGTTTGATTTTGTCAGATTGGAGCACGAGAATACGAAGCATCTGCTGCCAAGTTTTTCATCTCACCTTGCCCGACTGTCCCTCGCTGGACTTTTTGGTTTCAGCTAGGTGTTGAGGATGTATTGAAGGGGATGTATGCTTGTGTATGTATGTGTGTGTGCGCGTTGCGGGCGTTTCGGCCGAAACGGAGAAGGACGAAGGAAAAGCGGAATCAAATATTCGTTACAAATGGGCTGTATTATTTTCTCACAAATACCCAGCACCGGCGTTTTCTTGGACTTTCTCTGCGAATGGGGAACATTTGAACAGGCTTGGGTTTTTGGATGGTGCATTTATTACCCAATTCAGGACAGAAAAAGACACCAAAAAGAAGAGATGGAAAGACTTTACCAAGCCAAAGTATTGGTGGTTTAATCTGCGTTCCAATTACTTTGTCTCTTCTTGCCGGCTTGGTGTATATATAAGACTTGATACTTGCTGCAACGCAGATATGTAAATTCGGTGCGTGTGGTTCTTGTTTAATATGGTTAATCTCGGCGCTTTTCGCAGCCGGAACTTTTAAGTTGCAGCAGACGCATTGAACGGCATTGATCGGCCTATCCCACCTCTTGATATGCTGCCTCGCGATGAAACGTAGCACGCTGTAGCGTCAAAAAGCTTAAGAAGCGTCGCAGTTTCCCATGGTTGAAGGTTCGTTGCTGATTCGTTTCATCGTATTCGTTCTTCAAGGTGAGCCCGGGCCGCAAAACTCCTTGCTCTACTATTGCCGCTCTAATCCAAGATGGGCTGACCGGCAGAACGTGTAACGACGTGCGTGGAAGTCGTTTTTTGATTCTCTTGTGCCTCTCCATGGTCGTATCCAACTACGTTACCAAAAGATGATTCGCGAGCTGCTCCTCATTCATCACCACGCGTCGCTCGACTAGGTCAATCACCTGCTCGTGCACGCTGACGTCGATGCCGTCGTCACCGAGGTACGCCGCCGCGTCGACGAGCCAGCCGTTGAAGTCGCGAATCTCGGTTGTAGCTTTCCCAGCCTCGACATCCTGCAGCATGGAGCTCTTATTGTCCTGAACAAGTGCACCGACGCGGTGCAGCATGGCGCGAAGCCGCGGCTGGGTGAATCGCGCCGCGAGCTCTGCGCGCAGCGCCCCGACTCCGCGGCCGGCTTGCATATCGGACGCGAGAATGGCGGCGCTACTGGAGTCCGCGACGAGGGCTTGAAGGATGCGGCTGGAGGAGGCAAGCATGAGATCCATGACGCGCAAGGCGGAGTCGCTGGCAAAGAGACGACCGGTCTTACACCGCAGGATGGCGGACAGCGGGTTGATGCATGTGTTGACGACGAGCTTTTCGAGCTGCAGCACCCACACATCGAGGCTGCTAAAGGCGCGGGCAGCGAGGGTTTCCGTGTCGACCACTTGCGCGGTGAGGTACGCGGCGCTGCTGGGAGCTGCGGATGCGAGCGCGGGTGTGGTGCCGGATGTTACGACGGGGCCGAGGTAGGCGTCGGCGGGTGACGCAAAGACGCTGCGAAAGGGACCAGTAGAGTATAGCCCGTGGTTGGTGACGCAGAGAAGCGCGTGGAAGCCGGAGGCGCCGTCGGGGGGAAGCGTGCGGCCATGTAGGAGGCTCCGTGCGGCGGCCACAGCTTGGACATGCCGTTCTGGGCAAAGGCAACGGTTGACTGCGCGTCGAGATAGCGCCGCATGCGGTCGACCTCCGGCAGCGCGGCCTGCGCCTTGGTGGTGACGAGGAGATTGTGGATGGTGCTCCCGTCGGCGGCTTCGCGGACGGGCGCAGCGCTGCCGGTCTCGGGCGGCTTCTCCTCCGCCCACCACTCAATATCAAAGTCTTTGCAAGTGTGAACCTGGTCCCTGCAGACGATTTCGATACCTTTGCTTTCGTGCCATTGAGAAAGCAGCTCTTTGCGGTGCACGATGAGCGTGATGGGAGGCGGATCGGCGCGAGTGCGGATGTAGAGAGCGTACATGCGGCCGAGGTTGCCGAGGCCGAGGATGTATAAGCGGCGGTCGGCGTCGTCGGCTGGCCGGGCAGACAGCGCGGACGAAGAGAGCAAAGCGGTGGTGAGGCCGAGATGTGCGGGCGTCCATGCGTAGAGCTTTGGCGCGGGATTGTTCTCTTGAAGTAACGAAGAGAGCCATGGCGGCGGAGAGGGCTGAGAGGTCATGCTTCTACTTGCGGTGATGCTGGCGCGGACGGGGTGGTGAGAGACCGCAAGTCGGATGCAGGGAGAAAGCATCGGCCGCAAGGCTGTCCCCCACATTTCGGCACGGCAGTGAAGAGCTATGAAATATGATGATCTCTGATGAGCAGTGGCTATAGATCTGATGCATTTGCCAAGCTGCCAAGTTTCAAAGATGTCATTATGGCATGTAAGCAGCAAGGTAGTTGTTATTGGCTTGGAGACGACCGGCCTAATTAGAGGAGACGAGGATGGAGCCAAGCGGGTCAAGACACATGCTAAGAAGTAAATAAGAAGCAAGGTGTCTAAGGTGGCTTACTATGATGTCCCAAAAACTGGAAATATGTATAGGAATTTATATTACTTAACGGGCGGGCATTATGATTGACAGGAGCACATTGCCGTTCACCTTGTTAGTGTATATTAACAAAAAATCCCCTTACTAATTATTAATATAAAATGAATATGAAGGCTGCACGGCGAACTGCACAAGCCTAAACCCCGACGGTATAAAGGCCGCACAAGCCAAGATCCGACGGTACGTGGGTACCAAAGCTGCACGTGCCAGTGGAGACCAAAGGCAGACAAACGCCCATCTTTGGCGCTCGTAGGCCACTAAGATGCACTGGGCTAGGCTGCCTCGGGAGGCATTCACGGTTTCCCATCAGTATGTCCATGACGTCTATTCGGGATTATTCATCTTGATTTTGTCGAAAGCAACGTCTTTAGGCAGAGCGCTTGTTCGACGACTTACCATGAGCTATAAGGCCTTCTAGTGGGACTAGGAGGGTGTCTCTGATCACCTGCGCAGTTCGCCTTGCCACCAAACCAACTGCCATCTCATTCGCGGTGCTCGTTTGCCACCTCTCGGCTTCGACGAAGCATTCCAGCCCAGACGCCCAGATTAGACAATGCATTGAGCTTTTGCTACTGGCCCTTCTCAGTTTGGCGACATAGGCGATCTCGTGTTCAACGAGAAGCGGTGTAACATAGCTACCCCTCGCCACCACTGCATTTTCTCGCAACGAAACCTGGCCCAACTCCTACCACCTCTGTCGCAGCCCATCGTCGCGGCACTTTGGCAATCATGGAGCACGAGGAAAATGGAGCGGCTGAAAACGATGGTCGACGGAGCGATCTGGTCGACAAGATGGTTGCCGCCGCGCACGACGAGGCCGGAGAGGTAGCCGACACAGAGCAACCTAATGACCTCGCCGGAATGACTGAAGAGGATGCTCTTAAGAACCTGACCGGCACCGTCCGCGACCAGGACGAGTTGGAGCGCGACATTACGCTCCAGGCCAGCGCGGCTATCATGGAGCAAGAGGACAAAAAGGACCAAGCGCGCATCCAAAAGCTCGAGGCCTCGCGCCAGCGTCTGAAGCTGCAGCTCGACAAGGAGAAGAAGCGCCTCGAGCGCGCGGCCACTAACCCCTATCAGGCCACCAACATTCGCAAAGAGGTGGCCAAGATTGAGCAAGAGATTCTGCACATTAGCAGTGACATTTCGGATTTTCAGACGCGCATGAAGAAACGTCACGAGCAAGACACCCTCGAAATTCCCACCACCGCAAAGTCGGCCAGATTACCGGGAGAGAGCCACCGCGACTTCCTCATCCGGACTGGCAAAATCACACCCTTTGCGCGTGTGGGAGGACCGAGGCCAGCTGGAGTCGAAGGTCGATTAGCTGATGCCATTCTTGATGCTGAAGAAGAAGCGGCTGCAGAGCAACTCGGCGCCCCGGACGAGGAACCTGCGTCACATCAGCTGCTGCGACGGCCTGGTTTCGAAGATGAAGCACCAACGTCGAGAAGCACCACGCCAGCGACCAGCAGCGCCGTTGAATCCGAGTTCTCGCTTCGACCTCGCAAGCGGCAACGGCGTGAGAGAGCCCGTAGTCCTTCTCAAGACTACGAGCCAGGAGCCTCTGCCGCCGAGGAATCTGGAGACTCGGCAGTCTGGCAGCAGGGCACAGAGGAAGATTTGATTCGAGAGGAACGACGCAAGAATAAAGTGAAGGCTGCTGTCAAGGCGCAGGAGCAGATTGACTTGACAAAGATTGACGATGGCAATGAGAAGCTGTATCAGCGTCGTCTAAAAGACTGGATATCGCGACGCAGCCGCGCCCGGCGTTCAAAGAGACAGGCACAAGAGACCACAGAGGCTGGGGCGGAGAGCGACGCAGAGGCAGATGAATGGACAAAGCCATCACCTGACCACCCAGACTGGTCCATCGACGAAAACCTCAAGCTCCCGGGAGATATTCATCCATCCTTGTTTGGCTACCAAAAGACTGGCGTGCAATGGCTCGCAGAGTTGTACAAGCAGCGTGTGGGTGGTATCGTCGGTGACGAAATGGGCCTAGGGAAAACTGTTCAGCTGATTGCATTTCTCGCTGCCCTGCACAGCAGCAAAAAGCTTAAGCGACCAGTCATTGTCGTTGCCCCCGCTACGCTTCTTCGCCAATGGGTCAGCGAGTTTCACCGATGGTGGCCCCCTTTGCGTGTTTCGATCCTGCATTCTTCCGGCAGTGGCATGCTAAACCCGACTGCCGAAGACGACTATGATTTGGACCACTTTCGCCCTATGGCTGGCAAGTCTGTAAAGGCGGCACGGCGCATCATTCGCGCCGTTGTCGACAAGGGCCATGTGCTTGTCACCACTTACACTGGTCTTCAGACGTATGCCGAAGAATTACTAAGGGTCGAGTGGGAGTACGCCGTTTTAGATGAAGGCCACAAGATTCGAAATCCGAATGCCGAGATCACCGTCACCTGCAAGGAACTCAATACACCGAATCGTGTGATTCTCTCTGGAACTCCGGTGCAGAACAACTTGACCGAGCTCTGGTCACTGTTCGATTTTATTTATCCCATGCGACTCGGCACTCTCGTCAACTTTAGGACTCAATTTGAGATCCCAATTCGACAAGGAGGCTATGCCAATGCTTCGAACCTCCAAGTTATGACGGCTGAAAAGTGTGCAGAAGCGCTGAAAGAAACAATCAGCGAGTACCTTTTGCAGCGCCTCAAGGCTGACGTTGCCGCAGACTTGCCGGAAAAGACGGAACAGGTCTTGTTTTGCAAACTGACTGACGGCCAGCGCAAGGCCTACGAGACATTTCTTGGTTCTGATGAGGTCTCTGCCATTCTGAATCGAAGACGGCAGTCTCTCTACGGAATTGATATCTTGCGGAAAATTTGCAACCACCCTGACTTGCTGGACAAGAAGCTGTCTGAAAAGGCTGGCTACGACTATGGTAGCCCCAGGCTGTCGACAAAACTGCAACTTACCAAAGATCTTCTGCAAAATGTCATGATACCTAATGGACACAAGATGCTACTTTTCTCTCAAGGCAAACTCATGCTGAATATCATTGAAAAGTGCATGAGAGATTGCGGTATATCGTATCTGCGCATGGATGGAGGGACGCCGGTGGACCAGCGCCAACCAATGATTGATCGCTTCAACAACGACCCGGACGTGCATGTCTTCCTCATGACTACGCGCACCGGTGGTCTGGGAACTAACCTCACAGGAGCTGATCGCATCATCATTTTTGATCCAGATTGGAATCCGTCGACCGACTTGCAGGCACGAGAAAGAGCTTGGCGACTCGGCCAGAACAAACCTGTCAAGATTTACAGACTCATGACGGAAGGTACAATCGAAGAAAAGATTTACCATCGACAAATATTTAAGCAGTTCATGACGAACAAAGTACTGAAGGATCCAAAACAACGCAGCTCGTATGACTTGTCTGACTTGTACGATCTTTTCACGTACAATGCCGGTGGAAATGCGGCTGCTCAACGAAGTGAAGTCTTCAGGGGTGCCGAGGTCGATATAACAAGTGGTGAGGCTGGCACAAAGGATGATCATGCCGCTTCGGATTACGAGCAACAAGAGTTGAAGCAAATGGATCTGGTCGCGGCCATGGAAGAGTTTAAAGAAGACAAGGCTGCGCAGGATGAGCGCCGCATGCTTGATGGCATCTTTGCTCGCTCTGTCAACAGCGCGTACGATCATGAGCAGATCGTCAACGGGCCTTCCAAAGCCAAGGCCGACATTGCCATTCTCCGACAAGAGGCAAATCAAGTAGCCAAGCAAGCCGCTGCGCATCTCCGACGCGCTGGTCAGGAAGCCCGCAGTGTGCCAATCGGGACAGTAACGTGGACGGGTGAAGTTGGCCAAGGCGGTCGACCTGGAGGCAATCGTCGCCGCGCGGGGCCTAGCTCTGCCGGAATTCTCAGCAACCTGGCTGATCGACAGGGCCTTGAAGACGGTGCTGGAAGCGGCAGCTCTCGCGGTGGCACACCCGGCGTCGACAAGAACCTCAAGGCAAAGGATTTCATGCTCATGATTAAGCAGTACATTAATCGGCACGGAGGCAAGGTGCCGAGCAAGATGCTGGTTGACCATTTCAATCCCTACTGTCCGGGGAAGAAGCAGAGCGACGAGTTCAAGACGGCGCTCGACACGATGGCGATGCTGAGCAAAACAGGTGGTGCTGGCAGAGGTATGTGGTCTTTGAAGCCCGAGTTCAAATGATGGTCCTCGTGCCGATTAGACAAAACCTATGGACTGGGAAATTTGGAGTTAGCTCGGAACATACGACATTGACTTATACCATAGAGCTTTGCTTTTAGAAAGAAATATCATGGCTTTCAGACTAGAAGCGTCGTAGTCAGCATGCAGGCAGCTCACATTCACGGGACACACATTCATTGCAGAAGTAACTTTGTCGTGGGCCTTCTTCGGGCGAAATTTGTAACTATCTACCGAAGCGCCACCCGTCCCAGTCAAGGCAGGCAGCGCAACAACGTAGGTTGGAGACCAGGCGATAAATGCCGTCCTCCTCGTTTTCTCAACGCCACAGATGGAAACCAGTTAGACCAAGAGACTCCTTGCGCAAGAAAGATCCCAGCCAATAGACCAAGCCCTTCGTTTGCTGGAAAGAAAGACTCCCAAAACTTTTCGAATCGGTCGTGAATGTTCTTCTCTCTCGTGGAGCATTGCAACCTTGGCAAAGAGGGTTTCTTTGCATCTAGAGACGACGACCACGGCGACCACCCTTTCTGCGGGTCGAGTCGGAGGGGGTAGGGGTGACGTCCTCGATGCGGCCAATCTTCATGCCGGCGCGGGCGAGGGCGCGGAGGGCGGACTGGGCGCCGGGGCCGGGGGTCTTGGTGGCGTTACCGCCGGTGGCGCGGATCTTGATGTGCAGGGCGTTGATGCCGAGCTCCTTGCAGCGGGCGGCGACGTCCTGCGCGGCCAACATGGCAGCGTAGGGGGAGGACTCGTCGCGATCGGCCTTGACCTTCATGCCGCCGGTGACACGGGTGATGGTTTCGCGGCCACTGGGACCCCGCCAAACATATTAGCGAATGACGTCCTTGAAGAATAACTGATGGCACAATATGCCGGAGGACAAGGGTGATGGACGAACCTGAGATCGGTAATGTGGACGAAGGTATCGTTGAAGGAGGCAAAGATACGGGCAACGCCAAAGACGAGCTCGCCTTGTCGAAAAAAGTAGTGTTAGCTTTCATGTTTTTTTTGGATGCGACAAAATGGCAGTCCATTCGGCCAAGGATGAGAGCTAATTCGTACCATCACGGACGGAAGGACCAAGGGAGATGTTCTCCTGGGGAGCGCGGGTAGCCTTCTTGGGGGGAGCCATTGTGAACTGGAGTTTTGGTGGTGAGAACTGGGTGGGTTGAGAATGAGGAAATCTCCAAAATCGAAAACACCAAGCACTGAGCGGGCACTTTTGGTGGTTTGGCGCGCGCACCCAGCCCCAGAGCGAGAGTGGGCTGGCTGGAAGCGGTGGGGTGTGGCAGTATTGACCAATCTAGAGTGTGTGCACGAAAGCCCTGACCCTAGGCGAAAGAAAAAAAATGAAGGTCCGTCTTGAACGTTTTTGCGCCATCCCCATAAAAGTTTTTGGCGGTGTGAAAAAAAAGGGTGGAGAATTTCTCTCGCTTGTGTGCGCCCAGGGTACCCTCTGCAGAGGAAGAAAACATCCCCAAGCTGCCCACCCACACTCTTCTTCTCCTTCTCGATCATCACTAACCGACAACACCACAGCCAACCGTCGAAATGGGTGCCACGTATGTCTATCTACCTCTTTCGAACTCGTGCGAAAGCATGGACGGATGAGAGAATTCGATTCCATATCGGTCGGGTTTTTTGCGAGCTATTGTGCAGATTTTGTCGTGGTCCTTCTTTGCTGGGCAAAAAACCAGCTCATCTCAAGTATGAAGCTTTACAGAAATGCAAAGTCTTCTCCTTGAGTTGAGGCTTTGCCAGCTCGATTATTTCCCGCGGCGTATTACCCTCGTTCCTTCAGGCCTGCCATCAATGGCTCTGCGGATCTGAGAGATGCTGCCTGGGGTGTTGGAGGCAAAGAGTCCTGTTCATCGAACATCTTGCCTCTCAAATGCATCGCTGCTGATTGGGTTGGTGCAACGGACGAATTGCCGGAAGGCTTCTTGACCAAACATGTCCCGTCGCAGCTTCATACTCTTGGACGAAAGTCTGAGGAATTGTCGGATGAATATTGTCGCACAAGCTCAGAGCTTTTTGGCATTGACTTGTCGTTTCACCGATCAAATACAGTTTCGAGTTAGCCAAAGCCAGAATGTCGCGCTCAAGCTACAGTTCTCGCACCGGCGCTCTCTGTTCCACGCCCTCGCACGGGCTGTGCTGGACTACGTACTAATCTTGTCTGCTCACAGTACCGTCCCTACCAACGACCAGATCCTGGTCCCTGAGACCCTTCTCAAGAAGCGCAAGAGCCAGGAGAAGGTTCGCGCTGAGCGCACCGCCGCCATCGAGAAGAAGAAGGCCGTAAGTTTTGTGTCTTTTAATTTTCCTTCACACAATCGTGGCACTATGTGATGCATAACATACATACTTCAACTAGACATCTGTCGATGCTGTTGAAAGTTAACCTTCTTTCGGGTCTGATACAATCGCCTGGCCTACACATTTTTCTTCCGCCAATGCTCAAGCCAGGCCATCATTGCTAACGACTGCAATAGTCCAACAAGGAGAAGCGTGGCGTCATCTTCAAGCGTGCTGAGAAGTACGTCAAGGAGTACCGCGATGCTGAGCGCGAGAAGATCCGTCTTCACCGCGCTGCCAAGAAGGACGACTCTGCCTACGTCCCCGCCGAGGCCAAGCTGATGTTCGTCGTTCGCATCAAGGGTATCAACAAGATTGCCCCCAAGCCCCGCAAGATCCTCCAGCTCCTCCGTCTGCTCCAGATCAACAACGGTGTCTTCATCAAGGTCACCAAGGCCATCACCGAGATGCTCAAGATTGTCGAGCCCTGGATCGCCTATGGCTACCCCAACCTCAAGTCCATCAAGGAGCTCATCTACAAGCGCGGATACGGCAAGATCAACAAGCAGCGTATTGCCCTGACCGACAACGCCATCATCGAGGAGAACCTCGGCAAGTACGGCATTGTCTGCATTGAGGATCTTGTCCACGAGATCTACTCGGTCGGCCCCAACTTCAAGCAGGTCTCCAACTTCCTGTGGCCCTTCAAGCTGTCCAACCCCACCGGTGGCTTCCGCGTCCGCAAGTTCAAGCACTACATTGAGGGCGGTGACCTCGGCAACCGCGAGGACGCCATCAACGGCCTCATCCGCCAGATGAACTAAGCTGATATTTGGATGCAATGAAAAAAATGTGTATGAAGGATCGGGTAGGACAAAAATGGTAGTAACTTTAGGCCTACTTACACGGCATGGATGATTCGGCGTTTGCTAGCACGGCTTGGGCTTTTGTTTTGAGGAATAAATTCCCCCTCATAAATGGCACACCAGCTTCCCTGCACACTGTGACTACCTTTGTGATATTGGCACGTGCATCTCTCTTGATATGTCAGGACTTGATAAAGCCTTCTAGTACACTTGAGTGGTATTCTTCAATCCGAGGCTTTCGGCCCACGGATTTATTGTATTAAAATGTGTGTACAGGGGTAATCGTTGAAAAAGTACAGTGAAGAGAGTGGTGGCTGTTCATGACACACCGACCAGAGCCCCTACATCTTAATGTCAAAGCTCGTCCCGCAGCCGCAGCTACTCGTTGCCAGAGGATTGTCCACAATCTTGAATTGCGAGCCGATTAGCTCCATTGTAAAGTCGACCTTGCTGCCCTTGAGCAGGTCGAGTGAGGGCTCGTCGAGAATGATCCGGGCGCCGTCGTACTTGCTGCCCACGGCGGGGTCTTCGCCGATATACTGAAAGATGGAGTCGTCCTCGCCGACTGCAGTAGCAGAATCCGCGGCGTCCTTTTGGGGTATCGTGATGAGGCTCATCAGGTATTGGAAGCCGTGGCAACCGCCACTTTCGACTTGGATCCGCAGCGCGAGGTTGGGATTCGAGTCTTTGGCCATGATCTCTGAAAGTCGCTGTACCATGTTAGCAAACCTGTTGGGTATTCGCTGCGCTTGCATCATTGTGCGCATCATGTATATGCAGCCTGGCGTACCTTGGCCGCGCGAGTGGTTATCTCAAGCCTCATCTCGTTGCCGTCCTCGTCCTTGACCGGGTTCTGCACGCACACCGTTGCTCTCCGAGCCGCCGAGGCGGAAAACGTTCGCCTGGGTATCGTCGTCGACGCCGCGAGAGGTGCGGGGCTTCTTCTTACGAGCGCCCGAGCTGTGCCGTTGGCCAGCCGAGGTGGCGAGGCTAGCAGCGTCCGGGGCGCGAGAAACTCGAGGCAGCCGGTCGTTTTGGACGCCGCAGCCGCGGTGGCATAGCGCCTCTTTGCGAGCTGGACAAAGGCGCGCGCCGAGCAGAAGCTATGAGCGCATCGTAGAGGTGCCATTGTCGGGTCGTGTTGTGGCAGACAAAATGTGGTGGCTCTGTGCTGGAGAGAGAGAGGACGAGGGTTATTAATACAAGATTGAGGTAAAGCCGATATAGAGAGCCTAGCATTGGCTGGCGTTGTGTGGTTCGAGCACAGTGGCTTACAGCGGGTGGTGTAGCGCTCGCACCACTGAAAACGGGCGAGCGCAGCGCCGTTGTGGCGGGCGTTCTGGTTTTCGCAGGGCTTGCAGGCCTGGACCGGGCGCTTAGGATCCTGGGATGCAAGGCGAAAAAGTTGGCCCGCTGATGGTGGCTGAGGTAATCAGGGTCGGCCCAGGCCAACTTTGTGTGTCTGTTCTTGCTGGCGGGACTTCTTGCTGCTGGCTCCTGAACCGTGTCGCTAAGCCCCAAAGTGCGCGCCCCACCTGCCCACCAAAAATCATCAATTTTCACCCCGCGCGTCAGGGCGACTCGAACAAAGTCGTGAATTCAACTCGAGACTCACCCGAGCACAGACGATCAGCCGGTTTCTTTTGCCCGCCAGTCCAACTCGCCCAAAATGTCTCGATTTTTCCGCCGTGGAGGCGACGACAGCTCCAGCGACAGCTCCAGCGACGAGGAGGAGCTCTACTCGGATACCGAGCAGCAGGACCTCCAGCAAGACGGCTCCGACCAGGAGGAAGACTCGGACTTCCCCGACGACAGCGACGACGATAGCAGCAGCGATGACGAGGCACAAGGGAAAAACAGATTCTTGAAGGACGCCGACTCGGACAGCGAGGATAGTGACGATGAGGCCCGCGCAAAGGTCAGGAGTGCAAAGACCAAGTTCATCGATGAACTCGAGGCCTCCATCAAGCAGATTGAGAATGGCGAGAAGAATGGTGACTGGACGCTCATTTCGAACGGTGAGGATCACTACCGCATTTTTCTACAGCGCAAACTGGCAAGGAAAGGGATTTATGGAATGCTAATTATCTATGGACAGAGTTCGACAAGCTCACTCGTCAAATTTCCAAGATGCCCGCCGCCAACAAGACGCCCAAGCCTTATATCCGTATTCTTGCTGAGCTCGAGGATTTTATGAATGAGTCTCTTGCCAAGCAAAAGGTTACACCCAAGAAAATGAACGCCATCCAGGCCCGTGCCCTCAACGCCGTCAAGCAAAAGATCAAGAAGACAAACAAGGAATACCAGTCCCAGATCGACTCGTATCGCGCGGACAAGGATGCTTTCATGGAATCCGAGGCTGAGGAGATCGAGGTTCCCAAGCCCTCCAAGGCCAGGACGGTGGCGACCGTCGAGGCTGCCCCCGAGGAGATTGACGATGAGGGCTTTGCCACTGTTGGCAAGGGCGGCCGCACCCTCCAGTACACACCCGAGAGCATCTTCAAGCACCTTCGCGGCATTATGGAGTCGCGTGGTAAGAAGAATACGGATAAGGCTGAGCAAATCACCGTCATGGAGAAACTTTTGGAGATTGCCAACACTCCTTACCAAAAGCTCCGCACACTCTTGGCTCTCATCTCTGCCCGCTTCGATCTCGGTTCTGGCACTGCTACTGCTATGCCCCTCGATCACTGGAAAGCTGCCGAGAAGGAGCTTTCTGCTCTTCTCCAGCTTTTGAGCACCGAGAAGGAATATATTGTTGTCGAGCACGCCGAGGAGTGGGATGACGATGAAAAGCCCCCCGCGCTGGCCGATGGTGACAAGTACATCAAGGTCCCTGGCAGCATCGTCTCATACGTCGAGAGACTGGATGATGAGCTCACGCGCTCCCTCCAGAGTATCGACCCTCACACTCCTGAGTACATTGAGCGCCTCCAGGATGAGAGCTCCCTCTACAACATCATCTTCCGCGGTATGCTCTACTATGAATACCTCCGCAAGGATACTTCTCTCGATACTCCCCAGGATAGCATCAACCGTATCGTCATGCGCAGACTGGAGCACGTCTACTTTAAGCCTGCTGCCGTCATCAAGACGTTTGAGGAGAACTGCTGGGAGGCCGTCGGCGCCAAGGTCGAGTCCGTCATCACCTCCCGCAGCCAGTCTCAGGATGCCGGCAACCTGGTCAATATTCTCTGCAACTACCTCTTCAGCCACGCCGACGGCATTATTCGTGCCCGTGCTATGCTGTGCCAGGTCTACTTCCTTGCTCTGCACAACGAGTACTATAAGGCTCGTGACATGATGCTCATGTCTCATCTTCAGGAGAATATTCCCAACTTTGATGTTCTCAGCCAGATCCTCTACAACCGCACGCTCGTGCAGGTCGGCCTCTGCGCGTTCCGCAAGGGTCTCGTCTACGATGCCCAAAACACACTTCAGGAGATTTGCGGCAGCGGTAGACAGAAGGAGCTGCTCGCTCAGGGCGTCATGATTCAGCGATACAGCCAGGTTTCTCCCGAGCAGGAGCGCTTAGAGAAGCAGCGCCAGCTGCCTTTCCACATGCACATCAACCTGGAATTGCTTGAGTGCGTCTACCTCACCTGCAGCATGCTTCTGGAGATTCCTCTGCTGGCTCAGACTGGTTCTTCTCCCGACGTCAAGAAGCGAATCATCAGCAAGACCTACCGTCGCATGCTCGAGTATCACGAGCGTCAAATCTTCACCGGCCCTCCGGAGAACACTCGTGACCACGTCATGCAGGCTTCCAAGGCCCTTGCCGCGGGTGAGTGGAAGAAGGCAATTACCTTTATCCACAGCATCAAGATCTGGGACTTGATGCCTGATGCTGAGGACATTAAGACCATGCTGTCCAAGCAGATCCAGGAGGAGGGCCTGCGCACTTATCTGTTCACATATGCTCCCTTTTACGACACGCTCGCCACCGAGACGCTGTCGCAAATGTTTGAGCTCGACGACGCGAAGGTCACTGCCGTTGTCAGCAAGATGATTGCTCATGAGGAGCTTGCTGCCTCGCTTGACCAGGTCACCTCGACCGTCATCTTCCGCAAGGGCGTCGAGCTCAGCCGTCTGCAGTCCCTAGCTCTCACTCTCTCCGACAAGGCCAGCGGTCTCATTGAGACCAACGAGCGCACGCTCGAGCACCGCACACAGGGCACATCTAACGCCTTTGAGCGCCAAGGCGGCCGTGGTCGCGGCGGCCATAGAGGTGGTGGCCGTGGCGGCCGCGGTGGTGCCCGCCTCGGTGGCAACACGCAGCGCCAGGCTGGAGGAACGCAGTTTACCGGCGGCGCTCTTGGAGCTGCTGTTCGCGGCTAAGCGGGGAGATGATATGTAGACAGGCCATGAATCACACGTTGCATTGGGTTTAAAAGGATATGAAAAAGAATGGAAAGAAAGCATCTCTCACGCAGGCTTGGGCGTCTTTTGTGCGTTTTCTCTTACAACTGGAAGAAGAACCAAGGTCATGACCTTGTTTTCATGTCTGTCACACGTGGGATGGGGGTAGTGGACAGCACGATTTTGGTGGTGGAGGAAGAGGACAATATAGCCTCTTGTTCTTTGTTGACACATTGTTTTACCCTGCGTTTTCTTTCACCTCCTCTTTGTTATGTAATGATGATAAAAGAAAACTTGCAACAAAAATATAGCAGAAATTTCGTCAAGCCTAAGTACGCAGGCCTGGTCTGTTTTTGCGATTTAGCAACGACACAGACTGAAACGTTCTTTTTTTCTTAAAAGGACACTGGTTAAGTCATCCCTCAGCAATCTTCAAAGTGCTGATGAGTACGAAAGTTATTTGCGATTACGGTGAATGACAGTGCCAGCAGTATATGAGTCGTTCTTCTCTAGATATTGGCGAATTGCCGACATGAAGTGACAGCGGAGCAGAAACAAATTACAACATCTAGTGCTCGCAGAAGTTGAATTCCGTCTGATCCCACCTGCTCTGAGTATCCTGCACCAGAATCTTGCGCTCCGCCATGAGCTCCTCCCGGATCCCCTTGGCCTCTTGCAGCGAAATGGGAAAATCGACGCCGCCCAAGACCATTTCGCGCAGCTCATTCGGCAGCTTCCTCCCGACCAAGTCGGCCGGGTCCGCGCCCACCTCGCGCTCCCACCACGCGCGCTGCTGCGGCGGCACATTCGCCGTCGACAGCACCGGCACCTTGGGATCAACCAGAAACAGCGCGAGAATCTTGCGGTGTCCCGGCTTGGTGGGGTCCGCGAGGCGAAAGGATCCGACGCGGTGCTGGTACAGGTTGGGGAAAAAGAGCGCGCGTCCGGGCGAGGTGACGACGTGGCCAATGTCCTGCAAGACGCTGCCGCGGGCGCGGATGGCGAGGGCGCGCTCGATGCCTCGCGAGTCGTTTTGCTCGTAAAAGCATTCCTCGTCGAGCTGCTCGCCGTTGGCGGCGGTGCGAAACGAGAGCGCGCTGGGGGTGACGTTGTGCGCGTCGTAGTAGAAGAGCGCCGTCGCGACGATGCGCTCGTTGAGCTGGCCCTCGACGTGCCAGGAGCCGCCGTCGTACTGCGGCTCCGACGGCGTCAGGTGGATGCTGGCGAGCTTGACAATGACTTGCAGCCGGGGGGAGCCGGGCGCGGCGGGCTTAGGCTGCGCCTGCAGCGCCTCGGCGAAGAGGTTGCTTGGAGAGGAGCGCATCAGTTTAGACGCGGTGAAGCGGCCGCAGTAGGCGGAGCTGTCGGGGTCGGGCAGGATCATGGTGTGGTGTCGGACGAACCACTGCTCGCGCGCGTCGCCGGCCTGTATATTCTCGTAGGCTTCTTCCGCGTCCTCATCATCGTCGTCGTTACCGTCATCACCATCATCATCATCATCATCATTGTCGTCCTCATTGTTGTCGTCGTCCACATCGTTGTCGTCGTCTACATCGTTGACGGCGTCCACATCGTTGACGGCGTCCACATCGTTGACGGCGTCGCTCTCCATGTTGTCTTCCTCGTCACCTCCATTGCTCTCCTTGCCATCTTCCTCATCGCCGCCCTCACCATCCTGATTGTCTTCCTCGTCGCCGCCCTCACCAACCTGACCGTTGTCGTCGTTGTTGTCGTCGTCGTTGTCGTCGCCCCCGCCGGGCCGCGGAACGCCGCCCTCCTCGAGTGGACAGTTTTTGGGGTCGCACTCGCCCTTGCAGAACTCGGGCACCGCGCACTCCCACTTGTAAATCTCATCCCAATGCATGCGCTTAAACTCAAACTCCTCGGGCCAGCGGTAGACGAGGTCCCACGCCGGCAGCGCGAGGTTGATAAACTCTTCAATGACGGGGTACAGGGCGGCGTGCTCGACGGGGTGCACGTTGTTGATGTAGCTGGCAATGGTGGCCTTGCCGTCCTTGAGCTCGACGTCGCAGGGAAGCCACTGGTAGTTTGTGGACAGCTCAATGTCGTCTTGGTCATCCCAGGACCTGCGGTTCCCCGGCTGCTTCTTCTGGCCGAGCGTCGGGAGCGGGATGCCGGTGCCGGCGTGCGCGAGGCAGTCGGCGACGCCAATGGTGCGGTCGGGGAGGACGCGAGTGCGGCCGTAGATGACGGGGAAGAGCGAGGGGTGCACGAGGTCGAGGACCTTGTTGTTGCTGCCGGGATGCCAGTCCTTGGCGGCGGCGGGCACGTCCTCGAGCGGCGCGACAGCGGCCTTGAGGCGCTGGACCAGGGCGTCGGACATGAGGCTGTTTGACTTGATGGCGCAGGCTGAGTAGTCCATGACGGGGATCAGGCCGGTTTCTTGGTAGAGATCCGCCTTGGCGCGCAGCTCGGCAATGACCTGGTAGAAAAGTCGTGCTGGTTAGCACACGATGCGTGATGACCCAAGCACTTCTTTGGAGGGAGTATTTCTTACAGCATCGGCCATGGGTTCGGTAAAGACGGCCCAGAGATCGACCAAGTTCTTCCAATCCATTTGCAAAATCTCAGCTTTCCACTTTGCCGCAATCTCATCGTCCTTGACCTTGCGCCACCATTCTGGCTTGTTGGTGAGCTCCTCCATGACGCGTAGCATGCAGACTTCGCGAATCAACAGGGTATGCGCCCTCCAAGACGCATTTCCCTCGTCGTCAAAGGACAGCCTGGGAAAGACGTCGCTGTCATCATCCGTCTTCCAGTCGAGCTTTAACCCGAAGCCTGGACGCCGCGGCACAGTGGCTCCCGCCGCCTGGCAGTTTGACGAGTTAGCAGATGGCACAACCCCCTCCGGTCCAGGCACGGCAGCGGCGCTCACCTTGTAGGCGTCGACTGCCTTTTTATGAAAGATGGACGCAAGGAAACGCGGCGAGACTGGGTTCTCGAGATTGGCCAGGATGTACTCTTCAGTCTCCGCTTGCGAGCGCTCAGCGGACAAGAGAAAGTCCTTCAAAGGCTCGAGTTCGTAGGGTCTTGGCGTGCGATACATGGTAGCAAAAAAGTCTGTTCTTGGAGAGGCGCTTGCTTGGAGGATTGAATTCAAAGTCAAATGGCCGGATGGGAGACGCTTTTATAAGAGGCAAGACTGGATCGTCGCATAGCAATTAAAGTTGAAAGAGTGGTGGCCCGCCTGGTGCGCTGCCTAGAGAGAGTGGAAACGCTCAGTCGACTCTAACAGGCTTGGCTCGTATTGTCCTCCAGGCAGATATCCCCACGAGCAGTGTAACCAGGCTATAGCGGTGAAAATTGGAAAGATGCATTCTGTGAAAACTTCACGATCTTAATGAATGAGGTTATTAGCAGCCTGGCTGTTGCTGTAAGATGATGATGGGAGTGGAGCGAGTGAGGCATCGTCCGATTCAGACACGGCAACTTGCATCATTGGATAAATGTGACAGCATTTCTAGTCTTTTGTACTGTACTTGCGTTTGTTACTCCTTGTCTTGTCAATCTTGTCTGAAATGTCGACTACCTCATGACTAGATAATTTTATAAGTGCCTCTATGCTAGCTATCGGGGATCCGTAAGTGGGCTATTTTTATATCATCGATTTCAGTTGTTCTTAGTGAATGCCTCAATCGCCCGCAACTGTCGTCGTATTTGTATAGGAATTATGGGTACGTGATGCTGCTGCCTCTATTTCAATAGTGATATTTGCCTGCGCTCTAGTCTAGGTAAAGCCGCGCGACAACCCATGTTTCGTGATTGACCAATACAATGCTCAACTCGGGCCGAATGCTAGCTAGTTTTGAAAGACTGTGTCCACCAGTTCACCTTTCCTCTACCGGGTGTAATATGCAGCTGCTTCTCCAGTCTTACATCGACGAGTCAAACTCATTGTATTTGGGCATAGGCATCCAATGCATCGTGTAGACTCCCGAAAGTGCCATTGTGCCACGTCCTGAGCTGCTCCCACTCCTCTCTGGGCATTGCCACGAAAAACAGGCGCAGCCACGCACCGACGATAAAGTCCGCATAGCTGACCTGCCGCCCCAGGACAAACGGCCCATCCGCATTCTCAGCGTACAGCTTGGCCAAGTCGCCCAGCGCCTTTTCGAAACCATCGAGCGTCGCCTGCCTCGCCGCGCCCTCGAGCGTAAACTGCTGCCCGGGGTCCACACCGGCGCGGCGCGCAAACTCGGCCTTGACCTCGTCGGCCGTGGCCGGGTCCAGCGGCATGCCGCCGGCAATGAGGCTCGTGAACGTAGTAAACAGCGTGTCAACGCTCAGGTTGAACCGCCCGTACTGCGGGTAGCGCGCGTCGTGGGGCAGCGTCAGCAGCGTGGGAAAGTCGACCGTCGGCTCAAACGCAAATTCGAGGGCCTGCTCCGGGAATAGGTTGCCGCCGCCGGCCCCAGGGTACTGTGTCTCTAGATACACGGCAATGTCGTACGAGTCGCCGACGGTGGCGTCGGTCGCGGAGTCCTGCACAACGGGCAGCGTGTAAAAGTCACCACCGTTGGCAAATTTGCGGCACGCGGGCGCGCCCAGCGAGCGTCGCACCCGGGAAATGTCGAGCATGCCGACCCAGGTCGTCACGTACGGTAGCTGCTTGAAGTTGAGCGCGAATCGGGCCTTCCACGGATTGGGCGCGCAGCACGACTCCTCGACCGGCGGCTTCTGCGCAATATCGTAGAGCGTGATGGGCTGTGGGGTGCTGTCGGTCGCTGACATGATATAGATTGCGCTTTTTGTGTAATTGGACTATTTTGAAGGATTTCGCCTGACCTGCTTTTTGAGTTTATGTAGACTTTGAGTGAGTGGGCATGAGTCATCCAATAGCACTTGCCCAAGAGATGTCCTTCAACATCTCCTGCCTCTGAGCGCATGGCTGTTGGCTAGCCAATAGAAAGAGCCAGCACGACGGCTGGTTTCCGTCATTTCGACCGTAATGCAACTTTCCAGGCTAGGTTGTTGAGAACGTTGAATCAACGTGTTTTGGCGCTAACACACGTGCAAGGCTGATTTTGCGACGCCTCCCGCATCTCTGATAGGTCTGGTTAGCGAGCTGAAGCTTTGTGACGCTGGGGCCGTCTCACAAGACTCTTTGTCTTGGCATGGACGCCCTCTTTGGCAGTAAAATAGAATTCCTTGAAAAGTGAGCGTTCATAACTCCTTTTTATAAACTTTGGGCCTTTTCCTCAATTTGAATCGCGCAAAGACACAACCGACAAGGACGTGGGCAAAGCAGGATGCAATGACAGAGAACACGCCCGCGACTTACACCGTGACTGGGCTCCACTGGTTTGCGCTGTCGGCAACAGTCGCATTATTGTGCTGCATTTGGTGGATTCCAGAAATATCGAGTTCACTTCCGTTGCGCCGGAACAAGACCCTTGCGCCATATTCGGAAAGCGATGTGTACGACTGCCACGCTACATGGCCAGTGCAGAGTCGCGCATCATGGGGATTAGGGAGCTTCATGCGCAATGTCATGTGGAGCTGCCTGCGGTCTCTGCAGCCAGGCTTCGTTGTGCAGCTCATCCGCAGATTCGAGTTCAATCACAGACTATGGGTAGTCCGATACTACTTTGGGCCGGGCACAAGCTCCGAGCATGTCCCTCGATTGAGTGCGGCTGGCTACGTTGGAGCGGTGCTGGCAGAGACGACGCCGCTCGTGATCCAGGCCATACTAATATACATCGGCTCGACAAACTTTGACCGCAATGGGAATCTGTTGATACAGTTTTGGATCATTGGGCTTTTGCCTAGTTCCGTAACGGGGCTGAGTATGATGCTGGTCAGCTGTCTTCCGAGGTCTGCCTGGCGGGTGGCATCGCTCGTCTTTTTCCTGAGTTTTCTGGCATTGAGCACGTCGCTGACCGTCGCATCGGCCTTTACCGCCAGCGGATACGGGGTGTTCAAGTGGAGAGGGCCGTTTGGCATCGTCATGGCCGCCATGTGGCTGCTGCACATGGTGCTCTCCATCGTGGTCGGCTTTCAGTGCAGCAAGGGCGTGCACTGCATCGCCCTGCTGCTCACCGCGGCACTTAGAGTCGCCCCAATGATTCTGCTAGCTGTCCCACGGGGTGCGTACACCATGCCATACCCCGGCGTCAACACGCTGGCATTTTCCATATCGATAAGTGTTATTGCCGGCGCAGTAGTGTTTGCGCTGGGAGCCGCGGCGCTTGTGCACTGTCCGGTGTGGGATAGGCGACATATTCTGACGAGACGGCGGCGGCGGAACAGGCGCAATCCGCGGAATCCGCGCAATCGCGAGACTGACGACCAAGGTGGTGGAGGAGGGAGCGGCGGGGGCGACGGAGGAGGCTGGAATTTTGACGGTGGAGGTGATGGAGGTGGTTACGGCGACGGGGGTGGTGATGGAGGGGGAGGTGATGGCGGAGGAGGAGGAGGAGGAGGAGGTGACGGCGGCGGCGGCGGCGGCGGCGATGGGGGTGGGTGATTCATTGTTACTGAACTGCGATGGGAATTAATCGCCCATTTTTCTCTTATGATGGTGCATATTTGTGATCTGTTAAGACAGCTGCTTGGCTATCAGTTGAAATGAGGCTGTGGTGGTGCTGGCTGTCCGAGTTGCGACATGCGCTGAATGCTGGAACTGCAGGAACGAGAGACTGGTTTCCGATCCAAGACAACATCGTAACTGAAGGGATGCACAATTATTGATTTGTCGGGTTTCTTCTTCTTTTTGCGCCCATATAGTGAAGAATAAAGGTGAAGCAGGTGCTCCGTTTGTAGTGCGAATAGTACCTACCTATGATGTACGGACTGTAGGGCAAAGGCGGAGTCTCGCCCTGTCAGGTACTATTGTATATTTTACATGTGAATGCTTTAGCTTTGCGCGATCATTTCTTCGACTTCATGTTGCGGTCTCTGCTCCCAATTGGCTATTCTTTATCGACTTGATGGAGTCTGGACCGCCTAGTCGGAATGAATGGCATCCGGAGAAGCAGCGCCGATTGTGACGAAATCGACTTGGCTTTGGACACGCTACAGTGGGGTTTGTAGTGAATCAGAGCCTCGGCCCTCGCCCCAGCGATCGTCCGGTGGAAATGCTTTGCCCTGCCGTGCTACCTCTGCTGTTAAAATTTGCATTACCTTGAACACATTGGCTCTTGATACAAATTTCCCTATTATTCTGCAACTACACACTATTCCGCTTGCTCCAAAATGTCCACCGAAGAGGCCAAGGTCAAGCTCTACTGGTAAGTGCCGTAGGTGGCTTTCAGCTTGCTGGTGTATTATGCACGAACGTCATGTCTCATCTCAGAACATGCGACAAGCCACTCTGCTCGCCAACAGACGACAATCTGGCGCAAAAAAAGCAAGCACCATAGGCTAACAATGTTGCGCCTGTAGGCTCGAGCAGTCGCGCTCCCAGCGCATCCTTTGGCTCCTTGAGGAGCTCAAGATCAAATACGAGGTCGAAATCTTCCACCGCAACAAGCAGACATTCCTGGCCCCTCCGGAGCTCGAAAAGGTGCATCCCCTCGGCAAGTCGCCCGTCATCACCATCACGCCTGCCGGCGCCGATGCCAAACCCATTGTCCTGGCCGAGAGCGGCTGGATGACCGAGTACCTCTGCACGCACTACCCAGAGGGCCAGCGCCTCGTCCCCAAGCGCTGGCAGGAGGGCAAGGAAAATACCATTGGCGGCGAGACCGAGGCCTACATGCGCTACAAGTACTACCTACACTATGCCGAGGGTACCCTGATGCCTTATCTGGTCATGTCACTCGTTATCGGACGTATGTGCCTCCCTGCTCTTTATGTTGATGATGCGCCCGACATGCGCGCCCAGCGATTCCTACTAACCAATGCACAGGCCTCAAGGGCGGCGACATTCCGTTCTTTGTCCGACCCATCACCTCCATTGTCGCCAACAGAATCATCTCCTTGTTCATTGCCCCCAATATTAAAAAGAACCTCGCCATGCTCAACGACCAGCTCTCTACCTCGGGTGGCAAGTACCTCTGTTACGACCAGTTGACCGCAGCCGATATTCTCATGAGCTTTCCTCTTCTTGCCGCCAAGGGCCGTTTCACAGAAATTGTGCCTGGCTGGGAGAAGACTTATCCCCGTGTTGTTGAATACATCAAGACATTGGAGAGCAATCCAGGCTACAAGAAGAGCATTGCCAAGGTAGAGGAGCTGGATGGCAAGTTCCAAGCCTCACTGTGAGTGGGCCAGCTTGCGCCAGTTTGCTTGTTAGTTACGTAGTGGTACCACAAAGAGCCATTGTAATGTATGAATATCATATCTTCATTTACATGGACCAACAGCAATCAACAATCTGGATCTTGATTGTTTTTGTCGTTAATTCCACGTAGCTTTCAGTAGCTACAAGCTGCTGGCAACGGAGTTGGGAGTTTGGGAGGCAAGGAGGGTGACGGGATCCACCAAAATGTTGGAGAGACCCACCTCAGAATCTCAACCTCAAATCTTCCTCTTCAACTTGTCCCTGGCAGCCTCACACGACGTCACAATTCACCGCAACTCGAGCTGTGCGCCGCCCTCCTGCGGCCGACGGACGACTGACAGCAGGCGCCATGCTCCCGCCACGCGTTGTCTGTTGGAGATGCACCTCGCGGCTGCGCACCCAGGCGCGCCAGCCCGTCGCCAAATTGGCATACTCCTCACTCGCTGACACGGACTCCAAGATTCAGCCGGCACACACCTCACAGTCAACCCCAAAGCAGCGGATACGTCCACGCTTTCGAGATGGGACGCCTGAGCCCAACCGCGCATCAATACTACCCACGTACGGTTCCGACGCGCCCGCCTACGATATGTTCAACCAGATTGTCAATGGCCGAAAATCCGAATGGACAGGCAAACCGGCTGCTCTCTCCCCGACTCCAGAGGTCTCCGGAATGAGAGCGCACGAAATCGATTTGACCTTTCTGCTGAGCACTCTGGTGGCACGGAGGACCGAGCCCGTCATGACACGGCTCAAGACGTTTGAGGAGTCAATCTGGCCCCTCTTACGACCCTATGGGACCGATCTCCCAGCACCCATATCACATCTTCTACATGAATTCATCAACGGTGCTTGCGTAGACACGATCCAGCATAGCCGAGCCACCGCATGCCGGGAGATTGCTCAGGTCGCAGACCGCGTCGGCATGAAACAACCGCATATTCCCAACGTCATGGCACTGAAACTTTGCCATGCTTGTGTTACGAGTAAAAATACGACTGCTCGTCGCGGATTTCTAGCACAGAGCTTGCTGGACCTTTGGATGCACGTTTCCCAGATGCAACGGCTGCCCGAGAAGGACCGGCCCCTGCGGCTAGCCCTTCCTGACAAGGTCGAGTTCAAAGTGGCTCTGCGAGCTACGCCGGGCTCACGGAACGGGGTGCCTGGCGACAGAATCGCTACTCCAGAATCTTTTCTTGACGCCCTGTTTCCTCAATTCAAAGATGGCCGAGCGAGAGACCTTATGGACGGGCTTCTCGCAACGCTGTGCCTCTTCTCCGACCCACGCTTCGTAACAGAACATGCGCAAAGAGACTTTGCTCCGTTGTTGGAGCTCGCTAGCATCTTTGTGAGTGAACACAGCCAACAGGCCGAATTGATGGTGCAACAATTTCCGCATCAGGTCTGCTATGCAGTCGCCTTTCCGCCAGAAAAGTTCGACGAACTTGGAACATATGTCAGGAATCAATGGCCGCTGCTAGTTCAATTTCTGAAGAACGAAAAAGCAGCATGGCGTCAAGGTAGCGCTCCGGCGGATGACTCAAAGGCCAGTCTTGCTCAGATTCACAGGCGATTTCGCAGGGCGTATGAAGGACGCAACAAACCCGGAGTAAGTACCATCTTTGCCGAATTGTATGAAAAACAGGCCTCGAGTCCAAATCTACGCTCTGCAATACAAGCCAGGCCTGAATTGATGGACTTTATCATCTTCATCACATGCGCACTGCGCTTAGATTACGAATATAAGACGGCCGTGGAGCTGATGAAGGAGCTGCATATTCCACTCACGCTCAAGACTTACACTGGCATGATGCACGGTTGGAGGCTGTGTAAAGATTTCAGAAAGATTGATGCGTTGTGGAATCAACTCCAAACGGCAAACGTGCGCCTCGATGTGCCCATTTGGACGGAGCGCCTCGCAGCATACATCCTCAAAGGCAAGATTGGCGTCTGCATGACCGCGCTTGCCAAACTGCAAGCGGATTGGAACGCTGCGGTGGAGAATAAAACGGTCGAAGAGAGCGGCGCCGTCCAGCCTAGCATCGAAATGGTGAATGCCTGCATCAAGGGCACCCTGGAGATTAGCCCACGATCGGCCAAGGTGCTCCTGAGCTGGGCCCACAACAACGGCATCAAGCCCGATATCAGTACCCACAACATAATTCTCCGGCACGCCTTTGGGACGGGCCCCGAAGACGTTGCCTGGATCATGGACCTGATGGAGAAGAACGGCATCGAGCCGAACCAGGCCACCTTTGTCATTCTCATTGAAGAAATGCTGTCGCTGACAGCCCCCGAGTCGCCCGAGGCGCAGGTCGAGGCCGTTAACCAAGTCTTTGCCGAACTGTCACGCTCCAAGTTTGCCTTGAACCCGGAGCTCTACGCCAAGGCGCTGCATGCTGTCGCGTCGCTGGCTAACGCGTCGAACGCGGCCGTCGACGCGGTGCTCGCGCACCTGCGGCACCAAAATGTGCGCATCAACCCATACATGGTGACAATTCTGATTGAGCGCTCGCTGCAGCGCGATCCGCACTCCTTTGCACCAATCGAGGCGCTTCTGCGCAAGTACGACATGGCGGACACGTCGCGCGGCGACCAGACGCTGTGGGAGCGCGTGATTCGTGCCGCGGCTATGACGGGCGAGCCCTACGTGGCCCTCAAGCGCTTCGACGAGCTGGCGGCCGTTGGACGCCCCGTTACATCTCTCCCATGCCTCAACGAGCTGCTGCGCGCGCTGCTGGCCGAGGGCGACGCGGCCAACGCACGGCGCATCGTCGACTCGGTCCTGCACAATAAGATGCTGGCGCAGGTGCAGAGGGGTGGTGAGACTGACGTCGACGAAGCGCGCTTCTGGAAGCATCACTTTTGGTACCTGGCTAAGGAGAATAATCTCCTTGACGACGCAAACATGCCTGGTGGACTGCACAAGCTGATTGAACATTACTGAAGATGGGTAAAGCGTCGAGCTGTTGCCATTGTGTTTTTATTGTACATTATATCGCGACTCATGGCCTGCTGTCGTATTCGACTTGCTTTTCTTAGACGGATGGACAGATATCAATCTTCAATACCATGTACATTTTTTCAGTGACCAATCATTGCCATGAAGACTATAATGTCAAAATGTGGTTGGTATTCGTTATGAAGCCAAGGTCAAATGACCATGCCCAGAGTGATGAAACGCCGATATCCCGCTTTTCCAAAAAAATAAAAGTGTGATATATACACGCACAAACCCGACATTGTTCCTCAAGCCGCTACGATTCGGCCATGTCCTCGTCCCCGTCTTGCCCAGTGCCGCTTCCCGGGCCTTGCTCTTGCGCCGGCGCCGGCGCTTCTCCCGTCGCGGGCTGCTGCTGCTGCTGCTGCGCGCCCAAGGCCGCCACCACCGCCTCCAAACCCTCGACCTCGTCCCTCGCGAGGCCTCTCCCGGGACCCTGCCACTCGCCGTCGCGCACCTCGCCCGTGGGGCCGAGCTCGACGCCCGCGACCGTCTCGAGGTACCGTCTCGACGCGGTTTCAATGTACTCGGCGCGTTCGCGGCGCCAACTCTTGCCGTCTTTCCCATCCTCGGCGTCGCCATTGTCGCCGTCGCCGTCATCGCCGTCGTCAATGTCCGGAATCAGGCTCCGCAAGGACGTTGACAGCGACCTTAGCGTCTGCAGCTGCGCGAGGATAAACTCAGTCGTCGTCGTGATGGGGCGCTCCGTGCCGCCTTCTTCCAGCGTGCCGCGGTCGTGCAGGAACCCTAGCGTGTCAGTCTGCTGCTGCTGCTGCTGCTGCTGCTTCTCGGCATCACCCCCAGCCTCGCCATCCTCCTTCTTCACCGACGCCGACGCTGCGGGCTTGCTGACACCTACCGCGGCGCGCAGCGTCCTTAGCAGCGCGTCGTTGCGCACGCGCTCCGTCTCGAGCGCGACCTGCAGCTTCTGACTGGCGTGCAGCCTGCGCCGCAGCTGCGTGACCGAATCCAGCGTCGGCTGCTGCTGCTGCGCGTCGGCACCAGCCGCCGGCGCGTCGAAATCAAGCCCTTGATAGTGTGCGAGCTGCATGTACGGCTGGTCGTCGGGCTTGACGGTGAGAATGTTGCGCATGACGTAGAGCTCGAAAATGTCAAAATTCTTGTCAATGGACGCATTGAGCAGCGTCTCGAGCTGGTGCGTGCCGTGCTCAATCTCGCGCTTGGCGGCCTCGTCGGGGTTGGGCGTTGCAGTGTCGGGCGCGGCGGGGTCGGCGCCGGGTGCGCCGCGCTTTTTAGAAGGACCGCCGCCGAAGCCGAGGCTCTGCGCGGGGAGCTTGGTGAGGGCGGTCTCGACGGCGCCGAGGGCGCGGTCGGCGAGGACATTGACGGCGTTGATGATGTCGTCGAGGAGAGACTGGACGGTGGAGGGGTGTTTTGTTAGTGGTGTGGGGAAACATGGCACTTGGTTGCGGCGGGAGACTGGGCAAGGAGTACATGGGAGACGTACGACTGGAGGGTAGCTAAAGTGCTCAGTGAGCAGCTCATACTCTGCATTGTCGGGCGCCGACATGGCAAATATGATGGTGCTGGCGTGGTAGAGGGAAATCGGCGTGCCGGGTGAAGTTGGGAGAGACGCGCTTCGCCGTACAAGACGCGGCGGGTTGGTGGGCTGCTGTCAAACAGGGTGGGACAGCGCCGGACCGGACCCTGACTGGCTGAAACAGATTCCCCGCCGTTTTGGCTGTCAATCAGCAGAAAGAGGTCGTTGGACCAGTCTATAACAACGATAGAAGAATATATTAGAAAGATTCGTGCGATCAAATAAATTAGATACATAGAAGCACACGACCAAGGTATAACGTTACGGAATAACCGGGCAGCAATCGTCCTCGTAGCCCTTCAGGATAGCCCCACTAATCTCCCTATTAGAACTAATACACACACGAAATGACCTACGATTCACTACCTTTCAAGAAGAGATATTCCTCTAGCCAGTCTACAAGTTTTAATTACTTATCTAGAATATATAAAGATAGCTACTCCTACTATTTCCTAGTTAAAACTGTTATATGTATGTACAAGTTTGGATTTAAAGGCGTATGAGAGTACATACAAATGTACCAGAGTATGCAAGTTCAGAGAGAGAAAAGAGAGTAGGTCTAAATGGGTGCGTGACACGTGTAACTGTAAAGCAACACGGTTGATTCTTTGGGCAAATTCCGCGTAGAGTCTGAAAATGTCTTTTTTTAAATTCTTTTATCGTTCCGCCCTTGGCTTCCGTCGGTTCATTGCAGAGTGTTTAGTTCGCCAAGTGCTTGGAAAATCAAGTTTTGGGCAGTGCGGGCCAGCGCTTCCTCCAGCTGGGCCCCCAGGTGTAAATGATTGGTATGAACAGGATAAAAGCGCCCAGGATTCCAGCATACATGATGAATGTCTTGAGGTAACCAAGTTCTGCAACCCACTCTGACACACGGAATGAGAGCACAAATGCCACAATGAGACGGAAAGATGCAATGTTGACAAGTGCTGGCCCAGTGAGATGAGGGTACGACTCGAGAACATAAACGATGCCGATTGTGTTGGTGGCAAGGAAAGCGAATGCAATCATCCCAAGACCAAGGAGGAACAGCATCCAGTGATATTTTGCAGGGTTGTCGCCCGAAATGGCAAAGACGATACATCCTACAAGACCGGCAAGACAAGGGATGATCAGGTTGAGGGCTTGGAATTCGGGGTTTCGCTTGCCGTTTCGTCGTGCCAACCAGTTGGCAACCTGATCAGCACCCCAACCGGATATCAAAAAGGAGGCGCCCGCCGCAACAACGAGCGGGAATAGACAGAAACCAAGATGGTAAAAGTTCCAGCTCCAAGGAGCAGCAAGTAGTTGCGGTGCTGTTGTATATCCAGCAGCAAGTGCCATTGCAATGACGGCCGAGTTCAGCAGCGTAACAAAAAGCATGTGCGGGTAGAAGAATGTGCGAAAGCAGGCCAAGAGAGCGTCGATGCCACTTCGCCAATCAACCTTGCATTGAAATAGCTTAATGTCGTCCTTGAAGCGGCGGGGAGGGTAGCTGACGTGGTCAATATCTGGGCGCTTTTGACCGGGTCGAAGAGGTACGATCGGAATCCCATCTATAAAGAGGGTCAGTACATTATTGAAAGCAGCAAGTATTGTGGGAGACTCGCTTACTCTTTTCATTTTCTGAACGGTCAAACTTGGTCTCGGGCAAGAAGAAAAATAGGCAGACCCAAAACAGCAGACCGGCGGCCGCAGTCGCAAAGTAAATGACTCTCCAGCTAGCGTGGCCAATAATGTATGGCGAGGCTACTCCAAGAGCAACAATAATGAGGCCCTTTGTGGTAGACAGATGTGAGCTTGGACTGCGAGTATGAATGGTTCGCAGAATGTACACGGCTTACCTGAGTGGCAAAGACGACGCTTATCGCAGCATTGCGCTGGTGGTAAAAGATGATGTCCTGCAGAATAAACGGGATGAGACTTTCAATGGTGCCCGCACCGACGGCTTGAATGACACGGCAGACAAGGTGCGTTGCCAAAGAAGTACTGAACCCAGATCCCACGCAGCCTGCAATCGCGACGACGCCAGTGACGAGCAAGACATTTCGCCGACCGGTGGCAATAGCAAGCGGGATGAGAATGAAATTGGTTGCCCCCATCATCAAGATGGGAAGGGATGCCAGCAGGTATATCTTCCAGATTGGCGGTCCAGGAAACTCGGAAAGGATCGTGAGCGCGTTGATGCCCTCGGGCAAATGAACTTTGGTCAGTAGCTTGGGATCAATACCAGCATACTCGAAACTGAAGACGGGTAACATGGCGCCGAGAACCAGCTCAGCGGCGGCTGCCATGGCCCCAAACAGGCAGAGAGAGCCAAGGGCTGCCATCTTTCGCCATGTGGGCAAGTTCAGAGGATCTTCAGGAACAAGTCAGTGATGATTCCGAACCATGCTCAGCGATACACGTCATACCTCTTGGATCTGCCGTGGGCATGGGAATGAGCCGTAGAGACTTTTCAGTCTCATATCCTGTAGACTCGTCGATTTGCTTGTATCTTTCACCATAGAAGCCTACATCCTCACGCAGCTCAATCACGGTCGTTGCCGTGGTCTGGGCGCTCAGCTTGTCACTTGAGCGGGAAAGCAGCCTCGAGAGAGGTGACATGGCTGGAAGCAGACACTTGGTTATCAAGACGAGTTCAGTCCAAGGTTTGCCTTGATCAGGGGTGGTGACTATTCATAAGCGACACAATCAAGATCTGGGAACGCCGTTGTTGAGGTGGAAATGGTGAGCCGTGCACATGTATAAGTGAAGCGACGGGGGATGATCTGCGACGTTGACTACCAAGGAGAATTGTCAAGATGTGCAAAGCCAAAGCAAAGTTTCACTAGAGTTGGCGAGTTTTTGCCAAATTTCGACTCGGCCGCGGCTTGAAGCGGGGAGAATCGAGCCTGAGCCACTGGCAGTCAGAAGATTGGTTATGCACGGAGCGACAACTCCTTTCAGAAACGAGAATGCGGAGAAGAATGGTCCGCGTATCAAGCAGGTTATTTTTAAAAAGCTCGAGCGCCCTAGTGCAAATTAATAGTCACATGTGTGATGCTGTAAACTCTTCATCATGCTGCTCAGGTCCTCGGCAAGGGAAACGACCACATGTGTAGCGTGCGTACTATAGCCACCCAGTCCAGTCAATGCGCTTGACGAAATCGAGAGAGCCTAGAGTTGGATGTTTCAAAGAGATAGTTACTCGCATTGTACTGGTATTAGCGTTCTTTTGGTGTGGTTATCAAGTCTTTGTTGCTGGTCCTTCAACCAGATAGTCACTGTGTCTTCTTGCGACCCGGGCAAAAGCTCAACTCATCCGCAAACCCTTGATTTCTTCAACAAGTTGATATCTACCCAGGCAAGCCTGTATTATCCTTGCATTCAATCTAATAACTACTTTCTTTCATTGTGCCACGGCACAGCATGCGGCTTTCACTCATCTTTAGCGCGGTCGCCGGCATCGCTTACGCATCTCCATCACAACTAGTCTCACGAGATTTCGACACCGTCAATACCGTGTTGGCCAATGTTACGGAAAGCGTCAAGGCTTTGTCAAGTGTGGCCGACTCTGGCAACGCAGATCCAGCCACGCTTCTCAAAGCCTCTGATCGCATCGTTCAAGCTATTCAGGTCGCCACAGCTACAGTCAACGCCACGGGCAACCTCACCTACATCGAGACCGTCCACCTGATTGGGCCAGTACACAAAATGTCAGAGTTGTCAGCAGACCTTACGAAAAATATGGTCAAGCTCAAGAGCTCGATAGAGACGCAGAAGCTTTGCTTGGTTGTTCAACTACAAGTAGCAAACATCAACAAAGGAGCGACTTCCCTGATCGCAGCCATCAACAGCAGGGTGCCTTCTGCTGCGATTGAGATCTCTGAAGCGCTATCAGAGGGCATAACCGACTCTTTGAAGAGCATCCAAGATGACTTTTCGACCGAAAACTGCGTCGATGGACGGAACGTGACAACCACCTCTGCCAGCTCACGTCTTGGCTTTGGGCCCTCGCACGTCTTTTTTTCCCTTGCTCTCGGCCTGGTAACCACTTTGGCTCTGCTTTAGGGATCTGGGTGCTGTCGGATGATTAGTGAGCTCTCGCCAATACACAATGGAACCGAGTTGAGCTTCGGTCTGGTGATGATGGAAGATTTACAACTTGATTCAATTCTAGATTCATCAATCACAATTCAGGTTCTCACGAATACATGTAGTACCAAGCAGCATGCTAAATGCAATACACATTGACCAACTCCTGTCCCATCGTTTAGGTCGACCAGCGCAGCGATAGCTGTGAATCGCATGTCGCCCACTGTTTGCTAAATTCCAATCGTCATGTTTGTTCGCGTAAAAAAACATCGTTTCGGAGTAACCCGCAGAAGACTTCTCCACAACTCGCAAGCCGTGGGTTGGGTGACAATCTGGACAAAATGCCAAGTTACTCGGCCTTGCACAATATCTGACGATGCACGGTTATCGAAGTTGGCAACGACCGGCGCCCGTCTCTGTCCTGTTATTGCAAGGTAAGTCTACCCCACAACATGTGGACTGGCTACTCCCGAGGCGCCTTTGGCGCTGGCGTGCTTTTCGGCAGAAGTAGAGCGACATGTGAGATGGTGCAGGGAGAGGCCTCTCCAACACTGCATGCATGTCCCAACATGAAACGGTCAGGGGTAAGCCTGCGTGGGGTATCAGCCAACCAACCAACCAAAGAGAATTACACTTGTCGGATGGCATCTCAGCTGGGTTGCTGGGTTGGGGGAAAGCCGGTGAAGAAGCTCTCTTCGCCTGGATGCACTGGCCTCGGCCGTGCGTTGCATGGGTGGGCTCACATCCCCCGCACAAGGACCTGGGGAAGTGTTGCATGGCGTAGTGGATCTAAAAGCTAATCAGAGGGTGTATATCTATCAGGACAGGGATGCGTACTTTACAAGGCACCCTGTCTGTCATTGTGAACCTGTCAATGTGTGGTCATGTCAGTGTGTGCCTGTCAGTGTGCCCTTGAACACACATGTGGCCCTAAAACACCAAAAAGAAATGTTTGGTCACAATCATAGATCTACAGTTTGCAGATTCGATTGATTCGATCCTGCTGCTCTAGTTCCAGCCGGACCGACGGCCATGTACGGATATACCAAGGCTCTGTCGGTTGACTTTAGTCCAGGGCTTCGGACCTTTGAGACAAGGGCTCCCTGCCATCCGTTAAAAACACCTTGACATAGTTTCTGGGAGAAGCAACTTGGAATGGAAATGAAAACGTGGCTGGCTAGGTTTATGGCGCAATTGTTTGGCACAACATGCTATTTACCACGCACCGTCACTGGAGCCCTTTTGGGATCGGTGCGAGAAACGGACCACCGGTGCGACTCGCATCCGTCTGCGGCTTCCGTTTGTGCATCAGTATAATTTACCTTGTTGATACGAAGCTATTTGTGTCTCCAAAGACATTCGGCATGCATGACATGCAAGTCCCAATGTTTCAAGACGTGTGCATGCGGCTCGGTGGCCTATGAATAGTAACATGATTCCGGTAGACTTTATCCACTTGCAATTACATCGAAGAAGAGCCAGGACGTGCGACATTGAAAGACAGCCGCTAAACTTCGAGGCTAATATGCATCAAATCTGACTCTAATCCGTAAAGATGCCATCTTAAAGGACGACGCACTGTTACATGCCAGTCTACAACTCGACAAAGCAGAGCTAACAGACACTGCGAGCAGGGGTGGGATTGTATTACCCAGTACTCCATACCGTTGTCGGCATTTCTTCCGGAAATTAGATCAGGGGCTCAAACTGTCAGTCGATATCCTGCTTACAGGTGCGGCTCAGTCCTTGCACACATGGGTGGCCGGCCTCGGCACCATCGACTACATATGTATGTCAAGCGCTGGACAGGGGCAAAACCTACCAGGCTCACCCAATGCCGATCCGTAAACTCTGTTTATTGTGCCAAAAACCAAATTAAAGCCAAGTTAGATAAATGACGGCAAGGGCCAGACCTGACAAGCTAGAAACAAGTCGCTCTTCATCCGTCAATTGTCCTCTCTTGCAAACTCAGTCGTTTCAGTCACACTAAGCGCTCCATCACAAGTTGTTGAAAATATTCACTTCAAATAATACCCCCCAAACTCTCCTTCTTTCTACCCAAAAATGAAGTACTCCATCATTGCCTGCGCCGTCACCGGTGCCCTTGCCCTCAACACCAACCTCGTTGCTCCGCGCGACGCCGACACCGTCATCTCCATCCTCGGCGACGTCAAGAAGAACCTCGAGGCTCTCGACTCGTCCGTCAAGAGCTACAGCGGCGACCAGGCGCCTCTTCTCAAGGCCTCCAACGATGTCGTCTCCGCCCTCACAGACGGCAAGAGCAAGGTCGACGGCTCCGACGAGCTGGACCTCAACGGCGCCATCAAGCTGACGGAGCCCGTCCAGGACCTGACCAAGAGCGGCGAGGCGCTCACCTCTGGCCTCAAGGAGTTTCGCCCCACGGTCGAAAAGGAGAGCGCGTGCACCATTTTCCGCACCCAGGTCGGCAGCGTCAACGATGCCTCCCAGGCACTGATCAAGTCTGTCATTGCAAAGGTCCCCGAGGAGGCCCAGTCGATTGCCTCCCAACTCGTGGCTGGCCTTACCATGGTCCTCCAGGAGGCCGTTGACGTGTTTAGCGAGAGCAACTGCAAGGACAGCGGCAACGGCGGTTCTTCGTCCACTGGCTCTGCCCCCGCCTCATCTTCCGCTGCTGCCACGTCCTCTGCTGCCGGCTCCTCGTCTGCTGCTGCTGGCTCTTCCTCGGCAGCACCCACCGGAGCTGCCTCTTCTTCCGCCACCTCGGCTCCCTATCCCACCAGCTCTGCTGTTTCCACTGGAACCGGCGCTGCTAGCAGCTCTGGCGCGGCCAGCTCCGACTTGCCCGTGGTCACCGCCGGTGCCGCTGCCATTGCGCCCCTTGGTGCTGCTGCCCTTGCTGCTGCCGCCATGCTGCTGTAAATCCTTGGCAGTAAGCAAATTCTACGGACCACGTCGTGATCAAGAAAGAAAAGTCTCTCTCGTAGACTGAGGATCAGTCAAACGTTCATCTTCTTCAACCAAGGGCTGTTACATGTACTGAGACAAGGGCACAAGTGTATCAACATCCAGCAAGACCAAGATAATTGACATGTTGGCTCAATAATGTTTTGCAGCAGCTTGCTTTCTGTATGAATATTAGTGTACCTGCCGCATAGTTGGAATAGTACTAGACCCTAATTTAATTGTGCCTTTTCCTTTTGGTCCAGTCACTAGCCGACATATGCACAACGTTGAGATGATGGCATTTGGTAATTTGACAATGGCCAACTTTCTGTATTGACTATGGGTTACTTCTCTTTGCTAGCTATAGCAACTAAGCTCAATAAATGAGCAGATTCGTGTTTAGATACCCTAGCATCATCGCTCTAGCTAAACATTCTTGCCGTTGTCATATTTGCAGTTTTCGGATTCTTGCAGTTGTCGGCGGAGAAGGCGGTCTGAGCTCTCGCAAAGATTCCGGACGCCTGGGGGCATCTTGGAGATGGTGGTGCCAGCCAGGCCCTTGCTCTTGTCGATGATGGAGGTGATTTGGCTGCTGATGACATGGCACAGCCCGGCCTTCCGAAAGTCTTTCTTCTTCTTGTCGAGGTTTTCAACGAGGGTCTCGAATTGCTTCTTGAGGTCCGTGACTGGGGGGTACAGGCTGAGGGCCTCATCCATAGTGAGGTTGGCGTAGCCTTGGACGGTGCTTGTGCTCTGCTCAATCGTAGCCACCAGCTTGTTGGTGGCTTTGACGATCGGGGCGGACCTGCCGGCACAGTGCTCGAAGGCAAGATCCAGATCGAAAACTTTAGCCATGACATCTTTGAAGACCTTGATGTATGGCTCGGTGTCGCGTTGTAAAACGAGTGCATAAGCACCGGTAATGGCAGTAAGTAGCACAAGAGGGGCGGAGAAGTGCATTTTGAATCGAATGGGCAGACTTGGACATTGAGTAGAGCTGGTGAATAGGAATGATTTTTTCAATTTGCTATCGCCACCTCTTTTCGAAAATGAAAATAACCCGAGTCCTAACCCTAACCATTACCTAACGAGCTTCGCGTAGCGCGCTTCGCACACCTAAATCCTATCTAATCCATCGTCACGCGAGAGCTCAACACTGGCGTGAGGCTGATTAGATGTAAAAAGGGTACCATCTATATAGTGGGTTTCTCTGCAATTTTCAAGTACCTGTGCCGTTTCCCTAGTAAAAAGTTGCCATTCCCCTGGAAATACTCTTTCGAAAATGGTAGAGTTGGGACTTGGCCATTTGGTCATGTCAGTTGGTTTTTTCTTGCAGCAATGTGTATGTAATACTCGATGTGGTTCAGAGGCTTGGGAAGACAATTCACGACACGCGTGACAGTCAACTCAGCCGAGATCCGTCAGTCAACTCACAAGGGTTAATGAGGGCATATACTTGGCGTCGCATCTGGCAGATGAGTCGATGGGATGGTGTTGCATCCGGTTCCAGGTAAGACAAACTGACACTACTGATAGAGCCCAAAGCACGCGTTCTCAACTGCCATCATCAACTTGAGCAGAATATCTGAAGCGGGCCATGCAGCGTAATTAACCACAAGAAACTCTTTCTCTCACCCCGCAGCATTGTCTGATGCTCAACCAGGGCCGACCAGGTACCCCGGGTGAGACAATTGGGGGGGCGGAGGTGGGTTAGGATGGCGGGCGTGCGGGAATTCCGCCCCCTTCATCATCTTTCATCATCTGCGCCTGAGAGTTTGACAGTTTTGTCCCTCGGCCGAGCACATATGTGCTTCTTTCCCCAGCTTTGTGCCAAATTGCGGATTGGTCGGGAGGAGGGGCGTGTCGGCACTGCATGTGGGTGTGCAGATAGTATCAATGGCATGTGGGTAAGGACCAAAACAAGGTCAGCAATATTTATGCAAGTTGCAACTGTCGATGAAAAAAGAGGCTCATGGCGGGGGAGGGGGAGGGGGAGGGGGAGCCAGCGGAAGTCAGCGCCCCCGGAATCGTGTGGCTTTGGCCTGAACTCTCGCCTTGACAAAGAACGGAGCAAATGTGCCTGGCAGATGACATCGGCATGCTTTTCCCCAGGTCTGGCCACAGAGCCACAACGGGATGAACCGCTTAAACCTATTTCCATCGAGTTAAACTGTCCATGCGCATTCCTGAGTTACTGCTCCCCTCCTTTCACCTGCGACAGCCACCAGGCGTAGCTCGACAAGCCACGTTCGCCCGCCCTCAGAATTGGAGAAAAATGTGCCTGACTACTGCCCGGTGGTGGACGGTGGCTGGGATGGTCCCAGGCCTCGGAAAGCTCGCGAAAGCTTCTAGGCCAAGCGTTGTCAAACATTGAAAAACAATTCGTAGAACTATAGGTGCAGTAATTTGAGTTGCAAGGAAATGAATAGATTCTGAATATATCTCCCGTCATGTACAGTCGGCTTGCCAAAATCTCGCAACACGACCGAGCTGTCTCTTTCTCTCAATTCTCCGTCTTGTCTGACTTCAGCGCGTTCAACTCTTCTTGCAAGGCGTCATTCCTCTCCAACAGAGTCTTTAAAAACTCTACTGCTGTAAATAAAACTCTAGATCTTGACCAGGTCCCTCCCCGGAGCTCGGGAACGAGCTCTGTGAGGTCATTGAATCCATCACGTATAAGTCCCCGCCGTTTCTTTTCATGTCGGATGTGATTGCTTCGCTTCTGTTCGATCGTGAGCTTCTTGCGTTGCCCTTTTGGTTCGCGCCTAGGTATCGAGCGTCCCGCAATCGAGGCCGCAGAGCCATCTGTGTATGCCTTCTTCGAAATAGCTCGGCTGCTGCGGGTGCTGACTCCCTTCTTGACAGAGAACGTGGGGCTGCGAGCCTGGCTGGACCTCGATCCCGGTGATGGCGCGTCTTCAGCATCACCATCTTGCTCCTCCTCTTCCTCCTCTTCTTCTTCCTCTTCTTCCTCCTCGTCTTCATCATCGTCCTCAATCAATTTAAGTCTGAATTGCGTGAGTTGCCTTACGCCCACCCTTCGCTGTGCACCTCTCGACTCCGCGTCAAACATGGAGTCGCTCCCCCACTGCACTGTACTTTCGGGAAAATTCTGAGATGGCGACCCCTTTGTTGGGGGATACAGCCACTCCATAAATGTGTTGTCATTGCTATTAATATGCCGGTTCCTTAGCAGGTCATCTTTGAAGTCAACTGAGGTCTGGTGACGGAGATGAGACGGCGCATGTCCCGCGACATGCCCTGCTTGCCCGGCCGCAGCTGCGACGTCGGACTTTAGCAAATAGTGCGGTGGAATTGGATAGATAGACGTGCTTTGATTGGCGTCAGGTGGCCCCTCTGCGAGTTTCTGCGAAGCACAGGAGTTGGACTCATAGTTCTGGTTGTTCAGGCTCATTCCGTGATAAATGCTTTGGGCCTCGTAAGGATCTTGCACAAAAGCAAGAAATGGCGTACCGCGCGGATCGACTAGTGTAATCGGCAAAGTGTTTGAAGTGTTGTCAGAGTACGGCATTGCCGTGTAGCATGGTGGCCAGCCTATCTGGCCAAACTGAGTGGTTGAGTGCATGTCAGCTGCAGGCTGTCAGCGCAGATTCACAGCACCATATTGAGGTCCAATTCTGAGTCTGTGGCAGTGGTAACAGCAAGATCTGGTTCACGTACCTATTTGCATATGCGCATATAGATTGTCAGAGAACAATGTCGCACCCAAGTGTACGCACAACAAGACGAGTCGCTCCCACACAGAGTGGGTGGCTACGAGTAGATAAGGCGAGAAGGAGGATTCGCAACTACACCGTAGTCGGTTGGTCGAATGCGGTTCAGCAAGCTTTTCAACTGCTACTCGATGAGATCAAACACTGCTGCGCAAAGTTGTTCGGGTCAAAGGTTATGCATCGAAGACTATATTGGTGGCAGTGGGGAGTGTCTCCAAGGCCCTGGCTTGCCTGGCTAGAACAGGGCAGATGTTACCTTTGCGGCATGTGAAGTAGCGGCAGCGATCGTTGCCTTTCCCAGGCCTCCCGTTGTTTCTGTTGTCTTTGGGGGGGTGCAACTGCCCCACGTAGTCCATCATTGCAAAAATGGTCGCAGAAGGAGCTGTCAAAGCCCAAGGCGTGGAGGCGGGTGGAGAGAGCAGCACCCCAATGGCAATGACGAGATGGTCTTTGCGGCTCACCTGCAGAGACTTCTCAAGCTTTCTTTGGCCTTCTGCAGTAAAAGACCAGAGAGTTTCCACAAACTATTTCAACAGTCGGCGGGGCACTAGTGTGCCTCCGTTGTCGTCGTGCGACAGGAGCCATCACAGGCCGAGAAGCGAGAAACGACGAAACGATGAAACAAAGACTCCCCCCATCACTGCATTTGGAGGTGGCACATCCCCGCAAGCTACCAACTAACGTTAGACTCTCAGGTGCTCGGCTGATTTGGTCTGCGCATATCCTTGTTCCCCATCAATAGCCTCCTGATCTGACTACTTGGCTATCCACTCCGGGGGTAGATTAAAAACGGTCCTTTCCTGTCCAGTCTAACCTTGACGCCACTGGTTGGGGAAACTCACCATAACCAGTGCCAAGCCATGCTAGTTTTCCCAACGGCACCCCCTCCTCCTCCGGGGCTTAGCTAGACCTGACACCTTCCAGCTGTCATTGTAAACCAACCAAAGGATAGAATCCGATCCGTGACTGAAGTCGTCGCTGCGGAGCAGAATTTTGTCCCAAAGGTTCAGCCGAAAGTACAGATTCTCCAGCTAATCCATCCAGCTCGGATGTCTACAACCCGCCCTGACCATCGCTTGCAAGGTATTCCTTGTCGGGTGTCGCACTGTTGATCAGGTCCATAGTCCTGCTCATCTGTGAGCCTTGCTGCTCATGTTTCTCCTAGGCTTAATTAACCCCAAACAGGAGTCCAGATGCTCCGGGCGATCAGCAGGGCAGCAGACGGAAAAGGCGGAATATCTCGGGGACGATACTCACACCACGGGCGGCGTAGAAGCTAGTGCTGTATATTCCATCATGATCGTTCTTGTCAAATGCCCTGGGGAGAGTGTTGAAATGTCTATACCGTGGTGAGGGAGTTGTTTTCATCAAGCCTCGTAATTTTTTGCCTCTGCCTTGTCACTCGACCACATGCCGCCATCATCGCCCTTGGTCAATTCTTTGGTGGCAGATAATCTTATGGCTAAAATTGCGACTCGCAAGGATATTACTTCTGTGTAAACGTGCCAATATCAAATATCTAGCCGTTGACGGTGTGTATGAAGACGAGAGGCGAAATCACGTTTCAGTCTGATGTTGATCTCCCGCCGACTTGGCCTTCGCCCAGCGCTGTCACAATGCGCCTCGGCTCGTTGCATTGACTTAACGCGCTGCCAGATGTTACAAGATTCTCATTATCATTATACACATGTACTCGAGTCATTAGTTCCGCAGCGCTGCATTTTGACTGGAACAAGTGTTGGATAAGTTGGGCTATAGCATGTTCCTGCGGTGCACACGCCGAGATTCGAATGAGTTTGGGCATCACGATGCCACGTAGTGCACCCGAGCTGAGTTGCCCCATTGGTATGACTGCAGCACTCAGGGTACCTCGGTATTGATTGAAAATTGAAGGCATGTGAATGGTGAATTCCGGCAAGAACGGAAATAGCTCGATGCACGGAGAGCTACGGCTGTCTCAGGCGAACTGTACCTATAATTCCCTCCTTGCAACATATCTTTAGAATCAAAGAAATACTTAGCAATCGGATAATCATTGTGCTGTAGACGCGCTGCTCATGATACAAGGAAAATGAGGCGCATTTGCGTTGTCTAGGTTTTCCGCGGGACTCGAGACCACCCTCTATGACTGAACAAGAAACCCGCGAAACTATCTCGCGGAACTTTTTCACTCGAAGCATCGTAGGAAAGCCGATCATTTTCCGGTCAGTCAATGTCTGGCCATTCTTTCAGTGGCGGTTGGCCCACAACAGCAAAAGTGCGGGCAATCGTGTCACTGATATAATATCGCACCGGTAAAATCTATATCTCGATTCAACGACTGTTTCATATGGTTTGAATGCCGATCATATTATCCATGATAATCGTACCCACATGATGGATGCCGTGTGCATGCTCTCCTGCAGGTCATCATGTTTCACGCGTTGCATCCTCGCGACAGTCACCAACCCAGGTTTACTGCACTTGTTTCCTGACAGGATCATATTATACGCGCCATTGAATTCGCTACCGTCTTTAAGGTCACCAAGCTTTGCGGGGTGGTCAGCTCTCGGGTGAGGGTACAACAGAGAAAAGGGAGATATGATACGAATTTTGGCAATTGGGGACGGAAAAGTAGCAAGATTTGACTGCTGTGGCGCTTTGTCTATGTGTAGACTTTTGTTCATGATTGGGAGAGGTACAAAAAAAAAAAAGTCTTGAAAAAAGCCACCAACCAATCTATCGCCTATAGTAAGTGACCACCAGCTTACGGTTGAATCAGTGACCATGGACACAAAATTGATAATTGTTTCGCTTCTGAAAAATTTCAACCATCTTCCAATACTCCAGATAATTTGCAAATAACTAACACTCGTTTATCTTGGCCTCTGTGGGATGGATGGATGCCAATGACACTCACAGCTGCACGTGACACAAAGCCTAGGGAAGGCGCTGTCTTGAGCCAATCAGGGTCTCTCCGCAAAACCAAGGAGCTGGGGTAAGATATCCTCGAGATCATCGTGACGGAGAGAACTCAACTCTCGACTATTAATCTGGCCGACTCAGAGCCTGCTACCCGCCTGCCAAGACTATCGTCGCTCAGAATCTCTGCTTTGCGTCTCGTTGAAGGTTTTACCCCTCCTCGCCACCTAACCTTGCCCCGTGGCTTGTCTACAGGTGGATCACGCGAGGTCATACTGCGGGCTGTGGTTTTTTTCTTCGTCGACGATATCGTGCAAAACTTTGGTCTGCGGGTTTTGTAGCCCAAGTCTGCCGGCTGTGCACCTAGAAAAGCAATCATGTCGAATCTAGAGACGCATGTCACGGTGCAGAAGCGAGCCTACTATGCACCACCCTGGGCAGACGTTAGCATTATTGGTGTGGCGGGCAGCTCTGGCTCTGGAAAGTCGACTCTTTCGCAGGCGATCGTGAAGAAGCTCAATCTTCCATGGGTGGTCATTTTGTCGATGGTAGCGTGTCTCATCAGCCGTACTACTTGGCCATCTCTGTGCTACGTACTGACAGGGAACAGGACTCATTCTACAAAACTCTGACACCAGAGCAATCTAAGCTGGCCTTTGCCAACGACTATGACTTTGATTCCCCCGAGGTACACTTAGCGGCTTCTTTTCTGCCCGACTCGGATACTAATTGTAATTCAAGGCCATCGATTTTGACATCTTGGTTGAGCGCCTCCGGGATCTCAAAGCCGGGTAAGTGCATCAAAAAGCGCTAACAGTCATGTCGTGTGCTCAACCGCATGTGCAGCAAACGTGCCGATATCCCTGTATATTCTTTTGCCAAACATCAACGCCTGGAACAAACAACAACAATTTATTCCCCGCACGTTCTCGTTCTGGAAGGCATCTTTGCCCTGTATGACCCACGGGTACTGGAGCTTTTGGATATGGGTGTATGTGACTGCCCTCACAGACTTTTTGTGGCTGGTCGGCTCTAACGTCTATGCAGATTTACTGCGAGGCCGATGCAGACACGTGTCTTGCACGTAGAAGTAAGTTGGCTCTGGCGGCTTATGCAGTGTAACCGGCTAAGACATGCATGAGCACAGTTGTGAGAGACGTTCGCGAGCGTGAGCGAGACATTGAGGGCTGTATCAAGCAGTGGTTTGCCTATGTAAAGCCCAACTTTGAAAAGGTATACTTGCGTGCACATTTGAGCTTCGGACTTGGACTTACATAATGAAGTATGTCGAGCCGCAGCGAAAGGTCGCAGATCTCATTGTTCCACGAGGCATTGAGAATCGCGTTGCACTTGGTAAGAGGGGCTGCTTGACACTGCGTGGATTTCTATCTGATCATGGCGGTAGATATGATGGTTCAGTTCATCGACAAGAAATTAGTGGAAAAGTCCAGACACCACCGAGAGGCACTGTCGAGACTGGAAGCGGAATGCAAGGAGCAGCCGCTTTCTGATCACGTTGTTGTGCTGAATGGTACACCGCAAATAAAGGCCATGAATACGATTCTACAAGACATCGATACGTCGGCCGAGGACTTTATCTTTTACTTTGACAGGCTCGCGGCGTTGGTACTCGAGCAGTGAGTCTCCCGCCCGGACAACCCTGCTGGACAGTTACTAACACGGGCAGGTCGCTCAACAATGTCCAATTCGAGAGCCTCTCCATCAACACGCCCCAGGGTCACGAGTACAAGGGTCTCGCGCCCAAGGGCGAGGTCAGCGCCGTCATAGTGCTGCGCGGAGGATCGGCATTCGAGTCGGCGCTGAAGCGGACGATTCCCGACTGCCGAACGGGCCGGCTCCTGATCCAGTCCAGCTTCAAGACGGGCGAGCCGGAGCTGCACTATCTCAAGCTACCGGAAGACATTGCGACGCACGAGAGTGTGCTGCTGTTGGACACGCAGATGGCGAGCGGCGGCGCGGCGCTGATGGCGGTGCAGGTTTTGGTCGACCACGGCGTCGCGCTCGATAAGATTGTGCTGGCTACGTACTCGGCGGGTAGGATCGGACTGCACCGCCTGATGACTGTGTTTCCCGAGATCAGGGTGGTTGTGGTGAATATCCTGGCGGATCAGGAGCAGCGATGGGTTGAGAAGCGCTATTTCCGCTGCTAAGCCCTGCGTTGCTTGGATGGATCGGAAGCGCTCCCAGGGAATGGCGTACTTGGCACTACTTTTTTGCATATGCATTGGGCATGTACTTGATCGTATAGCGGTCTGGCAGGTTGCAAGTTGGACTTTTGTTTGATTTCAATATATGTGGGTTCTTTCTCTGGTCAAGTCATAGCAGCAGTTCATCGGTGCCCGTCTTGGCTATCGGATCCGAGCTCGGGCTGCCGAAATCACGTCCGCGGGAATCTGTTGGTGCATGGGATGGCCGGGCGGAAGCAACAAATTTGATACGAGATTGGCGACGTGACGCTCGATAAGAAGATTCAGCTCAATTGATAATCGCTTAACAAGAAAAGAAATACATGAGTCTTTTTTTGCTACGTTTCCACTCAGCGTTATCTGTCCACGGAGCAGCCGGAAAGTAAACCTGCCACTAGCCCAGCGGCTCGAGAGCCCTGAGATGGCGTCCTTCAGTGGAGCTGGCGCCAATTCTCAGACGGCCCACAGGCGGCCACAGTGCTTTTACAGCTGTAGGTGACCTGGAAGAATATGTAGAGCAGGCTCGCAGATATTTATCTTGTTTTTTTCCAATCAGGTAGCAACGAAGAACATTATTCGTGACTTTGTGTCGACGTTTGAAATATTCCAGCGCAAAAAAGAAAATAAAAACCGCTGTCAAGTCGAAACTTTGGCAGCCACTGTGGCTGAAGGCCCGAATAGCCCGCCCCAACTGCATCTCTTGCTGGCCAACCCGCCTATGACGCAACTACCTGTGCCGTGCTAGCCAGCTTCAGCAAACCATCTTTGCTCTCTTGCTCTCCGTTGCGGATTGCCTCGCATTTGATTTTCTTCACTCTCCTCCACTCATTATCCCTTGCTGCTTTGCACTTGCATTTTTCTGCGCCAATTGCTGTTGGAAAGTTGGTTTTCATCGCCCACGACGACCGGCCCTCGATTGCCAAGCTCAGATAGCTTTCTCGGCCGTGTTTGTGTCTTTCTACGGAGCTGCCACCTGGTTGCGCTGACCATGGCTGCGCCGCTTCGTCCCGTCGGCAGCGCCGCTGTCCGTCGAGCTCTTGGAGCATTGCCTCGCAGCTTTTCGGCTCAGTCTGTGTCGCGATTCGCGCCCGCGTCTGGAAACATTGCCCAATTTCACCGCGCGGCATCGACACCGACCTTGACGGCCGCCCAGGACCAACGACACGCCCAACGTCCCGCCGTCCTTGTTCATGCTCGCGCTATATCGGGCAAGCCGTTGCCTCAGCGAAAGTCGTGGACTCTCAACTTTGCCTACAGGATGATGGCGTGGATCGGCACGTCCATTGCCGTCGGCGGTATCCTCGTCACGGCATTTTTTATCTACGATGCCACCACGTACAAGGAGGGCGCGGATACCGGTGACATCACGGTTGGCGAGCTCGCACTACAGCCGCGCCGCGGTGGCCCCAAGAACCTGCCTATTGCTGACGTCCTCATCGACGATAATGACAACAACGGCAAGAGCGAGTGCCAGGACAAGCCCAAGCTCGTCATTCTTGGAGGTGGATGGGGCGGCGTCGCTCTGATCAAGGAGCTCAACCCCGACGATTATCACGTCACCGTCATCTCGCCCACCAACTACTTCCTGTTCACGCCCATGCTGCCCTCTGCCACTGTCGGAACTCTCGAGTCGCGATCCCTCGTCGAGCCGATCCGCCGCATGCTCGGCCGAATCCACGGCCACTTTATTCGAGCTAGCGCCGAAAATGTGTGCTTTAACGAGAAGCTCGTCGAAGTATCGCAAACGGATCTCGATGGGAAAAAGATACACTTTTACGTTCCCTACGACAAGCTGGTTGTTGCCGTCGGCTCCGTTACCAACCCTCACGGTGTCAAAGGCCTCGAGAACGCCTTCTTCTTGAAGGACACTAACGATGCCCGGATGATTCGGAACAAGATTATTCACAACCTCGAGCTTGCCTGCTTACCCACAACCTCGGATACTGAGCGTCGACGTCTTCTCTCCTTTTGCATCAGCGGTGGTGGCCCCACTGGCGTTGAATTCGCTGCCGAGCTCTACGACTTACTGAATGAAGATTTGACGCGAAACTTTCCCCGTCTCCTGCGCAACGAGATTTCTGTGCACCTAATTCAAAGTCGCAGCCATATTCTCAATACTTACGACGAGGAAGTCTCCAAATATGCCGAGAAGCGCTTCGCTCGTGACCACGTCGACGTCCTGACCAACTCGCGCGTGCAAGAGGTTCACCCAGACAAGATTGTCTTCTCGCAAAAGCAGTCTGATGGCTCCAATATCACCAAGGAGCTCCCCATTGGATTCTGTCTTTGGTCGACGGGTGTTTCGCAGACGGAATTTGCACAGAGGATTGCAAAGACGCTTGGCGACTTTCAGACAAACAAACGAGCCCTCGAGACCGATACCCATTTGCGCCTCAAGGGATCCCCTCTCGGCGATGTATATGCTATTGGGGACTGCTCAACTGTACAAAACAATGTTGCAGACCACATCATCAGCGTGCTGCGTAGCATCGCCTACAAGCGCGGCAAGGACCCCGAGACGATGCAGCTGCACTTTAGTGACTGGCGCAAGGTCGCCATGGAAGTCAAACAGCGCTTCCCGCAGGCCGTTTCCCACCTGCGGCGTCTCGACAAGCTGTTCCAGGAGTTTGACAAGGACCAGTCAGGTACCCTTGACTTTGGCGAGCTCCGCGAGCTCCTCGCCCAGATAGACAGCAAGCTCACCTCGCTCCCCGCCACGGCGCAGCGCGCCAATCAGCAGGGTGTGTACCTCGGCCAGAAGCTCAACAAACTCGCTCACCTCTCCCGCGGGCTCGAGGTGAATGACATTCGCGACGGCGATCTCGACGCGGCCGCGTTCAGGGCGTTTGAGTACCGCCACCTCGGTAGCCTGGCCTACGTCGGCAACTCGGCCGTCTTTGACCTCGGCGACGGCTGGAACTTTACCGGCGGTCTATGGGCCGTCTACGCCTGGCGGTCGGTGTATTTTGCGCAGAGCGTCAGCTTCCGAACGAGATGTCTGATGGCCATGGACTGGGCCAAGAGGGGGCTGTTTGGCAGAGGTAAGTTTCTCAGGTCATGTTGGACAATGGGAGTATAATGGCTGACTTGCTACAATAGATCTCATGAGTTTTTAGAAAGTGGAAAGGGGTGAGTTGAGGGAATGGATTATAGACATTAAAAGTTGTACAAGGAGAGGTTGCAGAACTTGATTAAGACTCTTACATGGCTTATGAATGTCAAAATTCTGCAGGAGAGGCTGCAGAGATGATTCTTGAACAAGGATCCTACATGGCTCAAGGCCTTTTTTTATTTATTTTAGAACTGTTGGGTACTTTTTCGCACGACTTGGGAGTTGTTTTCATGGTATTTACTGCATGTTCTCGTGATTGAAACAAACTAAACATTGGAAAAAAAGAAGAGAAAAAGAAAAAGACAATCAGACATTGTGCAAGTATGAAATATGCAACGCGTAAGTCTATACCCATGCCACCCAGCAACATGTGAATCCCTACCCAAATTTCCCTCTTTACTTTTCCGTCCTCTTTTTTTTTTCGTCTCACTTTACAGGATAAAGTCCTTGTGCGTCCACTTCTCCGTCGTCTTGCGCTTGGCCTGCTTGTGGAACGGTATGTGCCTGCGGCTCTCGACCTTGCCGCGGACGAGCAGGCTGCGATAGCGGTCCTTGAGCAGGTTCCCTTCCGGCCGGAGCAGACGCAGCGAGTCCTGTAGCTCGTCGGGCAGCACGAGCTCGAGGTCGCGCTCCGGCAGCTTGTACTTGCCGAGCTGCCGCCTGCGCAGCTTCTCCCCGGTGCCGGGCAGCTCGCCTTCGCTGTCGCTGTCCCCGGCGCGCAGCAGCGCGTCGAGCGCGGCGCGCTCCGAGCCGTCGAGCTCCTCGGCGATCTCGCGGATGCGCGCCTCTTGGATGCGGCGCGCCTTGGTGGCGGCCTTGTGCTTGGCAAGCTGTTCCTCCTGGCGGCGTCGGAGGATGCGGTTGCGCTGGGCCTGCGTCTTGCGCTTGGGTCGCTTCGCCGCTGCCGCGCTGCTGCTGCCGGTGTCCTCGACGCCGCTCTGGAAGCCTTCCCACTCCGAGTCCTCCTCCCACTCGGACATGTTGGCGCGCTCCTCAGCCGCCTCGGCCTCGGCGGCGGACTTGGCGGCCGCTTCCTGCCTCAGCCAGGCGGCTTCCTCGGCCGCGAGGCGCTTCTTTTCATCCTCGACCGCCTTCTCGCCCTCGGTCGCCAGGCGCTCCTCGTAGTCGGTGAAGACGGGGTTATAGCTGTAGCCTCCGGACGGCCTCTGGACGGCCGGCACGGCCTTGCCGCTGGCGACTAGGGAAATGGGCGCTTGCTTCATGGTCTTGGGCGTCTTCACGGTTAATTTTGTGTGGTCGAGATTGACTTCGGGCTTCTCTTCTCTGGGCGCTTCCCACAGGTCAAATGTGGCGTCGTTGACCTGGATCGTGGTATCGTGCTGGCCGTCGGCGACTCTCTTGAGCCTTGCCAGGTCCTTGTGCGATACCCAGTCGGTGCGCAGACGTTTCACGGGAAGCAGGCCGTTGGTCGTCTTGTCGCTTGCTCGCTTGCGCATGGAAACGGCCGGCACAGCAGATCGCTTGTTGAGAATTTCATCGGCCTTGAGGGTCTTTTTGGCATGTTTGGGCAACTTTTTCGAAATTTGCGAGTCACCTTTGACGTCGACGGCGAACAGGTCTGCAGAGTCTCGTTCACGAATCACACCACTGCAAGAAAGCGTCAGCGTATCATGTATCTGGACACTCTAGCAAGTGCGAAGATTGATTCTTACCCTTGAATGATTTCCTCGTTCAGGTCCTCCAGACCCTTCTGCACCTCGGTCACGTCGACATTTTTTCTCCAGGCCTTCTTGCCTTTTCTGGATGTCTGCTTAAATTGGCTCGGTGCCTCGTGCGAGTCGGAGCTGAGCGGTTTTATGACGGGCATTTTGACTGAAATCGTGTGCAGTCAAGAAGCGTGGTATCAAACTTGAATGGCCAACTAGTTTTGCAGTGCCAATCTGGGCCTGCGACTTTGTCGACCTGCGCCGTCCAACTTTCGAATTTTTTATGGGGCCTGCGATAACCCCTCTGACGCACAGTGTTATCGGCCTCTGCTGACCGACAATTAGCACGGCTCGGTATGGCAAGCGCGCCACCTGGCAAGCTACCCACAGGTGGTCCCGGCTGGGCATCGAGCGCTGTGGTGCGCGGCACGTGCATTTTCTAGGGGGCCCTGGCTGTGAATATTGCTTGTCCACTGTGCTTCCGGCTGCTCTTACCGATTCAGTGTACAAGTTACGCCAGGCGTACAGCAATTGGAACGACCCTCCGTTCTCTCCGCAATCAACTCCGCCACAGTCGACCTTGACCTGCATCGTGCAATCTTATCTGGGCAGACAATATCATCTTTACGCTGGCCCCTTTTCCCTCGCCTGCACGAGTGCTCGCCAACCAAACGACTCCTCGCCAGCGCCGCAACCTGTTCAAGCTACTCCTCCCCTGCGTGGATCAGGCACCCGAATTCCAACATGGCGCAAGCAGGCGGCTCCTACAACAACCCCTTGAAGAAGTTCAAGTGCGTTTGGCCGATTTTACCTTATTCGAAAAAGTACTAATTGCCTCAGGTTGGTGTTTCTCGGCGAGCAGAGTGGTAAGTTGGCTTGCGCGGCGTTGGTTCGGTGAGAGGGGTTCCCCTGTTGCTAACAGGGCATGCGACAGTCGGCAAGACGGCGCTGATCACGAGATTCATGTACGACTGCTTCGACAACATGTATCAGGCCACGGTCGGTATCGATTTCTTCTCCAAGGTGAGATAAACCTGCGCTACAGCACTTCTGTTTGCCGGCCCCATGTTAACAAGCTACGGTAGACCATGTACCTCGAGGACAGGACCGTACGACTACAGCTCTGGGACACGGCCGGCCAAGAACGGTTTCGCAGCTTGATTCCGTCTTATATCCGTGATTCTAGTGTCGCCGTCGTTGTATACGATGTGTCAAGTAAGAGTATCGCGGCAGCTTGGCGGCTGGCAAATGGCTGACATCAATTAATCAGACGCGAAATCGTTTCAAAACACAAAGAAATGGATCGACGATGTTCGGGCTGAGCGAGGCAACGATGTTATCATTGTTCTGGTGGGCAACAAGACCGATCTAAACGACAAGCGCGAGGTCACAACGCAACAAGGTGAAGACGAGGCCAAGAAGAATAACCTGATGTTTGTCGAGACGAGTGCCAAGCTGGGCCACAACGTCAAGCACCTGTTCAAGAGAATAGCGCAGGCCCTACCTGGAATGGAGGGCACAGATGCTGCTGCACAAGCTTCGAGCCAAAGTATGTACATGTTTCTCTATTGAAGGAGTTGCTCTAACGTGGTGGCAGTAATCGACGTCAAAACCAACACTGCTCAGCAGGCTCAGGAGGGCTGCTCGTGCTAGAGGATGTGGACATGGAATTTTTGTACCGGCCCGAGATTGCGAGCCGTTGAGTGTTGCGGCGACTAAACCCAGCCGCTCGCTGTAAGCGTATCGTGCATGGCTGGCGCATCTGAGCATAGAGCTGGTTTTATTAGTCCCGAACCAAAAGTACGAGCCTATGATCTTTATACATGTAAACTAATACCATTTTGGCATACACGGATGATGCATTAGTCGTGCGGGGCATTATGTGACTTTCAGTGTCTTCTATCGCCCATATTCAATGAAAGATATGCAGCAGCGTCTATTATGCTGCTTTTTGGACCTGGACCTCGCCGGTAGGCAGGCCAAAGTAGGCAGCAATGGGTTTTTGTGCGGGAAGAACCTGGTTCGTCTTGACAGCCTCGTCGCCATTGAAGCCATAGAAGAGGCCAATCTCGACAATGCCGGGCAGCTTGATGAGAGCGTCGGCAAGCTTGTTGACTTCCCAGATGCCACCTTGGCCGGAGCCGTCTTGGCTATCCTTGAGATCCTTGGGCAGCAGCAATGAGGGAAACGGCGCGTCAATGATCCACATGCCATTGTCGCTCACGCACTCGCCAGCTTTGCTGGGCAAGCCAGATCGCACAGCAGGATTCGTCGAGCCCATTCCAATGAGTCTGGTGAGGACATCGGGAGCGGCCATTGGGAGGACCTCAATGGGGATAGTCTTCCACTTTGTGCAGAGGCGGGGTGACTGTTTGCGCGAGTCTGGAGTATTCAAGTTCAGCCTCCATTTCTGATTTTGTGCCTTTTTTTTTCACGTTCTTGGCAACGGAGGACAATGCTTACCGGCAACAGCGACAAATTTCTTGGCAGCCGTGGCGACGAGCTTTTCTTGAAAGAGACATGCGCCGCCGCCCTTGATCAGGTTAAGCTCCTCGTCGACCTCATCCGCGCCGTCAAACGCCACGTCGAGCGCCACGGCTCTGCCATTGACGACAGGACGCTCGTCGAGGTTGTTCATGCGAAAGCCGGCCGCGGTGATGAGGCCCTTGGACTGGCTACCGGTGGGGATAAAGGTCATGTCACCGTAAAACGAAGGGCCCTTTGCTTTGATGGCGTCGACGACGTAGACGACGGTGCTGCCGGAGCCAATACCGATGAACTTGTAAGATGGAAGGAGGTAGTCGTCAACGGCCTGGTAGGCGGCGGCCTTTTTGGACGACTCGATGAGGACGGCAGCGTCGGTGGCCATGATGCGGGATGGCAGTGGTAACGGACAAGAGAGTCGGGGCAATGTGCAGGGTAAACAGGCTGAATTGGTGCTCTGAAGAGTTGAGCGTCTGGTTTGCGATGAGAACAGTCTGCTGGTAGCAAGTTGCGCGGTTGATTTGGTGATGGGGGATCGAACTTGGAAGGATGGCGTATGAATGTGATTGTTGATGTGGGCAATTCGTCTCATAGAAATTATCCACAAAGCGTAAGTGAAACTGTAACGGCAATCCGAGAAAAGACGCGGGGCAGTTGCGTAGCAAGCTAGTTAGTTCAAATCGATAAAATCTCGGTAAGCGATTGTAAGCGATTGAGAGCTATTTGCTCGTGGAAATTCTGCATATAGAGATCCAGTCAGATTAAGCAGAGCTGGTAGAGTGGATGGCTTGTGACGCCATTGCTATTTGCTCCGGCCGAACCGGACCCCACCGTTCTGACCTCCGTCTACAAGCACCTCGAGCCCGTCATTCTCAGAATTTGTTATGGATCACATGACTCAACACGTGATCTCGGGCAATGCCAGCCAATCCTTTGCATTCTTGATCTCGGCACCTACGGACCAAGTGGGTCTAATTTGATGGCAGATCCCATGCAGCACTCCCAACGACTAGGTTCTGCCTTTCTTTCATAGTTAATCTTATTAATTACAACTTCCCTCTTGGCTTGATTTCGGAGCACCGACTATTCTGGAAACCGCAGCGACTTCACAGCCGCCATGTCCAAATTTACACGACTATACCTGCGCGTGCCGCAACCCACGGTACGTTGACATCTCACGGACCACCCCCCTCACCGCACTGGCAGAACTGGGAGGATGCCTGGTGGGAGCCTGTTAAACGGGGCTGGTCAGAAAAGCATGTTTTTGCTAATCGCTTTTCTCGACGCCGCATAGACGCTGTTCGGCTGCATCAGCCTGCAGACGGGGACAGAGCTCATCTCGCTGGCGCTCGTGTTCAACAAGGTGACGGGCGTGTACGGGCTCCTCGCGATCCTAACTGGGTACCAGCTGTCACTTTTGCAGCTGTCGACGTACGTGTACTCGATCGGTGTACTCGGGGTGCTTATATTCCTCATTCCGCACATTCGACGACAGAGTCCCTTTGAGTGCCTGGCGCTGGCGTGGGTATACATTCTGGATGCGTGCATAAATGCGGCGTATACGGCGGCGTTTGGGCTGGACTGGTACTTTCACAGCACAGCGACCGATTCGGACACACGGCCGTCTGGGCTATCGAGCACAGTGATGCAGAGCATCGAGGGGCTGAAGAAGGAGAGCGCGATCCATGGCAAGGTGGTGCCGCAGGAGACTGCTATGAGCATGATCTTCATCGTGGCGGTGACGTTGATCCGGGTCTACTTTAGCCTGGTGGTGATGGCGTACGCGCGACAGGCGCTGCAAAAGTACATGCAGCTGATGATTATGGAGGGTCCCGGCGTGGACGATTACGACGGGCCGTTTGCGCCGGACCTGCCAGACGGCGAGGGTAGGAGAGGAAGGCTGGGCCGCGTGATGGTGTCGTTTGGGCGGACGTACTGGCTTGGGCATCTGGAGGATAATGGATGGAGCGGGAATAGCAACAGGCAGCGCAAGATCAACGAGCCGGGCACGCTTGCTGGCGAGGTCTAATGGGCTGGGGTATAGATTGTGCTAGCGGGATAGAGTTGGATGCTTGTCCAGCCCTATGGAGCCCGCAATTGAGTTGACGCCACGCCAGCTGGCAATGTAAGATACAAGAGTTGTCACGAGCATGCAGAAAGCAGCGCGAGACGATGAAGACTAGGCGGCTGCATCTCGTTGACAGCGATATACGGAGGCGTTGGCGCATTTGATTTTGACAGCCGGCAAGTATTCGATAGATGCAGATATTCGTTAGAGTCGATCTCTTGGGTTGAAGAGTTGATGCATGCGACATATAATATATTGGGTGTATATTTTATTGCAAAAAGCAAGGTGCCTCGTGAGGCTAGAGTAGAGTAAATGTGGGTAAAGTCGCCGTTGCTGTCTGAAGCAGTTATGTCGTATGTGTCGGTCCTACTGGTAAGACAATGAAACTGAGGCGAACCAGGGTTAGATGACGCCATTACGACCCTGGGAGTCGACATGTTGGGGGAGAAAGCGCTCGCAGCAAAGTGGCGGACAGGACTGGATGTGGTGCACCGGTGACGGGGATATTGGGGGTGGTGGTGGATCTTGCCGGCGTTCGGAGAGAGATGGAATGGAATTTTGGTGATGGGCTGAGAGGTTGTTTTCTCGGTTCGTCGGTGGTTGAGACCATGCCGGAAGTCGGGGTGGGAAGGTGTATTGACGGGGGCGGAGGGGAGCAGAGACGGACAGAATAGATTTGATGGACATTGTTTGATAAGATTCGGTGTAAAATTTCCATCAACACAAAGTCTTTCATTCATTTACGTTGTTTTCCAACTGCTAGAGCCGAGAGTATAAAAGGAAGCATATTTGTTTGGACTTTGGTTGTGGTTGACGGGCGGTTCGTGGTTGGCGAATGACGGGGCGCCATTTGTAATGCAAAAGCGGCAATGTACGATCTACGTTGGGCGATGGAGGGCGGAGCCAACACCATCAGTTAGATGATGGCAGAAGGGGTTCCTGGAATAGTAACAGTTGCAAACCACCCAGAGAAAAGAAAGAATTGTTCTATTTTGCGATGATGCATGTCAAGACAGCCGGAAAGACGCATAGCCGTGTCGTGTGTTGAATTAGTTGTTAGTTGGCAACGCAAGAAAAAGCACGTACAATGCACTAGGCAATCACGCAATTCAGAGAAAACTGGCTGACCTGCGGGGAATGGGCATTTATCTCGAGGGCTACTGGAGGAGGTTCTGGAGGGGGTCCACATGCGGCGACGACTGAATTTAGTGCTTCTACTTGTAGTGTTGTCATGGGCGGTTTCGGCGGTGCATTTTAGTGACCTCGGTGTGCTCAGGTAGTTAATTCTCCATTTACTTTGCGGGAGGAATCTGCCTCTTTCAGGTCTCCACAGCAAACTCCCCCAGCAATTGCAAGCACGAGTCCACACACAGCAGCACAAGCAAGCTAGAGGCCATCAAGCCTTCAAGCGGGCTCGCTCCCTCGCTCGCCATGTGCCAGCCGTCCGTTCCAGAAAGTCTGATTTTCCCATGACCAGTCCCCTATTTTTTCTCCTTCTCTTCTTCAATCTTTCCTCCTCTGCCTTTTCTTTCTTTTTTTTCCCTTGCTCCTTTTTGCTTCCCAATCTTGTACAATTGTCGTGTTGCTGCCCTCTCGTCACCGAGGGACAAGCACACTGCAACCATGGAGGCTGCTCAGCACAAGGTGCGCACGCCAGAAGAGGCCGGTACGTCGTTTTCCTTGCAGCGCCCTCTCCAACCGGCAAACGCAACACCCAATGCTAACAAAACCACATAGTCGCCAGAATCGCCTATCTCGCCTCCGACGTCGTCGTCTCTGTACAGCCCTCTCTCGCAACCGATTCCGAGTTTTCTACCCATCTCAAGCGATATGCTGCCCGCAAGGACCATAGCCTCGTCGCTGCCGGCGCTGGCGCTGTCCCCCATGTAAGTCCTCTGCGTTTGCCCACCACCACCTTTTTTTCACCTGCTTTCAAAGCGTGCACGACGACCCGAAGCACGTCACCCGATGACCCGACCAACCCATCTGACATTCGGTCTCATAACCGCCTACCCCCTCAATTGAATCATACTCGCGCCGAATTGCATCACTAACCCTCCTCCCCTTCCAGATCCTCCCGGTCCGCCATAATGCTGACCCGCTGCTCTCCGTCTTTTCCCCGATCCGTGCCGGCAAGCTCGTCTCCGTCACCGCGCCCTCCTCGGTGCTGCTGCCCGGCATAACCCACCTTTACAAGCTGGCCGACTACCCCGTCGTCCTGCACGTCGCCCTGCAGCAGCCCCGCCGCGCCGCCGACTATTCGGTCATCACCGCCATCCGCAACGCCGGCTGGACCTTTGTCCAGTCCGAGGCCCTCCAAGATGCCCAGGACATGGCCATTACCGCCCACGCCCTCGCCGTCCGCACCGGCAAGGGCGTCGTCCACTTCTTCGCCCCCGAGACCTCGGCCCGCGACGCTCCCATTGCCGTTGAGGATCCCGCCGTCGTCGCTAACCTGCTCGACCTCGACAGCGTGCGCCGCTTCCAGTCCGGCTCCGTCCCGGCTACCGGCTTGTACGCCGACGACGGCCACGTCGCCGTCTCGTCGGACCACCCCGATGTGAGCCTCAATAACGGCGCCGGCGGCGTCGCCAACCTGCGTCCGCATCCGAGCGTCGTCGACGCCTCCAAGCCCACATCGGCCGGCACGTCTGTCAAGTCTAGCCAGGCCAGCGAGCCCGGCAGCCCCGGCGCTGCCTCCTCCGTCGCCACCACCGTCGAGTCTGCCCCGCCCCCGGTCACCTCCGAGGACATTTACACCTGCGCCACCCGCATCTGGGCGAGCCTCTACTCTGCCGTCGGCCGCCAGTACAGCGCGTTCGAGTACACCGGCCCCGACGACGCCGCCAACTGCCTTTTTGTCTTTGGCACCGACACGGCCACCTTTGCGCAGGTCATCGACAATGCCAAGCCCGATGAGATTTTTGCCCGCACCGGCATCGTCACACCGCGCCTCTACCGGCCATGGCTCGGCTCCAAGCTTGTCGACGCCCTGCCCGCAACCGTCAGGCGCATCGCTGTCCTCGAGCAGATTCATCGCAGGACCACCAAATGGGGTCCGCTACTCATTGACGTCGTCTCCTCCGTCAAGAGCGGGCCCGGCGGCGTTGAGACTATTGTCGGCCACCAGCTTGGCTACATTGCCGCAGAGGCCGCTGACCAGGCCCTTCGCGGCATCCTCCAGAATCTCACCTCCGACGCGCCCCTCCAGAACCTCGAGGTCGGCGTCCGCGATATCCCGTCCGCCGCCCAGCGCGGCGACCAGGCCCTGTCCGTGCCTGCGCTCGAAACGGCCTACTCCAAGATTCTCGACCAGCTTTTTGGCAAGCGCACATACATTGCCAATGCGCTGCGATCCCAAAACACGGGCCTTTCGTCTACCGTCGCCGCCACCCCCGAGTTTGGCTTTGGCTCGCTGATTGCTCGCAAGCACCTGCGCAAACACTTTGTGAGCGAGGTCAAGGCGGCCGCCAAGAGCAGTGACTTCATCACCGACGGTCCCAAGAACTGGCTTGCCAAATGGGCTGTCGTCGCGGACGATCTGTCCAAGTCGACCGAGATTGCCGACGACGTCATCTCGCGTCTGCAGACTGACGGCTCGCCCATCGCTCAGAAGCTGCTCAAGAAGCAGGGTCTCTTCCGCAAGGAGTCTCTGTGGCTCGTTGGCTCCGACGCCTGGTCCTACGACCTCGGCAACTCTGGCGTGCACCACGTTCTCGCCTCTGGCGAAAACATCAACATGCTCGTCATCGACTCCACCCCCTATTCTGAAAAGTCCAATACCGACGCCAACCGCCGAAAGAAGGACATTGGCCTTTACGCCATGAACTTTGGCAACGTCTACGTCGCCTCGACTGCAGTCTACAGCTCTTATACCCAGGTCCTTCAGGCCATGCTCGAGGCGGACAAGTTTGACGGCCCCTCTGTCGTTCTGGCCTACCTACCCTACTTTGGCGAGTCTGACTCGCCCCTGACCGTCTTGCAGGAGACCAAAAAGGCCGTCGACGCCGGCTACTGGCCCCTGTACCGATGGAACCCCAATAACGAGACAAAGGGTGAACCCAACTTCTCGCTCGACTCGGAGCTGATCAAGAAGGAGCTCAAGACGTTTCTTGCGCGCGACAACCAACTTACCCAGCTCATGAACAAGGAGCCCCAGTTCGCGGCCAGTCTGGCCCAGGACTATGGCACCGAGGTGCGCGCGCAGCAGAAGCGCAAGGCCAAGGACGCATACAACCAGCTGCTCGAGGGTCTGCTGGGAGCCCCTCTCACCATTCTCTACGCCTCGGACAACGGCAACGCGACGTCTCTGGCCAAGAGGCTTGGTAACCGAGGCCGCGCTCGAGGTCTGAAAACGACGGTTCTTGCCATGGAGGACTACCCCCTCGAAGATCTTGCTACCGAGGAGAACATTGTCTTTCTCACCTCGACGGCTGGACAGGGAGAGTTCCCTCAAAACGGTCTTGCGTTCTGGGAAGCCATCAAGGACAATACCGATCTTGACCTGGCCACTGTCAATTACTCCCTCTTTGGCCTTGGCGACAGCCACTACTGGCCCCGTAAGGAAGACAAGATCTACTACAACAAACCGGCCAAGGACCTGGACCGCATTCTGACCAACCTCGGCGGCAAGCGCCTCGCTGATATCGGCCTCGGCGACGACCAGGATCCCGACGGCTACCAGACGGGCTACGCCGAGTGGGAGCCCAAGATCTGGCAGGCCCTCGGCGTCGACAATGTCTCCGGCCTCCCAGACGAGCCCCCGCCCATCACCAACGAAGACATCAAGCTGGCCTCCAACTTTCTCCGCGGCACCATCCTCGAGGGCCTCGCCGACACATCCACCGCCGCCATCTCGGCCGCCGACCAGCAGCTCACCAAGTTCCACGGCACCTACATGCAGGACGACCGCGACGTGCGCGACGAGCGCAAAGCGCAGGGACTTGAGCCCGCCTACTCCTTCATGATCCGATGCCGCTTGCCGGGCGGCGTCTCAACCCCGCGGCAGTGGGTGCAGATGGACGACATTGCCAACGAGCTCGGCAACGAGACGATGAAGTTGACGACGCGTCAGACGTTTCAGTTTCACGGCGTCGTCAAGGGCAAGCTCAAGCCTGCCATGCAGGCCATCAACCGCGCGCTCATGACGACGATTGCCGCCTGCGGCGACGTCAACCGCAACGTCATGTGCAGCTCGCTGCCGACGCAGTCCAAGTACCACCGCCAGGTCTACGCGTGCTCCCAGAAAATCAGCGACCACCTGCTGCCGTCGACAAACGCCTACCACGAGATTTGGCTGACGGAAGATGACGGCGACGACAAGAAGAAGAAGACGCAGGTAGCCGGCGAGGCCGTCCAAGACTTTGAGCCCCTGTACGGACCGACCTATCTCCCGCGCAAGTTTAAAATCACCATTGCTATCCCCCCTCACAACGACACCGACGTCTACGCGCACGACATTGGGTTGATTGCCATCAAGGGCGCAGACGGCAACCTCGAGGGCTTCAACGTGCTGGCCGGCGGCGGCATGGGCGCCACGCACAACAACAAGAAGACGTATCCGCAGACGGGCCGCATGTTTGGCTACGTCGCGGCCGCCGACGTGCACATTGCCTGCGAAAAGATTATGCTTGTGCAGCGCGACCACGGCGACCGCAAGAACCGCAAGCACGCGCGTCTCAAGTACACCATTGACGACATGGGCGTCGACGTCTTCCGCGGCAAGGTGGAGGATCTCTGGGGGGCCAAGTTTCAACCCGCCAGGCCGTTTGAGTTTCAGTCCAACGTCGACACGTTTGGCTGGGTCAAGGACGAGACGGGCCTGAACCACTTTACCTTTTTCATCGAAAACGGGCGCATCGAGGACACGCCCTCGTTCCAGATGAAGACGGGCCTGCGCGCCATTGCCCAAGTGCACAAGGGCGAGTTCCGCCTCACCGGCAACCAGCACCTCATCCTCAGCAACGTGCACGACGACGACCTCGCCGCCATCAAGCTGCTCATGAAAAAGTACGCCCTCGACAATGTGCACTTTTCCGGCCTCCGCCTCAGCTCCTCGGCCTGCGTCGCTTTCCCCACCTGCGGGCTCGCCATGGCCGAGTCGGAGCGCTACCTGCCCGTGCTCATTACCAAGCTCGAGGACTGCCTCGCCGACGCCGGCCTCCGCCAAGACTCCATCGTCATGCGCATGACGGGCTGCCCCAACGGCTGCGCGCGGCCCTGGCTCGCCGAGGTTGCCTTTGTCGGCAAGGCCTTTGGCGCGTACAACATGTACCTCGGCGGCGGCTACCACGGGCAGCGCCTCAACAAGCTGTACCGCTCGAGCATCAAGGAGCCCGAGATCCTCGACATTATGAAGGGCTTGCTGCGGCGCTATGCAAAGGAGAGGGAGCAGGGGGAAAGGTTTGGCGATTGGTGCATACGCGGGGGTGTGATCAAGGCGACGACGGACGGGACGAATTTTCATGATGACGTGGCGGAAGAGGACGAGGAGGAAGAGTAAAAAGAATAATATTCTTTTTCTTATGTCCTTGTGTGTGCGTGTTCTGATTTTGAAAATGACATGGCATGCTGACGTTGGTCAAACTTCTTGTTTATATAAAGATTGAAACATCAAACAGCAACGATAACAGTCGGCCGGACGCATATATGTATATGATGATTTTGTTTTCATTCTTCACTCCTTTCATTTTTGCATTTTATCTAGCAGAAGACTTAAATAGTTGACCAAAAAAAAGTTTCAAGATACCAATGGTTGCATAACATGTCAGCTTAATCAAAATGGGTCATGCAATTTTTTCATTCAAAGCTCGTTTCCTACATTAAACCCTCGGAAAATCTTGATATCATCCAGATATTTTTGACGTGGTTCTCGTCGTCCAACATATACAACTCAACTTCCACGTCGCAAAGAAATTTAAGTAAACAAATGCAGCAAAAACTTCTTAAAAACACCAGCCCTGTAATTCACAAACAAGCTCTCTTAATCACAACGATCGGTGATCAATGGATATATAACAGATAAACAGGTGGAAGCTGCGAGTCAGTACATTGTGGCAGCTACCCCCCACTCAACGCTTCAAGCTGCTGCCGACGCTGCTGACGCTGCTGCCGATGCTGCTGCCGATGCTACTCGCTGCTTCGCTCATCTTTTCGCCCCAGCCGCCCATCCACTTGGGTGTCTTGAGGCTCATCCGCATTCTGCCTTCAACAATCATGTTGACGAGGTTGATTATGGCAAATGTGGTGGAGCCGATAGCGCGGAACACAGCCAGGGCCGCGACGCTCCACAGGATGAAGCGCAGGTAAAAGTTGTCGCCAATGCCCTTGTTGCTGTAGATTTCCGACACGGCCATGGCAAGGATACCGTTGGCTACCATCCACGTTACAACCATGTAGGTACGCACGCTCTTGTAGTAGTCTTCCTGAAGCTGCGACTCGCTAATGCCGGGTTTGGAAACGACGACACGATCACGAAGGTTGCGCAGCGCCTCATCATAGCCGCTGTCGATATCCAGCTGCTCGCTCGGCATCTCTAGCTCGACCGTCTGGCCCTTGCCAACCGCGCCACCGAGATCCGTCTTGATAACGTTGTCACCCTTGGTGCCCCATGTGATGTCGTGCGTGTTGCAGAAAGCATACACTTGCAGCGTGCAAATGTAGCTAGGCAAAAGCATAAAGTATTGCAGGGACGAGGTCATCATGTGCCAAGGATCCAGGTACACCAGTGACATCAAAATGTATAAGCCAACTGTCGACGTGAGTGACACGATCAAATTGGTAAAAACATTGTTGCCGACATTGAATTTGTGCAAGTTCGTCTTGTCCGTCAGCTGGCGTATCACAATGTAGAGGACTGCAAAGGTAGTATATGCCATAATGATGGCGTAGATGATCATGCTGGCCAGATACATTTTCTTCGCACCCTGTGGTCTGTTTCCCAGGGACAAAATAAATTGTGTAGCAATCAGTAAGACACACGTATATCGTAGAATAATGAAGATGACGGTTCCTATGTTGTGGCCGAAGGGATCAACCTGCTTTTCCGTCAAACCGCCGGCGACAAAGAAGAAAGTCAAGTAAAAGTTGGCGAGAGAAAAGTAGGTGAACATGAGTTGGCAGCCCTGATAGACAAATTCCGTGTAGAGGAGGATCTTGCGCGCAATGGTATGATCAGTGGCAATAATCTGTCTGAAGTTGACGAGAGAGTAGACGGCAGCAAAGAATGCACCGTTGAGCCATCGGCGACGCTGGGAGATGAATTCGGGAACAGAATCTACATGAAGTTAGCAATGACATCTCAGGAAAAAAAAAAAATTCTGGCTTACCTGGAACATCAGTTTCACCAGTGCAGCCCTTGACGTATTTCAGAACCCAGCGCTCGCCTCTCTTGGCAACCAACTCCCAGCAGAGAATACGATCCTCGGCAAGATACATGTTGGCAGTAAACACGTCCGCATGTTGGCCGTGAAGTGTCTCACCCTTGAAGTATTGGCTAAGGGGGCCGTGCCCGTGTTCATCATTTTGCAGAGCGTGGTATCGGTAGGCGCTGAGTGCACCGGGAAGCACAGTGATGTAGCCAAAAACGGACTCGAGAGGCTTGTCCAAAATGTTGGACATTTTGTACTCAAAGTTCTGAGAAGCAACAAGAGGGTTAAGGAGGCTGGAGCCGTACTTGCCCTTCATGGCCTTGATCTCACCACATGCGCCGGCCACGTTAGAGTCGGTATCAAAGGCCTTCCAAAGGTGGTAGAGAGAATTTCCGCCAGGGCGGGTACCAACGTCGAGCAAAATGCAGATATTGGGGTTAAGTGCTCGGCCAAAGGCGTTAAAGAACCATCTGTGAGAGTTGAGCTTGCCACGATTCTTTTCCTTGAGACAGAATATCATCTGGCAAGGGACAATGCCCTTCTCAGCACCCTTAAACTTGAGGTCCGAGTCAAGAGACACCTGAGTGGTGTATTCGTAAACATGTGCTTGGACGGCGCGGTTGTTGACAAAGTTCTTGGCAATACCGTGCTGGAAGACACCCATTGCAGCAAGGGCATCAAGTGTACGGGGGTGGATTTTGGGGCGACCATCGCAAATAATGCAGACGACAATCTTGTGCCAGCCAGTCTCGCCCCAAGTTCGCGAACGAGATCGGGAGCAAAAATGTGAAATATTCTTCATGACAGCGTGCATGGTACGTGTGAAGCAGATTTCGTCCTCGTTGTACATGGTAATGCAAATGAAGAGTTCTGTTTCTCGAGTAGTTCGACCGATGGATTGTCTGAGATGGTATCCTCTCTCAACAAAGTCATCAGGGTCGCAAGTGACAGCGGTATATCTCATGTGAGTGAATTCGACTTCGTCACGGCGCGGCAAAAAACTGTACAGGATCGTGGGAATTTTGCACTCGAGAACCAGCTCACCGTTGATGAGCTGGACTTCCTTTCGCGACATTTGAGGGGCGCGAACACCTCGTCGCTCCTGGGCACCGTCGGGCGCAGGCCCATAACGTTCAACCTTTTCAAAGTCCTCCTCATCCCCTCCATCGAGAGTATCTTGAGATTCTGAGTGAAAAGAGTCGCGAGTTGTCGGGAGAGGACGCGAGTCGCTGAGGTCGGAGCCGGGGCCAAAGACATCATCGCCGTCTAGGGGTATATTTACTGTGGCGTCGTCTACAAAGGCCTGCGAGTCGCGAGCTGAGTTGGAAAAGAGAGGTGCAGGAGGCAGCGGGCGTCTTGGACTGCCGCCATACTTGGAGGACGGTGTACCTGGTCGCGGGCTACCGTTCAAGTCGGAGGGCTCGAATGAGAGATTGGTGGGCGGCGGACGTGAAAATTCAGAGACTCTTGATGAGGGAGTCCATGGTCTCTGTGGCGATCCGGCGTCTCTATTGGCAAATGGCACGTACGTCGAGTCCGGAGGAGGCATAGCTCGCGATGCGTCCTTGATTGAGCTTTCTCGAGATGGAGACGACGTGACACTAGGCTGATATGCGTGATACGGTTTCTGGGCCGAAGTATCGCTGAAAGTACTAGAAACAAAGTAATGTGAGCGCCAATTGGTAGGAGATGAAGAGTATGGTAGTGACTTGAAAACGGGAGTGCCTTTGCTACTTGGCAAAGCGGGTGGTTGCAAGGTCGAATCACCATCAGCTCGCTGGAGCTTTGGCGGTGAGTTTATGACCGAAGAGGGTTTTCTTTCAGACAGAGGCTGCGACGACGTTGCAGAGACACGGCAAGTCTGTTGGAGCTGGAAGCGCTCGCTCGGCCCATTTAGTAGGTCCGGAAGAGCTTTTGGCAGCTTTGAAGGCAAGCTGAAGGCGGGTAATTGTGTGTTGGTGATGTTGAGATTTGGATTCTTTAGCAGCTTTGCAACGCTTGGTCTGATGGGGAGCTTGGACAAGGGCGAAATTTGGGCTTTGGGTTGTGATTGCGGAAGTGACTGGTTTGCGAGCGTAGTACAGCGCGAGTCTTGATCTTGACGCAGGGCATGATTGGATGAAACTGTGACTGATTTCTGCCTGGTTGCCGGCCAAAACTGCGAGGGACAACGCGGCGACTGTGATGAAAGGCAGGTAATTGAGCGATTCTGGGGTACATACTGTCTGAACTCGTCCATGGGAGATTCCACCGAGGTCAATAGTCTGACGGCTGCTGAACTGGTGCCGTTGGGTGTATCATGGTCGTCGTCGTAAGTGTGAAAGCTGTAGTCGGGCGGCCGAGACGGGGTATTTGGGCGATCCATTGTGTTGACTGAGCTGGAGCTTGTTTGAGCTCGTTGTGTCTGGAATGCTGATGCGGCTCAGCCAAGACAGCTGGTGGAGGGGCGGCGGAATGGACAAACGGTGGTAATAGTTGGATGAGGGAGGACTAGATGATTGAGTCAAGAGTCAATGAGAAAATGCAACGAGAACCAGTCTCGCGAGAGAAAAGCATCAACGAAAAAAGAAATGACATGTAAGCATTGGGATTGACAGCTGCAGACAATGAAGTGAGACGAGTTGGCTGGTGTTGATTTCACATTACATACGCACTCACACTCAAAGGCACTGCCCCGTTTGCCTGTCCTTTGTTTGGTTTGCGGACAAAAGTGGCGGGAGCTAGCTGGTTGACTGGGCAACCAATGCAGTGACGCGCGCGCATCCCATGCAAGGGACCGTCACCACATGGTTTCAATTTCCAAGCCAGGCCGAATGAATGCTCCGATGCCGTCATTGTGAGTCGCTAACTAGGACCCTGATAAAGAGTCGACGCCGTGAGGTGATTCATTGTCCGTATTAGGGGTGCCAGTGTTGGTGTCAATAGACGTCACCATAAACCTCCAGGTTAGGTCATGATGCTGCGAACATAATTCTGGCGCGCACCACAACAAACCACGCAAGGCAGTCTAGGTTAGGAAAAAAAAAAGGTCAAACTTGTAAGCAATGCCCGTTCTTTCTCTTCGTCTCTTCTGACTACATTTTGGGTTGTGGTGCCCGCTTTTGTTCTCTCCCTCATTTGACCTTCTCCTCATCATGCCGATTAAATAGTAGCTGGGCATCACCCGTTTTCGGTAACCACCATCATCGTATCACGCACCCTGTATCATGCCACCACTTGGCAGACTCCAGACCTGACCAATCGTTCAATTGACTGCGTTCCTATTAATACAAAAAGAATTGGCGTTTTTGTCGATGGCTGCGCCCACTGACTCGCCACCCAACTCCCAGAATCTTGTCGGCCCGACATGACCAAACTTAGCAATTAGGTACATGTCAGGCGACCCGATCGTGGGGCAACCTCCTCTGGCAGTCACCGTTCCCCGGCTTTTCTCGTCTCAACTCCGCCAATTCACCTTTTGCCGAGCCTACAAGTCGGGCATTTTCCATGCTTAAAAGCTTCTCGAAGTCACTCCTCATTCGAAACATGTTTCCTCACTTTCCTCACTTTCCAACTTTGAAGCCTGCTTCGCTGCGTCTCTCCTCGCTTCATCATGCATTGGTTGCAGTCCATCTCGCTGGTCGGCACCTTGAGCCTCGTTCATGTCTGTCTCGCTGCCAATACCACATCGACCTCCAGCAACTCCTCTGTGCCGACCTATGTCGACCCCAATGTGCCCACCGGTGTGCCCATCGTCGGCGACTACGGCGGCCGTTATCGCCCACAAATTCACTTTTCTCCACCCCAGCATTTCATGAATGATCCCAACGGCATGTTTAGAGATGAACTAGGTATATGGCACCTCTACTATCAGTACAACCCCACCGGCATCGTGGCTGGAAATCAACACTGGGGCCATGCCACTTCAGAGGACCTCTACCACTGGGTGAACCAGCCAATTGCGCTGTTTCCTCCTAAAAAGAATCAGTACATCTTCTCTGGCAGTGCTATTACTGACCCCAATAACACGTCCGGATTTTTCCCGAAACAAAAGAACGGCGTCGTCGCAATATACGTGAGTTTTCTTCTTTAGTAAACATCGAGAAATGCCATTGCGCAGCGTCTGACAGCAGCAGACCCTAGCCGAGTATGGCCAAGACGGTAGTCCTGGGCCTCAAACCCAAGCTATTGCATACTCTCATGACAATGGATACACATTCACGCCATATCAAGGTAATCCAGTCATTCCGAGTAACTCTTCGCAGTTTCGCGATCCAAAGGTCATCTGGTACAAGGACCACTGGGTGCTGGTCATAGCCTACGCCCAAGACTACAAAATCGGCATCTTCACCTCTCCGAATCTCAAGGAGTGGACGCATGCTAGCAACTTTTCCCACACTGGTCTCTTGACCCTGCAATGGGAGTGCCCGAACCTGGTGCAAATGCCATACTTGGATTCAGATGGCAACAAGCACGACGACATGTGGCTGCTAGCTATTAGCGTGAATCCAGGAGCGCCGCTTGGTGGCTCCGTCGCTCAGTATTATCCTGGCCACTTTAACGGTACGCATTTTGAAGCCGTCGACAATGCTGCTCGGATCGCGGATTTTGGCAAAGACAACTATGCTGGCCAGTTCTTTTACACCACAGCCCAGGATGAGCTGCCCATATACCTGGGCTGGGCCTCAAACTGGCAGTACACGCAGGTAGTGCCTACTGGCGAGGAAGGCTGGCGGAGCGCAATGACGGTTCCCCGTCGCTCCTATTTGAAAAAAGCAAAGAGGATCGGCTGGAAGCTTGTGACGGAACCGTACAATCTGGAACCAGTCATGGGCCCCGAGTTGGCTAGCAACAACAGTCTAGTCAATGGCAGCCTCACTGTTGACTTTGCTAGTGTTGATTCAAACGCGCTCTACTGGGAGGCGAATATCACGGGTCTCCCTCAAACCGGCATTTCTCAGTCAGCAACGCTCAACTTTACATTCATTGCGCCTCAGACGGGCGAATTTGTGCGCGGCGGCTACTACCTCGGTGGTGACACACCCTTCTTCATAGACCGAAGCGGCGCCAAGGGCTTTGATAATGTCTTTTTCACGGACAAATTCTCGACGAATAGCCTGATTGACGGAGATGCGTGGCGCATGAGCGGCATCATTGACCGATCTGTTCTCGAAGTATTCCTCGACGGCGGGATCGAGAGTGCGACAGTCACGTACTTTGCGACGCAGCCACTCACTTTGATGGTTCTGGGCACAGCCGATATGCCAAAGGGTGCCAATGTCAGCGTCAGCGTGCGCGCCTTGGAGAGTGCTTGGACGAGAATGGCCAATGAGGGTGATGGGTTGGTACATGGCAACCAGACGACAAATGGGACCGCCAGTGCGAGCAAGAATCGGTTGTTTGGCGCTTTGTAGGCCCCAGGTCGCAATCTTATACATTGATGAGACGGCATACTCTTACCGGCCGCCATATGACGTGACGATGTATATACACACTGCTTCTGACAATTCTGACAATGTCTCAAATTTCTACCCTGTGTGTTTGCGCTTGGCTTTGATGGTGTCATGGGACCCCCTTCGTAAAAGCGAGCGACATTTACCTAGGTCTCAGGCAGTAGCACCAGTAAAAGACGTCTGGATCTGTCGCTCTCGACTTTGGCGTCGGTATCTTGGATAGCACCTCGACCTCAAACGGCAGATTGCTCAGCCGGAACCGGTCAGCCGAGAAGCTCAAAGCTATCCACGCCCCATCGGGCCTGATGCATTGGTACACGCCATCGCACATCTTGCGCAGCGCATCCTCGCCGCCGCACGAGACGGCGTCGCAGGTGCTCTTGTCCAGTGCCAGCTGAAACTCCCACCGCGGCCCGCCATCGTCGTTGTCATCGTCGTCATCGTCGTCGTCGTCGTCGTTGTCTGACGCTGCAGCGGCCACGAGATCCTGCGGGAGCCGCGTCGCGTCCGCCACGGCATAGCGCAGGCGCACGTCGCCAAAGGCCCGCCGCTCGAGCGCCCGCCCGCGGTCGGCCGCCAGCGGCTCGTAGTCGAGGTTGGTGACGCGGAGGAAGCCGCGCCGCCGCAGGTGGTTGTGCAGGTCGCTGGTGCCGGAGCCAAGGTGGAGGATCTCGGAGGAGCGGTCGAGGCTGGCGAGGAGGGGATCAATGAGGCGGAGGAACTCTGAGGAGGAGAGAAGCCACTCAAAGGCAGTCTCGGAGCTGAATCGTTCATGCCAGTAAGACTGCTGCTCATAGTCTGCCGCCATTGTGTGAATTGTTCTTGTTGGTCGATTAGATGAGAAGAAATGAGAGAGACAAAGCATAAAATAGATAAAAAAATCTTTGCATTTGCACATGCAACCACCGAGATGGCGTTTACATCATCTTCTCCACATCCATGTGGGTAAATGAGTTGGGAATTATTTCAGGGTATCATTTAGACCAGATCAAAGTAATTCTTGACATCTTTAGTCTTTAATGCTATTGCCAAGCTGCAGACTGGGTTTCAAGTAGTGGCAGGCGAAATCATCCATCGTTGGCCGATGTGAGGGCATTCACAGATCCTCAATGTGCAAGTGGGCCGTGGTGCTGGGAGATGAACTCCCGGCAAATGGGTGACAGAAAACCTTTTTCATAAGCTTGTCATCAATCTAATCTTTAACTTTCTCAACTTTATCATCAACTTCAACTTCCCCGTATTTATCTAAACTTAGAATTAAAGCTACTTTATTATCTCTATCTCTGGAATATTCCTTGCGACTCGTGATCGACGGTTTTTTGGTGATCACCCCCATACCTAGACGAACCGAGTTTTGTCTAACTATGATAATGTTGCCACATAAAACGAAAATCTTTAATCTCTATAACTATAATACACGAATTTCAAATATATTTTGATTGTTCAGGCATCATCAGTCCCCCTAAACTCAAACTTTCATATCCTTTTCGGCCGTCATGTTCGTCGTTGGAAGGGTCAATTTGGCCTTTTCACTCTGCACCACCTTTGCCCACGCATATACGATGCCACTGACAAAAGCAATAAAAACAGCGGAAACGCTGCCCAGAGTGACGGGCGCGCCGAAAAACAGAAATCCCGTGACGGCCAGAGGTAGCTTATTGAGCGCTCCAACCATGGAATACGTCGTCGAGGAAGTGACACGGATGCACCAGGCAGTCGTGTAGGAAATGAAAATGGTGCCAAGACCAGAGTAAATCATGCTGATGATGAGAACAGTGCGCGTCTCTGGCGGAAAGTTTCTGGTGACGTTTTCGCTGGACCAGTCCTCCAGAAACAAGGATGCTAGGACAAGTACAGGTATAGAAAGCAGGTTGTTGTAGAACATGGCTACGCGATTTGTTAGCTTGAGACTCGAAGCCCGAGATACTGGAGATTGACTTGTTGACTTACTGTCGACGTCGCTAAAGTTGAATGCCTTCATGACCTTGCGCGAGCCGATTAAAAAGGCCGAGGTGCAGAAGACGTTGATGCCCATCCACGTGTAGCCAGCCGCCAGCTGCGCCGTGGCAGCCGACGTGTCAACAGAGTGCAAGCCGTTAATCGCCGCTTGAATGTCTGCCCAAGCAGCAATGACTGAGCTGAGCACCATCAAGCCAAAGGAGACTAGGATGAGGCGCGAGACTTTGGTGCCGAAGAAGACGTTTTCGCCGTACGCGATGACGATGATGGTCAGGTTCTTGAAGATTGTGTACACGGGGACACTGAGATACTGGAGCGATTTGGCGCCGGAGTAAATCATGCCGACGAGCAGCACAGACAGTGGGAGCCCTGGAAGGGGGGGGAGGGGGAGTAGTTGTCTAGTCAGCAACGCGGCGCATCGAGGTTTTTGCGCATTTGAGTAACATACATATTCTGGCCTTGAGAGAGTCGTAGGCTCCCAGTGTAGTGACCATTCCGAAGCGTTTGCCGATGAGCACGGCAGCCAGGCAGACGACGGACTACTCATGCAAGCTTTAGCAAAAGGGCTCCCGCAAGTCGGATGACATTAGATGGAAGCTACTTGAACCGTGAGGCAGAAAAAGGTGAGATTCCATGATCCGCCTGAGAATATGTACTTGTTGACTGCTGTCATACTAATAGAAGCCACGCAATACGCCAAAATGGATGCGTTGGAGTTGCTGATTAGACCTGCCGAGGCAGGCCTCGGGGAGGGACTACTGTTGGCCGTCATGGCTTCAGCTGGGTGCAAATTTATTGCTCGTTCTTTAATAAACGTCGCCGCGTTACAGAGGACACAAGAACAGGTCCAATCCAGTTGAGAATGGCGAGCTAGACTTCTACCTATCAATGTGATATTCAGACCAGTAGCGTCCTGATCAGAAACAGAAAAGGAGTAACATCTCAGAGATCTGTGAGATTAAATTTGATGCGATATTAGTCGGTCTGGGCCTTTGAGTGGATATGGATAGGGGCAAGCAGCCTCGGAAGTGGGTGATGGGAGACGCCGCTAGTTGGTTGAAACTGGAAAGCTTATTCTAATAAGATCTACTCAATCTTATCGTTTACCTTTTTTTCATTCAGTTTTCTTTTCTTTCTATTGATTTTTCCCTGAGTCTCTCAATTTCGTTGCTCAAGTACAATCTTTGGCAACGCCACAATTCATCCAATCACACCTTGGCCCCTAACTAGCGGCAAGGCATTAAATCTCCCTCATCAGGTCCCGATTGGCGGCGTGTCAGTGGACTAGGCACAGGCAAAATGCACTAACATGAATGTCACCGACCAATATAAGTAGTTGACAACAATGAGTTACATGCTGCTAATTGCGGTCAACGCCCTTCTTTCATGAGGAGCTTGATGGCGGCTAGGTCGTCGTCGTGCACATTACTGAGGATGAAATCCAGTGACAATGCTAACAGCTAGTCTACCAAAGTCATACATGGGACAGCTGTTGGAAGACGTGTGGTTGACGCTCGGCCAGCTGCTGAGGAGTATTAACGAGGCTCCCACGCCTGCGCCGGGGAGACCCAAAAAACAGGCGGCAATCGGACCAAAATGTTGCCTCCGAGGGTTGCTTGACTCCAATTGTGATGCTGCTCAGTTCAAGTTTGGCGTTGATAGAAACCCGTGCGACTGATTTGCCAAGTTTGTGGCGCGCCCCGAAAAAGAGAAGCAAGAATGCAACTGGCGGAATTGGTAGCCATCTGCCTTTCAATAATCTTACACATATCGGATACCAGACGCCTTGGAAAGGGATTGCCCGAAATAATACCCATTATAATAAATACTAGACAAAAAAGTTAAACATACTTGAGCAAGCGAGGAGACCGGGGACCGCAGATGAGACATGAGCGCCTCGGTGATACCGTGAGGTTTTGCTTGCTTGCGGCCCGTCGCTATGCTGACAAGGGGTTTATGCCACGGGATCAATGTTTGCTGCATTCGTTTACTTGAATCGCGAAAAACGGACCACTAATACTGGGATACTGAAGTGCAGCGCCGAGAATACAGCACAGCGCGGCAACACAATCTTTTTGGGGGGGGGGGGAGAAGGGAATTTGTCAATTTGCAGTGGAGATTCCTGACAGCCTCGTATTATCACGTCGCGGCGACTTCTTCACAGATGGCGTCCCGCGCACCGGGTTGTTTTAAAGAAAGACTGCAGCAAGGCAGAATCTGGCTACCGAGTACCCGCACGACGTTGCTACTAGCAAACTGAAATGACAATCTGTACAGATTACGAGTCCTGTTAATAAGGCAAGGCTCAGCACATTGACAAAGAAACAACGCCCCAGTGGGGGCGCAGAGGGACGATCGGAGACAAGTATGAGGCCAGGGCTGGCCGGGGCTGGAGAGCGCGCTGGGCCGGGGCTGAATTGGATCTCAGCTGGGAACAGGGGCCTCGCCGGCAATACCCTTATCCTTTTGATCATGGGATTGTGCGACGCGGCGTTGATGACATGGTAAATCAGTCGCGCAACCCGACTGCTGATCCGTACACAGAGCAGTGAGTGCTGTTTCAACTTATTAGGTGCACATATTCTATGCACATATGGATTTTTGAGCATAGTTGACGCTCAAAACCAGCCAAAGTCATTCGATCCATTTCTTGCTCCGGCTTCTATCCATCGCGCCTCTTTGTCGTGAATTAAAGCCCACTAGTTGCGGAGTGGCTTCTTTAGCTCAGTAGCTTAATAGGCTTGTCCAATTGCTAGATTATGACCTAATTTTGACCGCAGCTATCAAGTATTTGTTTTTGTATCTGTCCGTAGCTTCCAAGTATGCCCATGCCATGCAAGAACTGAAAAGTCATCCACACAAGGAAAGGGTAGACTCCAATATTCGTGGGCAGAGGCGTACTCGGTAGAAATTATATGTACATGATGCTGACACCAGTAGACCACAGCAGCGATATCACAAGTAGGAATCGCCCCCTCTGTCAAACTACTTATCTGAACTAATCAGGTCAGTACGGTGGCCTAACTCGAACTACCTCGGAAGCCACTTCCGAGCATCCGCCAGCTAGGTGTGGCTGCTGACCCCGACTTGCCCGAGATCATCGTGCGCCACTGCCCTGAAATAGGAGCCCACACATCCATCTGGCCGGCAAGTTTGCTAGTTACCTGTTTGGCATATTGGTTTTCCTCGTAAGCCAGTTTGTATGGCGGCTGCCGCACGCAGCCACGCTACGGCAGTGGGAGCCGGGCATCATGCTTGCTGTCACTGGAGCAATTCTAGGCCGCAGCTTGCTGGCACTGTACCGTGACCAACTAATTGTACCCACTGGAGCTTCTGGGGCGAGACATGCAGCTCTTCGACGACGCCTGTCTGCGCCGCCGGGCAACATTGTTGTATCGATGGCGTTGCTGCATTAACTACTGGCCCCATGTCCAAGAAACCAAGAAAAAAAGGCCGCTCTGACAATTCTGGCAGCGCAATAATGACCCAGTTTTGTGTTCATTGAGAGCCTGCTCCCTAGAGGCAATTGTCCCTGCGCCAGTAAGAAACTGGTGCTTGGTGCACTTATGGGGTGACAGATGGAGTCCCGTCAGCAGTCCTACTCCGTACTTGGCATGATTCGTGAGAACTGCATGGGATCAACGGCTTGGCAAAGAGATTTCTAGGAATCCCATGTTTGTTGGAATCCACTTCTTCAAGGCGAATTGGGTGGGCATCGAGGTACCAAGCACCTAACTACCTGCTGGGCAACTGGGCAACCGGGTTGCTGGATCGTCTATCTGTTCATCCAAGAATCAGTTTATCATATCTCCTCATAGCAGGTCTAGTTCATTGTTTCATCATATCTTCGCTGGGCATGCCTCGATTTCTACACCCAAACGTCTTTTTATAGTGCCGCAGTATGGGACTTTCCTTTTCTTGTGCGCATCTGCAGATCCAGCCGAGACGTTTTCCCCGTTTCTCCCCGCCAAGCCTAGCGACTCAAGTTTGCGCAGCGAATTGGTCTTGTGCCGTTCCGGGTCTTGTTGCACTGTATATCCTGTTGCCCCATCTTCGCAACCCTGGTGGCATTTTGCAGTCTCAATAAATAAATAATGCCCTCTGTTTCCACCCCCCATCTCCGACGGCGGAGCTTCCCATCTCTACCGTTTTCTACAAGTGCTCGTGAAGACGTGGTGCTGGTATTCTGGATTCCTCACGACCAGAGTCGCATACTTCACTCGCCATGGCTGACAAGGCAGACCAAAGCACCACCACGGTGAGGCCAATTTTGGTCTCTGAAAAGAGTGTATGTCGCCGTCGCGGCGCTTGGCGGTTGCCTCCGAGAGCTGCTTGACTCCAATCGCTAATGCCGGCGGTGCCGCAACAGGATCAAGCACGGCAAAATGGCCAGAGCCCCGAGCTCAGCAAAGGCGGCATCAAAAAGACAGAGCGCCACCTTGATGTCACAGAAGATGACTTGCTGGAGGCTAAAGAGCTCGCAGCGACTTATTCGCTGGTAGACTTGCGAAATGTGAGTTTCGCGGCCAGCAACCACCAGAGGACGCGTGACAATTAAACAGCCCATCTAGATGATGCAACGTGTGCTCAAACTCCATGGCCGGGATCCCAACTTTCCATTGCAAGTCATTCGGGAAATTGAGCAATTTCTGAGTATGCATACACCGTTCCCGAGCCGCACATTGCAGACAATGTTACTGACCATCTTTCCAAAGAGAATGAGGACATACTTGCCAATCCAGAGAAACATGAGGAGCTCATTGATGAAATGAAGATTGAAGCAGCTCTAATCACTAATAACTCGCCCTACGCCGAAGTTCGAGCCGTCGTCGACAACCACGACGATCCCACCACTCCAGTTTCCACCATCCGAGCCTGGGTAATTGGCATCATACTCTCAGTCGCGTGTGCTTTCGTCAACATCTTTTTCGGCATCCGCATGCCCGCCATCAGCGTCACCTCAAACGTCCCTCAGCTACTGGCCTTTCCGCTGGGGAAATTCTGCGAGACTGTTCTGCCCGATGCTGGCTTCACCCTCTTTGGCGTCCGCCACAGTCTCAACCCTGGCCCCTTTAACAAGAAAGAACACATGCTCATCACAATCATGGCCAGCATTTCCATCGGCGGTACTTACACGAGCATGATCATCTGGATGCAAGCGCTGCCCAAGTTCTTCAATCAGCCGTGGGCCATTAATTTTGGCTACCAGACGCTGATAGCACTTTCTACTAATTTTATCGGCTATGGTCTGGCGGGCATCACCCGACGCTTCCTTGTGTATCCTTCATTTTGTGTTTGGCCGGAAGCTCTCGTCACTATTGCGCTAAATGCCTCCTTCCACGACGAAGCGAACCCGGGCGTTGCTGGTCCTTTCAAGTCCTTCTGGAAGATAAGTCGTCTGAGATTTTTCTGCATCGCTGGTGGCCTCATGTTTATTTACTTCTGGGTCCCCAATACTCTGTTCGCTGGACTATCAGTCTTCGCCTGGATGACCTGGATCGCTCCTGACAATCATCTCCTGACCACTATCACCGGCACCCGAAACGGTCTTGGATTGAACCCTATTCCGACATTCGACTGGAATATTGCGACATTCCTCACTGATCCTCTAGTCATTCCCTTCTTTAGCATATTTAACCTATTCATCGGCATGTTTTTCAGCATGTTTGTCGTGATTGGCGTCTACTTCAGCAATGCCTGGTACACCGGATACCTCCCCATCACGTCCAACTCTCCTTGGGACCACTTTGCGAAGCGATACAACGTGACCCGAGTCCTTGATTCAAGAGGAATCATGGACATTGAAAAGTACCAGGACTACTCGCCACCCTTTCTGTCAGCTGGAAGCATTGTGAATTACATGTTCTTTTTCAGCGTATACACTGCCTCCGTTACTCACGCTATTTTATACCACCGTCTGGCAATTACAATGGGCCTGAAGGAGCTGTGGAACACAATCTGCCGACGGAGGAATACGGAAGAGGACCGCGTGTTGGATGTCCATAACCGTCTCATGAAGTCTTACAAAGAAGTGCCCGAGTGGTGGTATGGAACCTGCCTCATCCTTGCCGTTGCGGTCGGAGTTGCTGGTATTGTTCATTACCCTACTCATACGAGTCCCGGAACAATCTTCTTCGGAATTGCCCTGACACTCATCTTCATTGTACCCACGGGCATTATTTACGCCATTACTGGTGTGCAAGTCAGCCTAAATGTCCTGGCCGAGTTTATCGGTGGTTCTTGGGTTGAAGGAAACGCTCTGGCAATGTGCTTCTTCAAGACATATGGTGTCATTACGTGTATGCAAGCACAGGCCTTTGCCAAAGACCTAAAGCTCGCACACTACCTCAAGATTCCTCCTCGCATTACCTTTTTCGCCCAAATGGTCCCTACGCTCGCCACCACTTTTGTGGCCGTAGGCGTCTTGACTTATCAAATCACACTAAAAGATGTCTGTACGGAAGATGCCCCTTTCCGATTCTACTGCCCGGGCGAGACCACCTTCTTCACTGCTGCGGTACTATGGGGCACTGTTGGCCCAAAACGACTTTGGGGTGTCGGCGGTCAATATGCCGTGACTCTGCTTGGGTTTCCTCTCGATGTCATTGTTGTCCTCGCTTTCTGGGCGCTGGGAAGAAAGTACCCCGACAATAGAGTCCTGCGCCAAACGCATCCTGTGCTGTTGCTCTTTGGCGGTATTCAATGGGCTCCATACAACATTAGCTACATTTGGGCGGCCGTTCCGCCCGCAGCTCTGTCGTGGCTCTATGTTCGCAAGCGATTTCTAGGATTCTGGTCCAAGTACAACTTTGTTCTATCTGCCGCTTTGTCCTGCGCCATCGCCGTCTCTGGCATTATCCAGTTCTTTGCCGTTGCTTACAAGGGCTACCAAGTCTCCTGGTGGGGTAACAGCATTGTTCAAAGCCACTGTGAGGATCCCATGAACGCTGCTTGTCGCCTCAAGCATCTAGCAAAGGGGAGTTTTTTGGTCCTGCTCCCGGGACGTACAACGTCTAGGAGCTGTGTATTGCCCAACGTAACTAATCTTTACTGTGCTACCATCCGTCGTAGGGCATATGATTTACGTCTACGAAACTAACAAAAATACTGTATATACCGAGGTGCAGAAGTGTCGAATGGACGAATTGATGAATTATATACTTACAAGTTCGCTTCAGTAACGTGTCATGCCAATGCAGAATAAGGCGATTTTACGAAAACAAGAGGGCGACCGAGCAGGCGGCTCCGGCTACATCTAGGCTGCCGCGACGACGAAAAGCCATTGCAATTTGGTATCAAAGGTCAGCGTCCGAAGAGATGTGCACCATGCCGCCTGGCAAAGGACAGACCCAAAGGTTGGAGAAATTACAACAAAAACCGAAAAGTCGCCAACGTGAGAGAGGCCGATTGAGAGCGGCAATGGATGGAACTACAAAGCCATGCCGACATTCTCCGCTTTGTTCGAGAAATACCCGTTGGAGAAGGACTGAACGTGGACAAGGCCTAAGTCTGATAAACCATGTATGCCCAAAACGCCCTGGATGTATAGCCGGCACCTTTTCTAATGTAACCCTTTCTGACCTGCTGATGCTTCTCCCTGGTCTCCACGTTCATTCATAGTAAATTGAGACACTATATCCCGAGATATACTAAATTGCAGCTGCAGCAATCTTCATACCCAACTGCCTCGCATGCTGAGCCATGAGGGCGTCTGCAATCGTCAGAGCGGCCATAGCCTCAACGATAGGTACTGCACGAGGGACAACATTAGGGTCGTGACGACCCTTGGCGGCCAGGACGCCCTCGCCGGAGGCATCATAGCGCGCGGTAGTCTGGTCCTGGGAGATTGTAGCGGGGGGCTTGAACGCAACACGAAAGGATAGGCATGCCGTTGGAGATGCCACCCTGGATACCACCCGAGTGGTTCGTCTTAGTGTGTAGGCGGGAGGGAGGGATGCCAACGCCAGCACTTGGTGTCGTAGCCTGGGCGGCGGCGGTAGTGGACACGAAAGGGTCGTTGTGGACGGATCCGCGCATCTCGGCGCCATGGAAGCCAGAGCCAATCCCAGAGCCCTTTGTCGCAGGTATCGACATGATGGCGTGCGCAAGGAGAGCCTCGAGCTTGTCAAAGCACGGCTCGCCGAGGCCGGACGGGCAGCCGCGGATAATACAGGTGACTATGCCGCCGATAGAGTCGTGCTAGTCGCAAAGCTCGGCAATTATGTCCTCCATACGCTTCATAATAGTAGTATCAGGGCACCGCACCGGCAGAAACTCGTCCACCTTGTCGCGGGTGAGGTTGTCGACGAGCTTGAGGAACTTGGGGTTGCTGTTGAGGGAGTCGATGTCGTCGAAGAGCTTAATCTTGCCGACCGAGGACACAAAGGCGACAATCTCGACGCCGTAGGCCTCGCGCAGCCACTTCTCGCCGACGGCGCCGGCGGCGACGCGGGCAATGGTCTCGCGGGCGCTGCTCCGGCCACCCCCGGAGGAGGCCTTGATTCCGTACTTTTCGAGATAGGTCCAGTCGGCGTGGGAGGGACGCGGATAGACATCTATCGTTTTTGCTGCGTAGTCCTTCGGGCGTTGATCTTCGTTTAATACTGTGAGCGTTATGGGAGAGCCCAAGCTTATGGGATGTTAGTATCGTGGTATCTTGACTTTCCGTCAGGTGGTCTCACGTGCGCCCAAACTCGCATCCAGATCCTATCGTCACGCGGTCCTTCTCGTCGCGCGGGGTAGTAATGGCCGACTGGCCTGGACGTCGACGGTTAAGCTGCGGCTGGATGTCCTCCTCAGTGAGGGCAAGGCCTGGCGGGCAGTTCTCGATGATGCATGAGACACACTTGCCGTGGGACTCCCCCGCGCTATGAACAATGAGAGGTCAGTACGCCTGTTGTGCTGCGTTCGTGGCAGGTTAGCTTGAGAAAACTCACGTCGTCACGCGAAAGTAGTTGCCAAAGCTGGACATTGCGTCTATTTCTATTCTGTATAGTCTAGGTGGTCAGGCGCTGTCACGTGTATGCCGGATGCGAGTCATTCAGCATGCTTTCCGCCAACGTACTCCGTACCGACACCCCCCAAATCGCAACTTCAAGTTAACGACGGCCACCCGGCCTGCCGTCAAAAACACATCACGGCAGCTCGCCGAGACAGTCTGCTTCTGCTGCCGGGGCGCGCGGCAGACGGCGCCGTCGAGAAACATTGACACATGGGAGCTAGAGACACACTCGGTGAAGCTGGACCCTGAAATCCAGTTGCCCTCAGTCAGGACCGGGGCTGTGAAAATACGGGACCCGTTTAATGCGAAACATTCTTGACTAGTCAAGTAACTAGTCTCATTCAATCTTCATCAATAAAGGAAAAAGTATATCAATTTATTACGAGTGCTGACAAACCCAGTCGCCGGCCAAACCAACAGTCCCGCACAACAGCTTAAATGCCCATTCTTACTGAAAGCCGATCCCAAAAGGTGCACGTCCACTTCATGTAGCCAGTGTCCCTTTTCCTGTTCTTGCCTCCGTTGACAAACACCAGTCGCTTGCGCCAGCCGGTCCACCACTGCGGCCACAGGGTGAGACGAATTTTCTTGCCGGCGGCTGTCATGCTGTACTTGTAGTCTTGAAACTTGTGCTGGCGATTCGGGTTCAGGGAGCGGATAAAGTTGGTCCAGTAGCGCTGCTTGACGTACGGGACCGCGTCGTTGCTGCCGCCCTGTTTGAAGCTGTCGGGAACGTCGACGACGACGGGCCCCCAGAGCATCGCGGCCTCGATGTTCTGCCGGATACTGGGATCCATCGGGTCGTCGGATACGTCGTCGACGTCCCAGAGGTAGAGGTAGGATCCATCAATCTCTTTCTTCTTCATGCCCTGTGCCGCGATCAGGGCGGGGCAGACGTAGCGCGAGTCCTGGACGACTTGGCTGATTTGGCCGTAGGCGCAAGAGGGAGTGCCGCAGCTGGCATTGGCGTTGGGGTACATTGTGTTGATTTCCTCGAGATCTTCGAGTGACAGTTGAGGATAGAGGTCACTCATGTAGTCGATGACGTCGTCCGTGCTATGGCCATCGCGGTGCGCAAAGACGGTACCCGTGTCGACCACGTTGCCAATAATGAATGGGACCAGGGCAAAATGGCCGTTCTTGAAGTTGTTGGTCGTGGTGTCAATGATCAGATCGTGGTCGATAACGGGGAGCCACCTGTCCCACGGCGGTGCCTCGAGGGTGGACAGAGTGGTGTTGTGGCCCGCATCCTGGATGTCATCTGCGGAGAGTGCGAGCAGACAATCTATGGTCGCTTTCTCGTCGCAACCGATCTGATCTGAGAATATACACGCTGAGTTCGTCTTGCTCCTGCATCCCATCTGCTTTGCGTACTCGAGGTATTGCTCGTCTGCTTGTTCGAGGCTTAGCAGAGGAGGGAACGAGGGCGACTCAGCAATGATGCCTTTGAAATGGGCGTTGTAGGTTTTTTGCATCGTGAGATGAATGAGAACATTTTGGGCACCAATACCGGACCCTCCGAGGACAATCTGCTCGGGATTGCCACCAAAGCGGCGAATGAATCGGGTCACCCAATCAAGCGCCTTGATTTGGTCCCTTATTCCGTTGTTCGAGGTCATGCCATCGTCGCCGGTGAGAAAGCCGTATGGTCCAAGGCGATGGTTGAAAGTCACGACGATGAAGTCGTTGTCGTTTTGAACCATTAAGCCCGTCGCATTAATGTTGGCGTCTGTCAGCGTATTATTGTACCCATCTCCGCGAAGGTAGACAAACACAGGCAATCGGCTGTTCTTCGTGGCTGCAGTGGGAGCCTGGACATTGATAAACAAGCAATCCTCACTGTGATCCGGGTCGCGTGCAGGTCTGCCCGTCACGAGGCACCTATCTCTGTGGACCTTTGCTTCCTGGATTCCAAACTCGCTCAATGGTTCCTCAGGCGGCCTGAAACGTCGATCTCCGATTGGAGGCGCGGCGTAGCGCATGCCCAACCACTGGGTAATTCCGTTGGAGAGAACTAGTCCGTTGTAGTTGGCATAGGGAAGGGCGACTGTGCTGGGTACAGCCAGGACGGTCTGAACAACAAGCGCCCAGGCGGCGATGCACGAACTCGGGCGAAACTGCATGTTGTTGAGTGGTAAGATACAATGACTGGACGGAGGTGAGAGAAAAATAAGCAGACGCAGCTTCTGGCGCGATAGACTTACTTATGCCTATCTGGTGGCCATTATTTTCTTGCCTCGATGCGTGGCTCAAGAAAACTCTGGTGGCACAACGTAGCTCGCGCCTCTTTTGCCTCTTCTTTTAGTCTTGCGAGAGACTCGAAGAACTTGGACATTGGGACATGAGCGTGCACTGAACGCTGTGGCTTCTAGTATGTATAAGAGCTTTCTGTCCTGTAAATAGAGTACTTACCTCACGATATCAGAAATAAGAATAAGCAAGGTCCAGGTTTGGAGGAAGTGTTGAAGGTTTGGAGGCTTATGCAGAGGGACGCCACTCCGGGGAATTTCTCAGCCTCAAAGCCAATGAAAGAAGATGTGGTCTAAGAACAGAAAATATAAGACAAGACCTGTATCGCCTACTTTAAAATGTCTCCATGTGTTCTCTCACAGATAAGGTTACCAGTTTGGCAAATTCTTATGTCGGGCTAGCTTGCCAAAACAGCATTGAAAACAGTGGCTCAACATAATTTATGACTTGATCTATGAGCTTTTTTTCATCGAGAATATACAAATGGACAGCAACAGATAAACATGCATTTGGCAAGCAAGCCACCTTGGGCTACTTAGGACAAGCCAAAAGCCTCCTTTGCACGCGTCAAATACTCCTTTCTGTCTTTTGTCACTTCCACACCCACACAGGCCATGTACGACTCGAATCCACAATCGATATCTTCTTTGAGCTCGTCGCGCACCGTCGCCGGACACTGCGTGACCAGAAACCACGGCCCGCTGCCAAAGTTGTACTCGTCAGGCGTGACGAGCGCCAGGATCTCGTCGAGCTTCTTCGCATCCAGCCCTTTGACCGTCTCCACGTCAGCCACCTTGTCCTTGACGCCGTCGAGCGACTTGGCGTAGAGCAGGTTAAAGGCGGGCGATTGCATGTTGGCGGTGCCCTGGCCGGGGTTGCCCGGTGGCGGGAAGGCGTTGTGCTTGTAGTGAAAGTCGCCCGACTCCAACGCCATGAGGGCGAGGACGGCGGCGATCTCGTTGTCGCTGGTCAGGTTGTATTGGGACATGCTGCGGAAGATAAAAGGGGCGGCCTGGTCGGCGGTGCGGCAGTCGGGCTGGGTCTCGGGGCAGCTCTTCGAGCCGGGCGCGATGATCTTGATCTTGGCGGCGTCGGCGGTGGAGGTCGGCGAAGCAGCCGCGGAGAGGGCGCCGAGCTGCAGGACGGCAGCCTGAAGGACTAAATCGAATTTCATGGTGTTTTAGGTATGTCTTTAGTAGTAAATAGGAGCATCCGCAGAGCTTATAAAGGGGGTGGCTTCTGCTAAATAAATAGAGGTTTCTGTTGAGCACAAATGAGGGGCGCAGTCCTGTGTTAAATATTAGAGAGAAGAAGTCACAAAAGGAAGTAACTAGTCGGCAAGAAAGAGCTGCTTTATAATGTTCAAAATGTTGTACAATGCAACCCTGCCAGTTAACCGCCATCACTTATAGCCACAGATTGAAAGGAGTGCTTGTTTCCTTGTTAGTGGTTTCATGAAGATTGCTGTCAGCGAATCACTGCCTCCTCCTTTGCCAAATGCCGAAACTCTAAGTAATACCTAACGTAACGAGATATTTAACTGACTACATTCCAAATCACGCTTAATTATATTAAGACTACTAGCATTGACGTCGGCCACCTTGGGCATTATCCGAACTTGAGCAGCATTTGCACTATAGAATTATCGCATTAGCTGCATATATTCCACTGAGCAAAATTAACACAAACCTGAAACAAATTCCTCGGGTTTTCTTTAAAGAGATCCTTAATTACTTCTCTTTCAAGAGTTATTCGTGGAGTATTCAGTAAATCTAGAACGTCTGCCTAAAGCGGCCTACCCGCATAATCATTCTAGCATGCGCTCTATTCAAGAAACTCAGCCGACAGTCGATATGATCGCAGCTGTGAGCGTTTTCTCACTATGCATGCACGCAGCTGTGAGCGTTTTCTCACTATGCATGCACGCAGCTGAGAGTAGCCAACGCATTGGTGCTTCTTGCACAAGTACAAACGTGCTTGCGGTTCATCGCACAAGGTAATCAATGAAAAATGTACTTTCGTGACAAGGCACTCTTTTTATGCGACACGAAAGAATGTCGTCTTTGTTCCGCGTCGAGCGAAGCGAGACCCAGGGGAAACAAGAAGAAAACGCTTCCTCTTTACCCGGAAATAAACGGCAGGCCGCGGGATGAACTCGTGCTTAAGGACGAGCACGACGATCTAGAGAGATTCCTGTGTTGTGCGTCTAGCGGCCGTCATCCTGTCCAGTAACGGCTATCTCGTCGACTATAATCGAGCCAGATGTCCCTTTGTCTCAAATGGTTTAGGCCCAGGCCGAAAGCAGATGTAAATATGAAGATGGACTGGGTAGAAACGTAATCAGCTGACACTTTGAGGAGGCATGAAATGTATGACCGCTATCTACAATAACATATTTTGCGTCTGATGCGGCCTTAAGCGGCATCGCTCTCGCCACGACGTCCAGAGGTGTGCCTATAGAAGAGAAGAATATCCAATTTAAATCCCAATTCTTGTGTCAGGAAGTGAGGCCGGCGCCGGGGAGGAGTGCCACTCAAACTGCACCATACAACGCCCAAAAGACTTTCCTTCCCTCGCGACCTGAAATAGCCTCTCTTCTCAACACAACAATATGAAGGAACATGATCGGAGGAGAAAAGAGTCAAAAGTCGTTGCACCTAGATCTGTCCCGCCGATTTGCACCGCTTCCACCCAAGCACCAGTTCTGCAGGTCAGTCTTCTCCATGCTCATTCTTTTATTCTCTGTTTGTCGTTTTGGTCTCTGCTCTCTATGTTCGTCTCTATTTGTAATTTTCATTTCTGCTATCTGTCGTGCTCAAAGAAATTTCAGAGGAAAGACTATGTAGCCAGCTTCATGTAGTCGGACAGTAATTTATATTGCGGCGCATCTATCTTGATTTTCGAGCTATGGTGGCGCTATATAGAATGGGTATCATACTCGTTTCTTATCGCGTTCTCAGGTCCTGTACTTCAAATGGCAGCTTATCACTCTCATAAACGTGTCCTGTTGGGTGCTCCGTCTCGCAGTACAGGTTATCAATGGAGTGTGGGTGAAACGTGCTCGTCTGCTTGCAATCGAGAATATGGTTCAGGCCAGGCGGGTGCGTCAATCGAAAAATGCCATAGCTAAGCCTCGTTAGTCGTCACGTCTCAAATCGAGATAAATATTTGCACGTACGATGGATTGAATTTGGGCGCGCAAACAATGGCCACGCTTTCTGGCATCATAATTTGATAGCCAGCATGGGTATGTAGGTCTCGCGAACTCATGAAGCAAGTCTGTGTCGGGTGCGTATGAATCCACCCGAGCACGAGCAAATCTTCATTCATGCAATACTCGGCCAGAGTGCCCTCGTTCACCGTCTCCACGGTATCCGAGGTGCACTTTTGGTCGGGGATAACAAGGCAACGCACAAATAGTGCATTGTTGACCGGGCTCCCGCAGAGGATCCCACACATTTCAAGCCCTGCTTTCGTATTTTTTGCCGCAATGTCCAAGAATGTCCTTCGAAGTTTGCTGGGTATAAACATTGATCTGATAGGATCTCCATTTTCCAGATAAGCGCCCGGCTTGAAAGTAAGCCGCTCTTTCTTGGGCACTGCGGGCGCTGAAAGAGGTGCTTTTGGGGGTAGAGTTGGTCCGAGTGATTGATTGTAGTTGGGTGGAGGTACAGGAGGCTCTTCATTTGCGTGCCATCTCTGCGGCGCTTCTTTAGGCGGCCGTTCCGGGACCAGAGCGGGGAATTTGGGAGGCACCGCAGGCTGCTGCTCGCGCTGAATATGTATCGGCCTTGGTCTAGAAACCGACGGATAATGGTACTTCCCTGTACTTGATAGACCCTGGCCATATGGATCGGCCTCATTAACTGCCTCCGTGTTGCGTTCAAGGTTGTTGCGAACTGCGGCCATTTGTTGTTGCAAATCAACATCTTCCGTTTTGCTCAGGTAATCGTTTCGCCAACTATCAAAGTAGGGTCTGAGCGACTTGGTTCTCGAGTTGTAGCTATCCTGCTTGGTCCGGCGCACGCGCGTCCGGCGGTCGAGCTCTTCCTGGGCCAGGTCTACGGCCAAGTCCTGGTGTTCTGCGGCGTCGAGAATGGTCGTCTGGCGCTGGAGAGTAGGATCCTGCGCCGCGAACCCGGAGTAAGATGACGCTGCACCGTCGGTCGAAATGGGACGTTGTCGTTTCTCGGGCCGCATTCGTTCCCATTCCTGGCGGCTGGCCTCAATAGCAGGTTTGAGCATTTCCAGCTCTTGAATGACATCGCCAATGCGAGCTTGCAGGGCTTTGACCGACTTGCGTTCAAGAGGATCTTTGTACTCGGGATGCATGACTAGGTAGTTCAGCACGAGAACAGAGTGTCGGTACAGCATCATGTAGGCTCGGCCGTAATCGCTGTCGGACATGGCAAACGCGGCCTAGTCATCAGAGTTAGCTCGGTGATCGGTGAAGGCGACAATAAGCCGCACGATCGGGAAGCATACCTCTTGACATAGCGTCTCTGCTGTTCTTATCCAGTGTCGCAGCGGTATATTGATGTTGAAGGCAAAGTTCTCGGCCTGGGCAACGAGCTCCTGGATGCTCGGCGGTCTGCCAGGCCGCATTGTGGAAGAGGCGTCCATGCTGAGGCTGGGTTGGTTCGTAAATCGAATCTCGGCAGATCTCCCTATCGGAAGAGGTTAGAAGAGGAGAGCATCGCAAAGTTTTGTCGCTGGTGACAAAGGTTACATGTGTCACGACAGAGCAAGAATGTTTGCCGATGGTGGACTTGAAGGGTGGAGGGGTAGCTGCAGAGCTGGTGCCTGGGAAGTGGTGCACAATGACGCGCCACCTACATTGGCCCGGCCTGCGAAAGACGGCCGTCCAGGCTGCCAGCTGCGGAATTTACAAGTTCAAAACCGATGGGAGCTCATTTTTCGCGTATAGTTCATGAATTAAATTTTCGTTGTATATTTTCAGCACGGGTACTTTTGGTTCATCAAAATTACCTGGCGCGAGTCTTGATAGGACCCGGATGGCACGCTGGTTGGCTTGCTTATTCTGCGCCAAAGCAGCGGCATATCTCATCTCCTAGCGAATAAATCCCTTTCAAAAGAACAATGTGTAGAATTTGTACGGGTATTGATGCTTTTCATCCTCTGAGCCTTTTAGATGAATCTGCAATGTTCTCCCATGCGAAGCTGAGGCGACGCTGAGCTCACTTCGCGCCAGTGTTTGCAGCAGCTTGTTGAGCTGCTGTTTGGACTTGAATGATTTCTGTTCGCTTCTTCTCAATTTTTGATTGTGTTTCTTTGATTTGCGACTCGAGGCGCGACCTGTAGATGTCAGTTTTGCTGCCTGCAAAGGCCACTCATCACGAGGGTAACCTACATCTCATTGCCAATAAAGTCAAGTCTTCCCTTGACAGTGTTTTCAGCCTCAAACTTTTCTTGCCTCAGAAGGACAGGGCCGGAAAGCTTGTAGATGGTTTCATCCTCAGCCAGTGTCTCGAATTCCTACGAAATATGAGCTAGAGTTCGCGTCTGCTGTTCCTGCTGTGGCGGTACCTTTTGCACGCTGAGGTTCTCTTGACGCTGTCCGTCAAGTTTCTGTCTCGAATCGACAGACGACTGCAGATCTACACTTTGCGGTTAGAAGAAGTCGTCACGATTAGATTGCCAACATACTTACCCTGCTGAAGTTTTTGATAGTCCTCCGAAAGGGCCTGGAGACGCGCCTGTGTTGTGGCCATGGCGATAATTGAGGTAGCTACTCTCTACCGCCGCAATAATGTTTCCCTTAAATCGAATAGACAACAAATAAACTACTTGAAATGCTCAATTCTTCTCACACGTTTCCGTTGTAGTCGCTGGAGCGCGCAACTCCCCCAAATACTGCCCCGCTATGAGCGGCATTGGAGTGCCCCGATAGGTACATGTTAGTTACCCCGCCAATGTTGACTCGTTGGCGACAGAGGCAGCCACAGAGCAGATGACGACTCGAGCACTTTAGGCAGACGCCCAGAGTCGAAATCGAACCTTGAGCTCGCCTACTCACGCACACGCGAGCCAACTCTCCATTCACTGCCCGTTTTGCGTGGCGCCAACTCGAATTACACACTTTCCCTGCACCGACTTGTCGCGGTGAGACGAGCGAGCCCGCCGCACAAAATGTCGACAAACTTTCGAGACCGCGCCATCGCCGAGGTGCAAAAGGCCATCGCGGCCGACCACAACAAGGAATACCAAAAGGCCTTTGACCTGTACATGTCTTCAATGGAGCTGTGGGTCAAGGCGCTCAAGTGGGAAAAGAACAAGGCCCTCAAGGCGACGATGCAGGAAAAGATGGCGACGTACCTCGACCGCGCCGAGAAGCTCAAGCAGTTCCTGCAGGCCGAGGCTGATAGCAACTCCAACGGCGGCAAGGGCCTCATGGGCGCCAACGGCTCCAGTGCGGGCGGCAAAAGCAAAGGCACGAGTGACGACGATGACAACAAGAAGCTGAGGAACGCGCTGTCGGGCGCAATCCTGCAGGAGAGGCCGAACGTGCGGTGGGAGGACATTGCTGGTCTCGAGGCGGCCAAGGAAACGCTCAAGGAGGCTGTCGTGCTCCCCATCAAATTCCCCAGCCTCTTCCAGGGCAAGCGACAAGCGTGGAAGGGCATCCTGCTCTACGGACCCCCCGGTACCGGCAAAAGTTACCTGGCAAAGGCTGTCGCGACCGAGGCAAACAGCACCTTTTTCAGTATCAGCAGTTCAGATCTGGTCAGCAAGTGGATGGGTGAAAGTGAAAGGTGAGCCACTCGCAAGCCATGGCAGCGGTGTCGTTGCTAACCGCCCTTCCCCAACCCAGACTCGTCAAACTTTTATTCTCAATGGCTCGAGAAAACAAGCCCTCGGTCATCTTCATTGACGAAATTGATGCACTCTGCGGACCGCGCGGAGAGGGCGAGTCGGAAGCCTCGCGACGCATTAAGACCGAGATCTTAGTACAGATGGACGGCGTCGGTAACGACAGCAAGGGCATCCTCGTGCTCGGCGCCACCAACATTCCCTGGCAGCTCGATGCCGCCATTCGCCGCCGCTTCCAGCGCCGCGTGCACATTGGCCTTCCCGACGCCAACGGGCGCGCGCGCATGTTTAAGCTCGCCATTGGCGACACCGACACGGCGCTGCAGGCCAGCGACTACAATCTCCTCGCCTCCAAGTCGGATGGCTTCTCCGGCAGCGATATATCCAATGTTGTCCAGCACGCCCTGATGCGACCCGTTCGCAAAATTCTGCAAGCCACACATTTCAAAGCGGTATGTAGACCTCTCCACTTCGGGGAAATCATCACATCAAGGGGTGCTAACTCGTGGCATGAGCAGGTCATGAAAGACGGCAACCGCATGCTAACGCCGTGCTCGCCAGGCGACCCAGATAGGATTGAGATGACGTACGACGACGTCAAGTCGGACGAGCTGCTCGCTCCGGACGTGGCCGTGCAAGACTTTGAGGTGGCCCTGGAGGACTCGCACCCGACCGTGTCGAAAGATGACGTTGAAAAGCAAGTTGACTGGACTAACGAGTTCGGCAGCGAAGGTGCCTAATGTTTCAGAGTCCTTGCATGGCCTACTTCAACCGGCTGGTATGCATCATAGCGGCGTCTTTGGAGTTTTCACAGATCCTTTGCATTTTGTTGAGGGACTCAGTTTTGTGTTTGTGCTGAATTGTGCAGCGAGCCTGCGAGTAGGTATATGACTTGGGGATATCTATACCGTCATCAATCACAAACACGAACATCGGTTTTGAAAATAAATATATGAATAGCTAAGTAACTATAGACTTGTCCTACTTTTCTCTTTATCTGCTTTAGTCATCAGGCTCGCTGATGGTTTATTTCGACCCCTTTTGCATTCTCATATTAAACATCGTCATCTCGTTTTGTCGTGGTATCTTTAGATAAGCTGCTGGAACGCGCGGTTAAGAGGAGAGCGCACGTTGGGGACGTCCTTCCAGAAGTTCACAGTGGCGATGGCACGCTTGGCAATGCCCTCGGGGGTGAATTCGAACTTCTTGTAGACGTCCTTGTAGGCGCCGGAGGCACCAAAGCGGTTGATACCAAACTGCTCGTGAGAGTAGCGCTCCCAGCCCATGGTGCTCATGACCTCGACCGACAGGATGGGGATGCCATCAGGAAGGACGGAGAGACGGTACTCCTTGGACTGCGTGTCAAAGACCTCGAAGCAAGGAATAGAGACGATACGGGTCTTGATGTTGTGCTTCTCGGCAAGCTCCTTAGCGGCATCGACGCAAATGCCGACCTCGGAACCGGTGGAAATGAGGGTGATGTTGGCGCCCTCAACCTCCTGCAGGACATAAGCACCCTTGGAAGCCTTCTCAATGGTGCAGCCTTCGAGCTGGGGAAGGTTCTGGCGCGAAAGAGCGACAATGCTAGGGGTGTGCTTGGAGGTCATGGCAACATAGTAGGCAGCGGAGGTCTCGTTGCCGTCAGCAGGGCGCCAGACCATGCAGTTGGGCAGAGCGCGGAAATGAGCAAGGGTCTCGATAGGCTGGTGAGTAGGGCCGTCCTCACCAAGACCAATGGAGTCGTGAGTGGCGACCCAGATGGTGCGGAACCGCGACAGGGCCGACAGGCGGACGGCACCGGCAGCGTAAGAGACGAAGTTGAGGAAAGTACCGCCATAGGGCAGGATGGTGCCGTAGGCAGCAAGACCGTTGAGGATGGCGCCCATGGCGTGCTCACGAACACCATAGCGAACGTAGCGTCCAGAGTAGTCACCGAGGCCGGTTGACTTGGGCTGGAAGTCGACGGCGTCCTTCCAGCGGGTGAGGTTCGAGCCAGTCAGATCGGCGGAACCACCAAACAGCTCGGGAACAACAGCCTCGACTTTGGTGAGGACAGTCTCAGAGAGCTTGCGGGTGGCAACAGCATCGTCGGCGGGGGTATAGGTGGGGAGAGACTTCTCCCATCCCTGAGGGAGGTCACCGGACTGCCGACGGACGAGATCAGCGTGCTCCTTGGGGTAGCTCTCCTTGTATTTGGCGAGAAGCTGGTTCCACTCGGCTTCAGCGGCAGCACCCTCGGAGGAATGCTTGCCATAGAGGTCGTAGACCTTCTGGGGAACTGCGAAGCTCTCATCGGGATTGAAGCCAAACTTCTTCTTGACCTGAGCAATATCATCGGCCTTGAGAGGAGAGCCGTGAACGCCGCCGGTGCCCTGCTTAAGGGATCCGTAGCCAATGGTAGTGCGGAGCTTGATCAGAGAAGGCTTGTTCTTGACAGACTGAGACTCCTTGATAGCAGCCTCGATGCTGTCAAGATCGTTGTCACCGTCACCGACGGTGACGACGTGCCAGCCATAGGATTCATAACGCTTGGCAACGTCCTCAGTGAAGGCGCAGTTGGTATCACCGTCAATGGAGATGTGGTTGTCGTCGTAGACACAGATGAGGTTGCCGAGCTGGAGGTGGCCGGCCAGAGAGCTGGCCTCACTAGAAACACCCTCCATCAGGCAGCCATCGCCGAGGAAGCAGTATGTGTAGTTGTTGATCAGGTCAAAACCATCCTTGTTGAAGACAGCAGCAGTGTGAGCCTGAGCCATAGCCAGGCCGACAGCGTTGCAGACACCCTGGCCGAGGGGGCCGGTGGTGACCTCGATGCCGGGAGTATCATGAGACTCGGGATGGCCAGGAGTGATGCTATCGACTTTCTGTGCGAAGAAAAGGTTAGGTCTGATGTGAGCGGGTAAAAAATACATAATTGACTCACGCGGAAGTCCTTAAGATCTTGGATGGAAAGCTTGTAGCCGAAAAGGTGAAGCAGAGCATACTGAAGCATGCAGCCGTGACCGTTGCTGTGGACATTGTTAACAGAGGCAAGCCTGGCGGAGTTACCCAGTTGGGCTAGGGTAGAACTCACGAGAGAACGAAACGATCACGGTTCAGCCACGAGGGGTTCTGAGGGTTGAAGCGCATGAACTTGTTGAATAGAACGTGAGCAACGGGAGCCATGCCCCTGCAAGAACGAGTTAGCTGATCGATTCCTATCGTACAGCTCGAGACTAGACAAAACATCGCGGGGTCGCAAGCTGGATTTGACATCTAAAGAGGAGCTTACATGGGAGCACCGGGATGGCCCGAGTTGCTGTTGAAAGTGGCATCCACCTAGGAAAAAATATTGTTAGTGATCCCAGTTTAAATTTCTCCTAGTCGTCTCGGTCGAAAAGGCTCGGGTTGAGGCTCGCCCGCGAGCGCAAAGTTGCGAGAGCAGAAGCTACCACGGCAGCATGGCGGGGTGCTATGGCGGGGTCATAGCTATGGTAAAGACGATGGAAGAAAAACTTACCGCCAGCAGGCGAATGGTGTTGATAGCCAACTGATCGATTTCTCCGTAGGCCATGATTGCGAATGAATGGTATAACTAGGAAAGATCTGGATGAAAGAGTTTCCCTGGGGCAATTGAGTGGTTTATGAAGGAAAAGGAAGCAAGAGGAGACTCGGAGCAGCACCGCAGGTGGCAGAAAAGTTGTAGTGGACCTTGAGAGGAGAGTTTCTGTTGGGGGGGCACATTATGTCATTTTGCCATGACGGAGGTGACCCGTGCTGATGGCAAATACTTCATTCGCGCACGGTGGAGGTACTTAGTAACTGGGTTTCGCAGCGACCAAGAACCGTTTTGCGGCAGACAAGCCCTTTCTGCTTTTTTCTCTGATCTTTGTCATCGCTTATAATTCATTACTGATGGCGAAAGCTAGATGCGCAGACTCTTCGAGTGCCGATAAACGGCACTGCGCCACCGAAGCAGCGCGCTCCCCGTATCAAATAAACGCCTCCGACATCTCCGGCGCAGGTTATGCCTCAACGCTGCTCGACGCGTCTTTTTCTGTCACAATTCTCATACCACGAGCTGCTATCTGCGTTTCTATGGACACACACACATGGTTGCTCCGAGTGGTTGTCAAACACCGGGCCCATCTCCATCGCCACGCTGCGTTTTCTTTGCCGGAAACACGCTAGGCATCGAGAAAATAGGGCCACCAGCAAATCACATTCAAGCACGCTTTTGATAACGATCAGTCTCTTCGTCCCGACTGGCATTCGGTACATGCTATGATGTTAGTGTGGGAAGCCGTCATTGACTGCCTGCAGCAGTGACGACAGTGTGGATAACCTCCTGCCCCAGCTCGGTCCTTCGCGACGAAAGAATTCTCTTCAACAGAGCACTACCAAAGCCTCTGCTGGTGTTGTTACATTGCGTGGTTGGTTCGGCCGATCTCGTGGGAAAAACTGTTTTTAGGCGGCGAGACGTCGCGATCTAACTTGGCGGCGGGGTCAGTATGCCATTGGGCACTAACGACATGCGCTGCTCCGAAACCTGACTTCTGGGTGTCTACTTAGAGCGTAGATCGTACCATGCTAGTGATGACCATGGAGTAGCATTTCGAGCATTGTAACATTTCTGTAGTGACTAATTGTTCTGTAAGACACTAGTACGTGGTAGAAGTGCTCCATTACCAGATGAAAGGTGGAAGCTAACTTCATGGGTTGATGGGCTAGAATACTCCAGTCTTGACACATTGTTACGTTGAAGGGTTGGATGGCATGGATGGGCATGAAGACAGAACACCCCTCCTGTCTCCACAATGGAGCAATCCATCAAAGTAATGTAGGTATGGAAAGGTTGTCGAGTTCATCGTCAGTTATTTCGGAATCTGCGCGTAGAAGCGAACAAGCACTCTGACAGCATTAAGTGCAGCATCAATACCGCAATGTAGCGCAAAGACGAGCAAGAGGCTTGCTATCAATCAGCTCTCAGCAAGTGAAACTCAGAGCTAGATTATCACGGCTAGATGCTTCTACATTTTATCGCTGTGATGAAGGTTTTCAGGCATCCATCTACTTTGGACGATCTTGGTGGGCTCCACTAAAAAGTTGTTCACACGAGTTGTCCAGATCTTGGCTTGACCTTGTTCCTCGAAGCCCATATCCCGATTGAACGCTCCCTTAAGCGCTCGATGATCGGTGGCTCTACATACAGACGGATTGTCGCACGCCGGCTGCTTGGTAGCTTGAGATGCCGGAACAGCCAGCTCACTAGAGGCGTCGCCTCCAAAGCTAGGGGTCGCGCGCCGCCCGCCGACTGGCTCGCGGTCGAGACGGATGTTGCACAACGCCTCCAGGACACTGGCCTCTGGCGGAGTTCGCGATCAGGCAAATATAAGAACGCGTCTGTGGACACCCGCAGAGTCAACATCGTGAGCGAGGAGCTCTGCTGTAGGTCACGATTTTCATTACTGCACTGCATCTTTCTGCGTTTGTTCAATCGCTGACGGTGATACTTTGCACGCAGCCGACATTATCAAATACATTGGATACTCGCTCGAAAGACACACTGGATGTGACTTGCTCGATCTTAATCCGGGGGCTGGCCTCTGGAGCAGAGCGCTCCATAACGCCGTGCAGCCGCGCAAGCACATTCTCCTCGACCTCGACGCCGACTTCTACCAGCCATTCCTGCAAGACCTCGTAAACAAGCCCAACGTCGAGTTGATTAAGAAATCCGGCATCATCTGGAAAAATCTCGAAGATGTCGTCGCGTCGCGTTTTACCGCGCAGACCAAGATCACGCCGCACGCAGAGGCACCGCCGCCGCGCAACGATACGTTGCTCGTGACGGCAAATCTGTCCATGTGCCCTAAGCGGGCCTACCGCGGGTTCGACAATGTCGGCACCATGGTGCTGTACCAGTTTATGTCGAGCATCCGGCAGAGCAGCCTGCTGCAGCAGTACGGACTCGTGCGCTTCCTCATCTGGACCAATGACGAGGACAAGCACCGTGTCCTGCCGCGCAGCATCCTGCGCCGCCGCCGCAGCGCGTTCGAGGCCGAGCTCTCGTGCGAGTGGCTGCACGAGGTCTGCGGCAGCACCGTAGACGTGCACGCTCGCACGGCCCTGCGCGACGAGCGGATCAATATGGAATCCTGCGCAGCCGCCATGGCCAGAATGGAGACGCGGGGGATCAAGATGCCGGCGCATCGCCAGACGGATAGGTATGCGCTCATTTCTGAAAAACCAACAGCCTTCATGGGCATACAGCTCGCGGATGAGGGGGCGCCGCAGCTCGCGCGGCCCTACTTGGAGGAAATGGACCGCCTACGGACTACGCTGGACCCAGACAGCCCCTGCGCAGAGCTGCGGCGCCTGAAGCAGCTCGAGTACCGCGATAGGCACGAGCAAAAGCTTGCTGCCCAGTTTGGCGATCTCTTGCGGCAGCGCGCCGAGACAGCCGCCCTCGCCGGCACAGCAGACCTTGCCGCGCGCGACGCTGCCTACGACGCCGCCGCCGCCCGGCTCCCCAAGAACAAGGCCGCCGAGTATCAGCGCCTCAGCGACAACTACCACCTCTTCCGGCAAGACCCGCCCGTCATGCTCTGGGACCGGCGAGACTACGAGCCGCTCGTCGCGCGGCCGCCCGACTTCTTTCCCAACGCGCCCACGACGCTCCTCGACATGCAGCCCAAGGCCATGGACCCCATTTTGCGTCAGTACGGCCCCGCGACATCGCGCGCCGGCGAAATGTCCGACGTGCTGCTGCACCTCTGGTTCACAAACACCCTCGGGCCGCTCGTGGGCGGGCTCGACCGGCTCTGGGGCGGCTTCGGCAGCGAGATTGGACGGTGTCCGAGCTTCACCGACCCGCGCAGGGGCGGCTCGCCGCTGTCGGGCGTAGGCAAGGTCCCGGCGCGGTGCATCAACGAGGAGCAGTGGCTCGAGGTGATGCGCGCGTGGATGGATTGGCCGTTTCGCCCGGCGTACACGCAGCTCCTGGGCCGCTACTCTGAGGAGGAGAGCGCGGCGGACGACGAGGACGCCACAAAGTCTGGCGCACAGAGTCTAGGCTTTTAAGAGTGTATTTTTTTGTCACAGATTATTGTATACTACTTTCGCATTTACACATGGACGGGGCAATAGACGTGTTTTTTTCCTTGGTAACCAAACCAAGTATTTTTTTGCTACATGATCCAGGACACGATACGAATTGATTCGAAGTGTGTTGTTGAGCATTTCACAGCCAGCTCGCTGCTACAAACAAGGCAGGACTATGGTGAAATTTTGAAAGAAGGCAATGGGTAGAAATACAAATCTGTTCGCTTTTGATACATCTGCCAGACAGAAAACGGCACGGTAGCTGAGGAATCCGGAAAAGCTTGCAAAAGGATGTAATTGAAAAGGTGAAGAGGAGAAACAGATCCAGGCACCGTGGATAGCCCGCCAACGCCGTACTGGAAATGAGAAGAAGAAAAAAACATGTCCAAACCCTCCGTGGGGATGGTAGAATCATCAGCGACTAGCTGATATATTTCCAATAAGGAACAGGAGAACAAAGAACACAAGGGGAACCCCGGCTCCTGGAGAAGCAAATACTCAAGGCCCATACCATGCACAAGTTGGGCTCGTTCATCTGCTTTCTGGGCATTCAAGAGGTGACAAGAGGAAAGATTTCGGCGCGTTTCGGTTCATATCAGTCTTGACGGGAGAATAGGTAGTTGCAAGGGTCCCACAAAGAAAACTACCAATTCCTCCATTTCTTCCTCAGGGCGGGCTTGGCCAGTACGTCTTGGACCCAGCCCAGCGTTTCTCTGCGGTCGTCGAGCAGGCGCGCGTACTCGAGCAGCAGTCGCAGGACGTAGATCTCCATGTCCTCTTTGCGCAGGACGCGGTCTGCCCAGATCATGCCTTCTGTCGCAATCTTTTCCGCGGCGGCGTCGCGGGCGGCGCGGCCCTCGGGGCTGACGCTGCCCATGAAGTAGTCGAGGATGCCGTAGTAGTCGGTGAAGCGGTTGTCCATGGGGACAAAGTGTAGCCAGGGGACGAGGCGGCTGTCGTGCCACTCGCGCCAGACGGTCGCCTTGACGGGCAGCGACGATGAGCGCAGAAAGCCCATGTAGCGGCCGGAATAGGAGTTGCCGTCAATGTCGGGCAGGATCTTGGAATCGAATTGAGTCGCGAGCTTGACGCCGGGGACGATGTCGTAGGCGTGGTCGCTGTACGAGCAGCGCAGGTCCCTCTGCGCGGGCTCGCAGCTCAGGTCCGTCAGGCCGACGTCGGTTATGCTCCCGATCCAGTCGCCCAGCCTGCCTTCTTTCTGCGCTTGCACCTGGTACACGGCCTCGTCGGGCATCGCAAAGTTTTCCGGCTCTTCGATGCCCGACTCGGCGCGCTGCAGCTTGGTCGCATTGTTCATGGCCACGAATCGGTGCCGCTGGAAGCCCTTCCAGGTGTTGTGGCGATTGCGGCCGCCGGTGGCAACGCCGCGCCAGATGACCTGGTTCGACTTATCGGCCCACGCAACGCCGTGATTGTCGCCGCCGGTGAAGCGCTGACCGCCTTCGTAGTACATGGCGGCCGGAATCAGAATCTCGTTGTTGACGGCGAGCTTGGAGCCGCCAAAGAGCGGGAAGAGTACCTTGGTTGTGCGCGTCGATAGCGGCTCGATGAAAACACCCGCGAGGCCCTGCATGTCCGGCTGGTGGCATACGTCGCGCGAGAGCGTGCTGTTGACGACGTAGCCCTGGTACGAGTGCGCCAGGGCGTACGATGTGTTGAAGACGGGCGTGCTGTCAAAGTCGGTCTGTACGGGTGTCGTGCGGGCAAGACTCTGTGGCGGGCAGCCGCGGCGGACGAGGTTCCAAAAAGGGTCTGTCGAGGCGCGTGCATGTTAGTATAAGTGCAGTTTTCCGCCGCGATCGACAAACGGGATACTCACTCGTCTCTGCACCCTCCCACGCCTTGTCGCGCACTTCAACATCGTCTGTATTACCACCGGCTGGGGGAGATTGGAAGTCGCTAATCATCTTTCCAGGGTCCGCGAGACCCTTCGTCTTGGCAGCCTTTGCCATATAGTGCTGAATGTCCTCGTATGGGGTAATGATGCGGGGCTCGTCCATGGCGTTGAGGGGAATGTCCATGTCGGGCAGCAAATGTTCAATCTTCTTGACCAGGTCGAGCCAAATCTCAGTCCAGAACCAGTCGGAGCCCGAAGTGGCCTTGCCGTTGCGCACATTGATGGTCATCTCAAAATGTCTGGATTCGCCACGCATGAGTGCCGGGTCGACGCCCCAAAACGGCTCGATGTCATGGTGGATTTGGTCGAAGAAGTCTTCGACAATGATGGCGCCTCTGGCCTGGGCAAACTCGAACCATTTCTGAAAGCCGGGGGGCGGATGGCGGCCGCGGCGTTTGCGATATGCTTGAGCGGCGTCCTCGACGGTCCTTGTTTCCTTGCGAAGGAGTTCGGCAAACTTGTGTTGGGCGTCGAATATCAGGCTGTCAATCGGATGAGTCTTGGCCCTGAGTACACAATGAGGTTAGCATGGTTCACTTGGATTAGAAAAAGTCAGGTTGGACATTTGGTACCCTTTGTAGAAACGGCCACCGTAGCCACCAGGCCCACGATGGAGGTTGGAGACTGAAATCTCGTAGACATTATTGTTGAAAGCATAAAGCGCAAACAACATGATCAGGGCTATGCCCAAGTAACGAACGATACCGGATGGCCGGGGCATCATGTCGGATTTTTTTTGTGAGGTTCACGGAGGACCGGGCCTCTTCGTCGTGATGTGGGAGTCGTGGCAAGCGTCGTCAGCTTGCTCAGGTGGGCGAGGAAGAGCGGCACTAATAGATGATCGTCGAGAGGACAGCTGAGGCAGCTTGCATCACCAAGTTTTCGAGTAGGCTAGAGAGAAAATCAAGGCAAAGAATGATAGGTCAGGCAGATTATCTTCGAGGAGTCTGCGCAACGCCGAAACGCGGTTCGAGTGCCCGACGGGAAGGACAGGTTGCGGTGGTGTATGTCGAGGCACGAGAGCAAGCGGCTTCCTTTTGTCAGATGCCAAAGAGGGACAAGAGAGAAAGAGAGAACGAAAGTAGAGGAAACAAAAAGGTTGAAGATGCGAAGAAAATATGAGACAAGGGAAAACGGAGCGCGCCCGAACCGGTCCTTGGGACTTGAACGAGCGAGTCAAAATATCAAAGTTGCCAAGTGTTGTGCAGACGCGCCAAGACGTAATACCCTCTATGGCAACATCGGCGAAGTTTCAAAGGGAAGAGCAGTCGCTAGGCAAAGAACACGAGTGGGACAGATGGGGAGAAAGGAAAGAATCGCGGAAACGAAAAAGAGAATCTGAGCCGCACGAAGAAATGGAAAAGAAGAAAAAAAAGGGACGAGTTAAGAAACAAGATACAGGTCTAGTACTACGGGCGCAGTGAGGATAAAGCAATTACTAGACAAAGGGCTAAGGAGATGCAGCACCAGCAGGCAAAGGACAATTAATTCGGTTACATAGCAGGGGGCGGACAGACCCCAGAAGAAGCGGATCATGGAGATCGATGGTGATGTTGCCATCTTTTTGCCCCATCCAGAGGGGGGGAAAGGTTTTGTTATCACAGGCCCTGGTCTTATGCAACGCCCCAGGAGGGCGGCACTGGCGGGCACATGAAAAGACATTAAAAAGAGCAAACGCAAAAAATGGTAAAAAGGGGGCTTATATCTAGGTAGTTATCGAATGATTCTGCGACGGCGATTTCTTGGTGGCGCACGTGGCTGCTGCATGGCACCAGCTGGCAGCAAAGCTAGTGACCGTACTAGTGACAGTACTACTATGTAGTCGAAAGGCAGAGGCACAGGCGGGTGGTCATTGAGCAATAGTCAATATTGAGAAAACGAATTCTTGACACAAGTGATGGTGATTCTAGTTATTTTAGTTATTTTAGCAGTTTAGCAAGATGGGGTTCGGTTCGTGTCAGTGTTAGAGTTACTTGGCTGCTTGGTCGTCTCGTCCCTGACACGAAAGCTTGTTTGGGTGGTTCGATGGCCCAGAAGAATAGAGATTTGTTTCGAGGTAAGACTATCCGCATTGGCGCTGACCTTGCCCTTTTGGAAGGATGCCCCTGCGCTAACGAGTAACGCAGCAGACAATGGAATGCCGTTGGTCTACTTATAACTCTGAATTCCGAATATACCTCGAAATAAATATCCCGGTCTCTTTTTTTGGGGGGGTATTTCCACTGCCGCTCCGTCCCCCATTTTTTTTTTGCCCTTGCTGTTACAGCGATGGTGTCCGAGACTGGTGGGTTTCATCAATGTGGCCATTGCCCACCTTTTTGTTCCCTCTGCCAATCTGTGGATCTAACTTTGCGGTCTTTATTTCCTGCCAATGTGATTGCGCGGCCCCCGTTGGCCTTTTCCCTCTGCTCTGCAGTTGTTATTACGTGGCTTTGCTTTGTCGAAAGTGCTGATCTGCTGCTGATTGCTACGTGGCTTGATGACACGAAAAGATTGTGATCGCCTCCTGAAACAGGTACAAGCTGAGTCGCTGCACTGCAAAGCAAGAAAGGACAACTCGTCAGAGTGGTCACAGACATTGTGTGGCTGTGCATTCTTGCGATATCCGAGGCGCCGCAACCCCTGCTGCTCGCTTGGCTCGCTTGTATCTTATTGTACATCAGCCATCCGAACTGTTGCGATGATGCTCGCGTGGCCTCGATTTCCCGAAACAAGCAACCATCTTTAAAATCAGGCTGCAGAGATTCCCGAGTGTGGTGCTCGGTCTAGTAGCTGACCGAGTCCGATTTGCCCGTTTGCCTGCTTCTTCCCCGCCATGGTGAGCCGCCTCATGTTATCGATGCATCGGCCGGCTACGGATACAAAAAGGTGAAATCACCTTGTCTTTCAGTGTGATGTGAATCCTTATTCATGTGCATCGCAACGGACATGGTGTCGCTACTGTAATGGCACGCTCTTTGTGGCCCGGGCAAAGCTCGGTGCGCATGGTCAGTCTGTGAGGCAGAGCCGTGCATGAGTCCAAGAGCACAAGTTCTATGTTAAGGCCGCGGAAATGTCAAAGATGAGGGCCATGAGTGTACGTAGTCAGTGATGGCATCGAATCTGCTGTACGTCCATGTACTATTGCCAGCCCTCAATGCAATGCACGAATTGAAGAGAGGGCTATGTTGCTGCCATGCTGATAAAACCGTGGTTGCGGTGCGTGGAGAGCGCTTCGACTTGCGGGCACCTCGTCGGCCAACTTATGCTGCACCGCAGCGCCTCGTGCGCCTGTACCTGCCATTAGGGGAGTTGGGAAGCAAGCCCGCAGTGGGCACTTGGCAGTGCCGCATGGGTGCTGAAGAAGGCCCTGGACTAGCGCCCTCGTTGACGGCTTGGCACTGTACATAGGTAGGTACCGTTGTACCTCTGCTAACAGAGCTCGTTCTTCAAGGCAATCCTGTGGTTACCACCGGCTTTGTTACCTAATAATAAGCACCTTGGTGCTTGCCTGCCGCGCCTGGTGACTACCTAGGTATTGTAAATCTGCGTAACGTCGGAGCGCTCCTTTGCGCTCCCTACGGCGTAAACCTCTATGCCTAAGTATCTATGTGTCGTCATTCTTCATGTTTTCGGAGGGGGCTTGGGGGCGCCTTACTTGCGCAGCGTGACCAGCTGGTCTCCGCCAACAACAAAGGCCGGGCACCAGACAGTTACCTCCAATATCAAATCACGAACCCTTTCATTGTTCTGTTTTGCTTCCCCAGGAAATAATAAGCCCGGTCGGCATCTTTTTTTAACTTTTTAACCCCGTACCCCAAACTTTGTTCAGCGCTGACATCGACGCCGTTCTGATCGGATACAACGCCGGGTGCTGTCCGGACCTGCGGGGTCATCTGGAAGCGGGCCGCTGGACCGAGTGTATGCACCACAGCGCGCAAATACGCTCGGAGTAGAGAGGGAATGTTTTTTAATTCCTTCTTGAATGAGCGTCGTCCTGGCTTCCGGAGTCGAGGCTATAGTTTTACATGCATATAGACACACTGCACATATTCGCTCAGCCAGAGCTTGGACCGCCACAATGGTCATGGCTCACATCTGGTCTGCTGGCCAGTGTAAAAAGAGGTACTTGCGAAAATCACCCGGACCCCGTGAGCGAGAAACGCGCTTCGCAAACCGTCTCGGCGCACACGGCCTATCTAGTGACCTACCTAGCTAGGTAGTTGGTTATCTTGTCAGAAATAGCTTCCAGGTAGTTTTGAACCACCAAACAGCCAGGACCGCCAATTACATTCTACTGTAGCTACGGCCAGGCCCGTTACTCCCCACCTTGAACTGCCATCACGCTGCTGTTGAATTCCCTTCTCTCGCTGCCGCGCGCTGCGCACCTTTAACGGCATAGCTTCACCCACATTGTTGCTGCGGGCATCCTCTCTCACTTGACTTTAGAGGTATAGCTTCGAGCCCTTGCTCGTCCGGTTTGGGTGTGAAAGCTGGGAAGAGGGGGTCTAGCCACTTTTTTTTCGTCTCGTGCCTCTCTTGTTGTGGTATTTTTCACGGAGTCCGCGTCCCCCGCCGAAACGCCGCGCCGTCACTGTTGGACAACGACCGAGGGGCACACAAAAGAGAAAGAAGCCCCCTCCTTCTCGGTCGAGTTTTCTGCTTCTTGGCCGCCCACTTCCGAGCTCGAGGATAAAAAGCTTGCTCCATCCCCCTCCACTACCTTTTTCATCTTCCACTGTTTTGGAGGGAATTTCTAGAAAGCTTTTCTTCTCTTTCGCCTCCTTCTCACTCTTCTTCCTTCACTCTGCTTCGTCGAGCGTTGTAGATAGCTACTGGCGCAAGGAATAGAACCCCACGTTTTTTGTCGCCTCTGCTCTTCGTCGCGCATATACCCCACCATCACCGCAGCCATGAACGTTCCCAGCAAGTTTCTCAGCAATCCTCAGGATCTCGGCGTTGTCGCCGTCGGTTTCTCTGGTGGCCAGGTATGCGCCTCTTAACCCTCCTGTTTTCCCCTTAGCCAATCGCAACTGCGACAAAGTGCGTGGGAAAAAGGTCGCCGACCACTAACACGTTCCCCCTCAATCTAGCCCAAAGCTGGCGTTGACAACGGCCCAACCGCCCTTATCGAGTCCGGCCTCCTCACCCAGATCAAGGACGAGCTCGAGTATAACCTCCACGGCGACTCCGAGGTGCAGTTCTACAAGGACCTGACCCCGGCCGCCGACCCCGACTACCGCGGCATGAAGAACCCGCTGGTCGTATCGGCCGTCAACCGCAAGATTGCCGAGGCCACCTACAGCCACTCGTCGCAGGGCCGCCTCACCCTGACTCTCGGCGGCGACCACTCAATTGCCATCGGCACCATTGCCGGTACCGCAAAGGCCACGCGCGAGCGCCTCGGCCGCGAGATTGCCGTCATCTGGGTCGATGCCCACACCGACATCAACACCCCCGAGGGCTCCGGCTCGGGCAACATCCACGGCATGCCCCTCGCCTTCCTCACCGGCCTCGCCAAGGACGACAAGGAGGAGTACTTTGGCTGGCTCAAGGACGACATGCGCCTCAACATTGCCAAGCTCGTCTACATTGGCCTCCGCGACGTCGACAAGGACGAGAAGAAGATTCTGCGTGACAACAATGTCAAGGCCTTTTCCATGTTTGACGTGGACCGGTGAGCGAATTTTACCGGCAGTGAATCAATCGTTGCATCGCTAACAGTTCATCAAAAGGTACGGTATCGGCCGCGTCGTCGAAATGGCCCTCGCGCACATTGGCAACGACACCCCCATCCACCTGTCCTTCGATGTCGACGCCCTCGACCCCATGTGGGCGCCCAGCACTGGCACCCCCGTCCGCGGCGGCCTGACACTGCGCGAAGGCGACTACATCTGCGAGTCTGTCCACCAGACCGGCAGCCTCATCGCCATCGATCTCGTCGAGGTCAATCCCGAGCTCGCAGCTACCGAGGAGGGCGCTAAAGCCACCATTGGCGCTGGCTGCTCGCTAGTCCGTTGCGCTCTCGGCGAGACTCTGCTGTAAAAGTATGCAACACCATGACGTTTGGGTACGATTCGAAGAAAAGCAGCAAAAACAAAAATGGTTAGAGCGTAAGCGATGCTACGCCGATTTTTTCTTTGTCATAGAGGGCATTGACGGTTTTTTCACTTGGTCTGGCGTACTAGGTGGCATATGAAAAGAGTGCATTTAATGAGATGGAAACTCCCTAGTAACGAAAATAGGTAGAAAGCCAACGTCTGTCACGATATATACAAATACAGTTGAGATTATTCTGCTTGGTTTCTTCATAAGAGATTTGTTTGTTATGCCTTATTTGTTTTCCTAGTTGTTCCTTTCAAACACAATGTCGTGCATGACGTACATGTATGCATGTTTTAGACGCCCACCGCGTGGCGTGGCTGGGGTACGGCAACTAGCCCAGCCACCCCTGCAACCTGCCTCGTTTGTCCTCGTCGGGTTGCGCTCTTTTGCGAATCTGCATCTCAACTCCTAGCATTGCGACTTTGTTTCAACTTGATGCATACTATCGCGCGCATATCCTCAAACTTTCAGCGTCACCGAAGAAAAAGAGAGCGCGCGCGCGGTACAATCAGTTCTATACTCCCCGCCCACCACAATTGCGACACACACAAGTCCAACAACACCCGGCCCGCCCGAATAACAAAGTGAGGAGAGAGAACGGACCGCACCGCTATTGACGAGGTTTACGCAGCGACGCTCGGTCGAATAGCCACGACGGCCAGATTTATTACGCATCTTGTGTCGATTATTATATCTGGTTGTCGCGCAACGCCAGGAAAACAACGCTCACGTCGCTGGTTGTCGCGAAAGGCCCGAGAATCCGTCATCGACAAAAGTTGCCCTCTCCAGCCCGCCCCAACATCGGCCTCGCAAACGGCGCAAAAAAACCTCCCCGCCGGCCACACCCGACACCGATTCAACATGGTCCTCTCCTCCACGCTGACGCCCGACTCTGTCGTCTACGACCATCGGCGCATCGTCCACATTCGGACGTACGACTGGCCGCGCTGGTCGATCCGCATCTGGCTCTTCGTTATGCTGCTCGCCGCATCGAGCATCCTCGGCGTCTTCGCCAACTTTCTGCAGATGCAGTCGGAGCTGGGCCTGCCCGTGCCGTGGTACCTCCCGTACTACGTCACCGTCGCCGCCGTGGCGCTGACGTTTCTACTCATTGTTATGTGGCTTCTGTGGTACCGGCGGCTGCTACCCGGCGTCGTTTTTATTGGCGTACTCGCGCTATTTGTGTTGTGGATGGTTGGACTGGTGGTGAGCAGCATCGCGCTCTGGGGCGCGGGCGGCGTGCAGAGCGTGTGCAACGTGCAGGTGTTTAGCCAGAGCCCGCACGCGCCCGACGTGACGACGCTGGCGTGGATGCAGCAGCGCAATATCTGTGAGTTGTCTTCTTAGGAGGCAGGGGGGATAGTGGGAGATGAATCGAGGCTAACAAGATTGCAGGTCAAACGTGGTATTTGGTCTTTGCCATGGGCTTGACGGGTGCCATTTTTCTGATCTGGGGCATGTTTATATCGTGGCACGTATTTAAGCGCTCATGATGTTTCATGTGTACATTTTCTGATATAGTTGTCATCTTGGCATACAATATTTGTTGTCGGCTACACAGCGTTAGGGTTGAGTTTATAAAGTCTGGCGTTTACGGATCACACACTGCACACTTCTTTAGAGACCCTGCCAGGCAAAACCAGTCTTGAGTATGTTTTGAACCAAGCGACAAGATTAAAAAGCACGCATACCTTTTCTTTTGCTCTTTGAAACTATTATATTCGCAGAAACCCTGTCCAAAACGAATCCTTACGAGGCAAATCTCGCAAAGCTCGTCGGACCCCTCCTGTGGTGATGTGTGTGTGTGTGTGTAT